>OX246738.1:71152597-71465097 GCA_945910005.1 Isoperla grammatica
ATAAGCGGCGTTGCTGTGCGTATTATTGCAATCAAAGCGGCGTTGCTGTGCGTATTATTGCAATCATACGCGGCGTTGCGGTGCGTATTATTGCAATCATAAGCGGCGTTGCTGTGCGTATTATTGCAATCATACGCGGCGTTGCGGTGCGTATTATTGCAATCATAAGCGGCGTTGCTGTGCGTATTATTGCAATCATAAGCGGCGTTGCGGTGCGTATTATTGCAATCATACGCGGCGTTGCGGTGCGTATTATTGCAATCACGTTATTCGGACGAACTTTCCTAACACAGTGGAATATATTGTTGTGATACTTTGGCTCGTTCTAACTTCTAATACATGTTTTAATTTCGATGAATATCTACCTATATATTATTTCATTAGAAAAATTAATTAATTATTTGTTTAAAGATAATATGATGAATAAATGTATTCTTTTCAACCCTCTTTCAGGTTTTGATATTGTCACACGTCGTATTTACAAATATGTCATCCCCGCGTCCATGTGAGCTTTGTTCTGCGCTTGTGGCAGTCACATTCACAGACAGAACAAAACCTACTGGTCCGCTGACTGACAAGTGTCAGTCGACTCGTTTTATGTGACGCTCACTGGTTCTCACCCTCATTTCACAACGACTGTGTGTGAGACGCTAGGGGCGCATCTGAATGCTGTAACGTCACAGCTTCCGGACATACTTGATAAACCAAAACTAATTATGTAAATGTATCAAATATTATTAATAGTATTTTAATATTATATTATTTTATTATTTTATTATTAATTTTCTTTATTATTATCATTCATATAATATTATAATATTAATATTTCTTTTCATTATTTATGCAGTAATAATAAAGTACAGCATAATGCAAGTAAGCAAGTAAGTGCAGCGCGTGTGGTGTAAGTGCAGTATAATTAAGTCAAGGTGAAGAACTGCCCTAGTAACGAAGCACATAATAAATGGTATCATGTCCTCTACAACTATAGGAATGACGCGTTGATAAGTTCCATCCGATTATTTGTTCAATATTTGAATTACTTTTACCGATAGGTATGGTTAAACCACAATGAATAAATAAATAAATAAATAAATAAATAAATAAATAAATAAATAAATAAATAAATAAATAAATAAATAAATAAATAAATAAATAAATAAATAAATAAATAAATAAATAAATAAATAAATAAATAAATAAATAAATAAATAAATAAATAAATAAATAAATAAATAAATAAATAAATAAATAAATAAATAAATAAATAAATAAATAAATAAATAAATAAATAAATAAATAAATAAATAAATAAATAAATAAATAAATAAATAAATAAATAAATAAATAAATAAATAAATAAATAAATAAATAAATAAATAAATAAATAAATAAATAAATAAATAAATAAATAAATAAATAAATAAATAAATAAATAAATAAATAAATAAATAAATAAATAAATAAATAAATAAATAAATAAATAAATAAATAAATAAATAAATAAATAAATAAATAAATAAATAAATAAATAAATAAATAAATAAATAAATAAATAAATAAATAAATAAATAAATAAATAAATAAATAAATAAATAAATAAATAAATAAATAAATAAATAAATAAATAAATAAATAAATAAATAAATAAATAAATAAATAAATAAATAAATAAATAAATAAATAAATAAATAAATAAATAAATAAATAAATAAATAAATAAATAAATAAATAAATAAATAAATAAATAAATAAATAAATAAATAAATAAATAAATAAATAAATAAATAAATAAATAAATAAATAAATAAATAAATAAATAAATAAATAAATAAATAAATAAATAAATAAATAAATAAATAAATAAATAAATAAATAAATAAATAAATAAATAAATAAATAAATAAATAAATAAATAAATAAATAAATAAATAAATAAATAAATAAATAAATAAATAAATAAATAAATAAATAAATAAATAAATAAATAAATAAATAAATAAATAAATAAATAAATAAATAAATAAATAAATAAATAAATAAATAAATAAATAAATAAATAAATAAATAAATAAATAAATAAATAAATAAATAAATAAATAAATAAATAAATAAATAAATAAATAAATAAATAAATAAATAAATAAATAAATAAATAAATAAATAAATAAATAAATAAATAAATAAATAAATAAATAAATAAATAAATAAATAAATAAATAAATAAATAAATAAATAAATAAATAAATAAATAAATAAATAAATAAATAAATAAATAAATAAATAAATAAATAAATAAATAAATAAATAAATAAATAAATAAATAAATAAATAAATAAATAAATAAATAAATAAATAAATAAATAAATAAATAAATAAATAAATAAATAAATAAATAAATAAATAAATAAATAAATAAATAAATAAATAAATAAATAAATAAATAAATAAATAAATAAATAAATAAATAAATAAATAAATAAATAAATAAATAAATAAATAAATAAATAAATAAATAAATAAATAAATAAATAAATAAATAAATAAATAAATAAATAAATAAATAAATAAATAAATAAATAAATAAATAAATAAATAAATAAATAAATAAATAAATAAATAAATAAATAAATAAATAAATAAATAAATAAATAAATAAATAAGTTAGTAGGTATACTAAGTAAGTGTATGAATGAATGAATGAATGAATGAATGAATGAATGAATGAATGAATGAATGAATGAATGAATGAATGAATGAATGAATGATATCAACGCGTCAAAAAGAGCGTTATTTCCTAATTAAGCGAGCGAAGCGAGCGTTTCCACGAGACTCTTATGGCACTTCGTTCTGTTTTTTTGTTTTTTTGTGTGTACTAGACTCTTATGGCACTTCATGCTGTTTGTTTTTTGTTTTGTTTTTATGTCTGTCGATAGCGGTCGAACGGAAAGTCTGATCAACTTGAAATTTGGACCATCCACAAGACTGTATGTGGATTGAAGGTGTATAGTTTTGAGGCAAAATCGTTCGAAAAGTTACAAAGTTACACTCAATAACTGTTAGTAAAGGTGGCGGACCGCCGCGAAAACACTAGACAGACAACGAAAATTCTTAGCAACGCAAATTGCACTGCATTCAACAATATCGGGAAGTATAATAGCTATGGAAATTAGACAAAATTTTGAAATGCACATTCTTGAATTGTTGTAAATTGTTGTTTTTATTAGCTTTGAGATTTTTTCGCCAAAACGTTCGTAGATATGGACGCGCTCGCTTATCAACGCCTCAAACAGAGCGTTTTCCTAGTAAATAAATAAAATCATTCATTAATTCATTTATTAAGCGAGCGAAGCGAGCGTTTCCACTTGACTCTTATGGCACTTCATTCTGTTTTTTTGTTTGTTTTTTTTTTTTTGTTTTTTTTTGTTTTTATGTCCGTCGATAGCGGTCGAACGGAAAGTCCGATCAACTTGAAATTTAAACCATCCACAAGCCTCGATGTGGATTGAAGGTGTATAGTTTTGAGGCAAAATCGTTCGAAAAGTTACAAAGTTACACCATAGTTACTACAAAATATTTTTATGAAACAAAATGGCGGCAAAATGTGAGATAGCCAGATTTTTCTGGAGATTTTTCCGGTTAAGAATATGTTAATGTTATGGCGATCTGATAAGTATTGGCAAAGTTACACGAAAGTTACTCGAAAATATTTTTCTAAAACGCAGTAACGGCAAAATGTGAGGTGGCTTTATTATAGTAAATGTTTGTCCGGTCACGAATATACTAATGTAAACGCGATCCGATACGTATTAGAGGCAGAAATTACATTTCTATTGCTGTCAATAAGTGTTAGTAACGGTGGCGGACCGTGTTGAAAACATGACCACGAAAATTCTTAGCAACGCACATTGCACTGCATACAACAATGTCGGAAAGTATAATAGCCATGGAAATAAGAACAATTTTTGCAATGCGCATTCTTGAATTGTTGTTAACTGTTGTTCGTATTAGCGTTGAAAACTTTTCGCCAGAAAGTTCGTAGATATTGACGCGCTCGCTTATCAACGCGTCAAACAGAGCGTTTTCCTAGTTAAGCGAGCGAAGCAAGCGTTTCCACTTGACTCTTATGGCACTTCGTTCTGGTTTTTTTTTGATTTTTTTTGTTCTTTTTTGTTTTTATGTCCGTCGATAGCGGTCGAACGGAAAGTCCGATCCACTTGAAATTTGGACCATCCACAAGCCTCGATGTGGATTGAAGGTGTATAGTTTTGAGGCAAAATCGTTCGAAAAGTTACAAAGTTACACCATAGTTACTGCAAAATATTTTTCTGAAACAAAATGGCGACAAAATGTGAGATAGCCAGATTTTTCTACAGATTTTTCCGGTCACGAATATGTTCATTTTATGGTGATACGATAAATATTGGCAAAGTTACACAAAAGTTACTCGAAAATATATTTCTGAAACGCAGTAACGGCAAAATGTGAGGTGGCTATCTTATAGTAAAATTTTGTCCGGTAACGAATATACTAATGTTAACGCGATCCGATACGTATTAGAGGCAGAAATTACATTTCTATTGCTGTCAATAAGTGTTAGTAACGGTGGCGGACCGTGTTGAAAACATGACCACGAAAATTCTTAGCAACGCACATTGCACTGCATCCAACAATGTCTGGAAGTATAATAGCCATGGAAATAAGAACAATTTTTGCAATGCGCATTCTTCAATTGTTGTTAATTGTTGTTCGTATTAGCATTGAAAACTTTTCGCCAGAAAGTTCGTAGATATTGACGCGCTCGCTTATCAACGCGTCAAACAGAGCGTTTTCCTAGTTTATTTATTTTTTATTTATCTATCCGATATTAAGGAGTTCCTTAGGCATAGCCATACCCTCCCGACGTAACCGCTGCACAATCAAGCCATCCTCCTACTGTTCAATTTCCAACCACGTGGCAATTAATTACACTAAACATGCTTCTCGTTTGATGGTTGGCTAATTAAGACTGGCTTGATGCAGTCAGGCAATCTACTTGGGGATGCGTTCATTACCAATTAAGTTAGTTGTCACCCTCCTTTCGCCTTGTCTCTCGTGGCTATACGGCGTGTGTGCACTTATACACCAGTGCCTGTGCTGTGCTCCATTCCACCATTATCCTATATATTACATACACAATCGTACTTAACCCATACTCTCCCCTTCCCCCCCTAACATTTCAGTTTTTAAGTGTTTTTTGGTTTTATAGAAGTAATATTAATTTTAATTGTGTTTTATAAAATATGTAATGTACTTCAAACTAAGAACTACACCACAAGGGGTGAGTTTATTGTATGAATGATTATTTTCAGTTTTTGTTTGAATAAATTTACGAATAAAATCCTCTTAAAAATGGGAGTCTTCCTCAATACAAAAGAATTCTATAAATGGAATAATGATAAAAACGGAATTGAGAACTAAATGAAAGAAATGTACTAATAATCTACAGATGTCGCCACTTTAGCACGTTAATTATTGCTCTCCGTCTCAGACATTTCCAAGCTGTGTCTGCGTGTTGTAGCATGGAAGATGTGCAGAGACTGCTAATCTACAGATGTCGCCACTTTAGCTCTCCGTCTCTGACATTTCCAAGCTGTGTCTGCGTGTTGTAGCATGGAAGATGTGCAGAGACTGCTAATCTACAGATGTCGCCACTTTAGCTCTCCGTCTCAGACATTTCCAAGCTGTGTCTGCGTGTTGTAGCATGGAAGATGTGCAGAGACTGCTAATCTACAGATGCCACTTTAGCTCTCCGTCTCTGACATTTCCAAGCTGTGTCTGCGTGTTGTAGCATGGAAGATGTGCAGAGACTGCTAATCTACAGATGCCACTTTAGCTCTCCGTCTCTGACATTTCCAAGCTGTGTCTGCGTGTTGTAGCATGGAAGATGTGCAGAGACTGCTAATCTACAGATGTCGCCACTTTAACTCTCCGTCTCTGACATTTCCAAGCTGTGTCTGCGTGTTGTAGCATGAAAGATGTGCAGAGACTACTTATCTATACTGCTAATCTGCATGCCAGGTTCGAATCCAGACTTCAGCGTGGCGGGGCGTGGATGACATGTGCCATTTTTGTGTGTTGATATATAGTTGAGAAACTGTAAGAATGACGGCCCCCTCCTTATCCCCACCACTGCTACCCGACCCCCCTCATCTCCGTGACAACCTAACAAAATGTAATGCGTAACTGAAAATCAGTTTGGTTCAGTTGTTTAGTTTGTTGTTTCATGGAGTTAAGGGGGGTCGGGTAGCAGTGGTGGGGATAAGGCGGGGGCCGTCATTCTTACAGTTTCTCAACTATCACCAAACATCGTCTCTTACGCTTCCACGCAGCATTATCAATATATGAGATGTGAAGTGCACGACGCCTTCATTGATCACCAGAGAACGACGGACCCTGATTGATTAGACGGCTGTTATTCGATCCCCTCCAATAACCCACTCTATATCCTGATATTAATTTAAAAAATTCAAAAATATGATGTATTATTATTATTAAGCATTCAATTCCTACATTTCAATATACCGTATGGCCTACATTTGAATTTATGTATTGAGTGATAAGGTAATAAACTAATAATACATTGATGCTCCTAAAAGGAACCATAGGCCCACAAGTTTGGATTCTTATTTCTTCTACTATGATTTCTTAGTCCTATTTACTAAGGTATAGGTACTATTTCTGAAGGATTGCTTGCATTTAAAAAAATAATAAACCATGGATTGTACCTTATAGACGTAAAGATCTCATAGCTCTGGAAGTATGTATAAGGTGTAATGTGGCAGGAGCCTAACCTGAGAGGCGTGCCTTGCACTCATTCAGTCTCCCCTATTTTTCGCCGTTTTCATCTCACCGCTCATTTAGGCCCCGCCCCCACCGCCCGTCACTCCTCCTCGTAATGATCCCAAACCATCCAATGAGAGTCGAGAGATCGGAATACGCGGACCAATCACGGACGTGAATTGATTCTTGATGCTTTGAGGAGAAGATTATCCAGAGGGGTTCAAGAGAGGAACGGAACTGAGTATTAGTTAGTTCATCAACCGTCCCTCGAAAGGTAACGGTTTTATTCTGCTGCGGCTTCGGACGACGGAGGTGTAATTAAGATTGTGAGCTGCCCACGGCGAGAGGGGCGGGAGGGAGGGGAGTGACCAATAAGAGCGCGTTGTGGGGGGTGCGGGGTTCCTCTGACAGCGGACGTCATTGACTGTGTGGTCGTGTTTGAGAGTGGACGTCCTAGTCTCGTACACCACTGTTAATGGACAGACACTATCTCATCGTATAATTTACACTAATCAAAGTGAACATATTATCGTTTATAAAAGTGTTTCGTTATCTCATATCGTGGTGCATCGCGGTGTGAAGTAGAGGAACGATGGACTGATCGTAATCCCGGTGTAACCTCAAACAAACACGTCTACGATGATGCAAAACCCCCTCGTCGGTTATCCGACCTTCTCTCACTTCCTGGAGCTGCGTCATCAGCAATACTCCTCGACGCGGGTCCCGACGTCGACGAGCACCCCCATTACGACGTCGCCGCTCTACACGTCCGCGTTCCGGCCGGCGCTGACCCCACACAACAACGACAGCTCGCTGAGCGGCGGAAGCCCCAGCCCCAACAATGCCAAGTCCTTCACCATCGACGCCATCCTGGGGTTGCGAGACTGTGGTAACAAGTACCCCAGCATCGCGACGGACCTGAGCATCAACAGGGGAGGCGGCAACAGACAACAGCTCGGCACTGACAGACTGTTGGGGCTACACACGACCAACACGTGCAGCAACAGGCGACTGACGGGTGAGTCAGCAGATATTTTATGTTTGGCATATAGTTCGAAGCTTCAGCTTCTAGATATGTGGCCACTGCATCGTATAATAACAAATGATGCAATATGATATGATTGTCGGGTTGTCATTGGGGTAAGAAAATCTAGTCTCTGGCCTTCCACATCGAATTGTTTGTTGACAAGACCCATTGATCCGTTTACACAACGAAGAACCTAAAATATGTGAACAATAGATAGGTGATGACGCTGTTTTCAGCGCCTTTTCTCGCCTGTCAGTGTCAGTTTTTATTTTTCCGTGTACATGCAAAACGGCGTAAATAGTTGAGGTCTCTCGGTATTTGTGTTATTATCGATAGCCATATTCTATTTTTGTATCAATTTAGTGTAGATATGTTATTCCATTGCCTGAGGGAATAAAAAAGAGGGCATTGTGCGGTTGTGACCTGTACTCTTTAATTACAATAAAGTAAAGTAAAGTTAATGAGACGAACAACTATCACGGTTTGTTATCATGGCTGCCACATTTCAATTAATATGAAATATAAATATCCATGGCTAAGTGCTTACGGTTTGCCTGTCAATGGTTTACGATATTATAAATAGCTGATGTTGATGTTATACCATGCAGAGGATTGAACTTCATAAATTTTAAAATTTAACTGACTATTTATACGATACGAATACGATACGCGCTGTAGTTTCATAATTTACAAAGTATGTAAATAAAAATAAAAAATGATTTAAATTCTGTAGTCAGTCCTTTACGAATATGTTAATTCAACGCGATCCGATAAGTTAAATCAAAGCACCACTGACTGACTGGGCAATATGACACGCCACCTCGCGGCCCCAGCACCACTCGTATACCGTGCTCGCTGGATAGCTTATATTTTTAAAATTTCTTATGTTTTTGGGGATTTATATTGCATTTAAATATGCATTTTATCACGCCCAGTAATTGGGCTAGTTACCATTCATTTCTCAAACGATATTAGGCCTATTCCTATACTTCCTACGTTTGTTTGTATTATTTCTATTTCTTATAATTCATCTTATAATTTTCTTATAATTTATCACATTTGGATGTGTATTTTACTTCTTGTGACTCAATCGCCGCTAGTTACCATTTAAATCTCATACGATATTGTTCCTACGTGTTTATAATATTATTAGTGTTTCTTATGTTTTGTTCTGTATTTATATTACAATTTAATGGGAATTTAATTTTATCAGTTGCCATTTTTTGCATCTCACAAGATATTGTTCCTATACATTTTGATGATTTACTTGTCATACAGTATAACCTATACGTGGTTCAATTCATTGCATCCAGAACCTACTTTAACACCCCAAAATTGGTTAAAAAGTATTGAAAATCAAGAAAACGCATTGCGGGGAAAATTGGGGGGCTTCTGCCCCTCCTTCCTTCCACCCAGATGGAAACTGTAACCTCACTTCGCCCAGCCCCTCCCTTTAAAAAATATCCTGGCGGCGCCCATGCGCCCAGATTCTTAATCTTCTCTAGAAACGTTATTATTCATATTATCATATTATATTATATAAGGCTATAAACAAATGCGCATGTTTATTGCTTTGCTTCGATGGTACCTCGCAATGTATTTAACGATATTTTATTGATAACATGGAGACCGAATTGTTAGCCGAGATTTGATTTTGAATCAGCTAAACAATTAATTAAAAATTTCAAATATTGAGAATTTTACTGTTGTTATTTATATTCTCAATTAAATAATTTATGATTAATGAAATACAGATATAACAACCGTAGCAATCACAAGCTAATTCAAAACCAAATCTCGGGTATAAGAAAAACTTTTTCTATATGAAACGTTCTCAAGATATCAATGAGTTTGCTCCCCTTTGCTCCCGAGTCACGGGCATTCGATACATCATACAAATATAAACACACTATGCTAGGGTTGTACACATGGTTGGAGCGAAACATTTAGGACCGTCTAGGCCTGTAATAGGCCGTAAAGGGTTGTCCGCATTGTCACAATTCATTCAAGCGAGCACAGGTGACTAAGGTGAGGGTGTGTTTCTCAAGGAAAAGGGGTTAAGATGACACTTGTAAGACACTATTATGGTTCATTCAACTCTTACATGTCATGTCATACACACAATGTGGCCGGGTCGCTCGTTCTACTTGCGCCGAAAGACCTCCGTCACATTAGATGAGTGATGATCCAAACGGCGAGAACCAAATTTAAACTCTGATTGGCAACAAAAACAGACGCATCGGAGAGATTGTTTCCCGGGTTAATGTTAACTAAATTAAAAACACAACTGGTTGTTCCGCCACGTCGGTATAATACTAGGGTTATATATATAAGAGCCATGTGTGGTTGGGTCCGGAAGTAATAACGGCAATATTACGTGACATAAAGCTGCCCCAACGTGTTTTCTCATGCTTATGAGTCTCCCTGATATGGGACGTAAAACCCAAGTATCATCATCGTCTCTCTCATGCCGAGTCCAATGAGGCTACCCAACTTAGTTTTCTACCTTTAGTTCCCTCCTTTCTTATACCATAATTGAAACCGCGGTCCATTAGGAATAACTTACTATAAAAAAAGTTGGTTGCGTGGAACAGTGGGTGTGGCTTGTCTCACTCAACGCTTGTACATATACGAACGTGTGAAAGAACGCCAGGAATATGTTGATCTTCGTTGAACCAGCGTGCATGAAAGAAGCGAGTAGGCCTATATCATGAGGTCGGTACGCGACTAGTAACGCTGGGGTTGTGTTATCATCAGACAAACCACGCGCGACAGTCATTTGTTTGTCTACAACAATGACTTCGTGTACGGGATGGTGGCCGCTACTGCAATACCTCATGTACGGGAATATGGCAGCCAACAATGTCAGTGACGTCACGTGAATATAAAGATAAACTTAGATTTAGTGTATATTATCCGTGTTATATTTATAACTGACTCTATGTATAACAACATACGTTGTTATTTGGGATTTTAGACCTATTAAATACATGGAAAAGAAAATGCATAACAATTGATTACACACTTTATATTTGCATAACGCAGCGTGTCGATCCACGTTAGTTCCGAGGTATTAATATATTAATACAACTGATATGTAAACAAGGGTTTGTACTTGTTGCTTGAATACGATATCCTTTGTAATAATTTATAGCTGAAAATAACAAGAATTAAACAGTACTGCAGTCTGCAGGTGTAATTTATTTTCGTATTTTGGGTCAATTATTATTATTATTATTATTATTATTATTATTATTATTATTATTATTATTATTATTATTATTATTATTATTATTATTATTATTATTATTATTATTATAATAATTATTATTATTATTATTATTAGGAACTATTATTATTATTATTAATATTATAATTATTATTATTATTATTATTATTATTATTATTATTATTATTATTATTATTATTATTATTATTATTATTATTATTATATTTACTATTATTATTATTATGATTATTATTATTATTATTATTACTATTATTATTATTATTATTATTATTATGATTATGATTATTATTATTATTATTTCTATTATTATTATTATTATTATTATTATTATCATTATTATTATTATTATTATTATTATTATTATTATTATTATTATTATATATATTTTTTTTTTATTTGGACGTGTTACATTTTGAAGCGAGATAAGGACTTTTACTGTTTAGATTTTTTTTAAATGTATAAGTATTTTTTGCATACTGCAACGTTTATTGTAACAATTTGTGTTTATAAAACACCATTATTTATATGTATATAGCCCCTATATAGGTATATACCGGTCTTATACACAAATGTCAAACACAAGAAAAGTCAAATTTAAACAGTAAACAAAACTCATTTTAAAACTACATAAACATTGAGATTTTGCATTTTGATTCAAAATGCTCCTTTGAAGTAGTTCCATCAACATAGGCCCATGTTGCTGTTTGAACTAAAACTACACCAGATACGAAATTAGCTTGCGAAATTAGCTTGGTTTGAAGCATGCAATGCCATAGAGTTTAAAAGTTAAGCTTTGTATGTTACGTTTTGAAACTATGCTCCTCGCTATAGTGTTTGAGCACGCCACCTATACCGCCCCAGGCGAAATAGTTTCACTTGAACTCTAACTTTAGTGTTTGAGCGCATCACCTAAACGGCGAAATAGTTTCACTTGAACTCTAACTATAGTGTTTGAGCGCATCACCTAAACGGCGAAATGTTTCACTTGAACTCTAACTATAGTGTTTGAGCGCATCACCTAAACGGCGAAATGTTTCACTTGAACTCTAACTATAGTGTGTGAGCGCATCACCTATACCGCCCCAGGCGAAATAGTTTCACTTGAACTCTAACTATAGTGTTTGAGCGCATCACCTATACCGCCCCAGGCGAAATAGTTTCACTTGAACTCTAACTATAGTGTTTCAGCGCATCACCTATACCGCCCCAGGTGAAATTGTTTCACTTGAACTCTAACTATAGTGTTTGAGCGCATCACCTATACCGCCCCAGGCGAAATAGTTTCACTTGAACTCTAACTATAGTGTTTGAGCGCATCACCTATACCGCCCCAGGCGAAATAGTTTCACTTGAACTCTAACTATAGTGTTTCAGCGCATCACCTATACCGCCCCAGGCAAAATTGTTTCACAGAAATGGATATTTGAACTCTAACTATAGTGTTTTATTTGAGCTCTAACTAAACGGTAGTGTTTGAGCGCATCACCAAACCGCCCGCCCAAGGATATTTGAATTCAAACTTAAGTGATTTTGAAAAATATGTTATGTTCATTGTGTTGTGTTCCAATAACGTGCACGAAACCAAAGAGTAAACTAAATTCATGGATGCGCTACACATCCATTTTTATCTTTAATCCTTTTTTTTTTTATTATTTTAGTAATTCAAATAATTCAGGTAGGCCTACAGGTATTTGCGGACAAGTTCATAGCAATAATACTTGATATACTTCATATAGTGACCGTCCATGAAACCCGTATTTCATAACACGTAGCCTATCACATCCCCTATAGCTAGGAAATGAACATCTGTACCAACGCGTAAGTAAGCAACCAACACTAAAATAAAGATCTTCTTGGGCCTTGGCCATGGTAAGGTAAGGTTCTTCTTTGCTGGTATGCGTATTCAGAGCCCATGTTAATACCTACGTGTATATTGCGCCCTCACACCTTTCCACCCCTAATGGTTTCAACAAATAGATAAACAATTGACAACTAATATGTCATTACACTATAGTTTCTAAAACCTGAAAAATATATGGGCGGTATATTTCTTCAATGTTTTATCATTTCAGCGGCAAAATGTATACATTATGTATGTCAGCATACCCGACCAATTAGTATAGTACAGCGTTTTTAATACAACATGAGTATTATTAACTTATTTGTTCTGTATTAATAAAAGGATACATTATCATTGTGACAGTTTTCCACAGCAAGTAAGACATAGTCTATTTTTTAGTAGGGTTTATTATTTGTCTCGCTGCCCCCCCCTTCCCCCCTTAAAATAATACTGCCTTGTAGGCTCCAGCCTCTTTAGCGCGTACGCTGGGTGAGGTGGGGGAGGGAGGGGCTTTGACTGAATGGACGTCATCCAATAAATATACATTTTCTGAGCGGTCGTGTGTGACGAGGATTCTACCGTGTAAAAAGCCCCCCCCTCCCCCTCCCCCTCACCCCAAACACATCAAGACCCATTACGGAGTCATCACATCGGAGGCCCTCAACATTGTTACATCTCTATCCAATCCACACATAAGGAAGGCTGTATGTCCGTCGTCCACCCAGCCTGAGGAACTCCCGATTTATGTCTGTTGTAATGTAAATCAAAATATATCATCCTGTAGAGAATTTAGTGTTCTATCTTATGAATGTTTCTTTGTTTCAAACAATACTTCCGTTTTTTCAGATGTACTCAATTAATTATCTTTTGTAATGTGATATTGCTGGACATTTGCGAACCGGAAAATTTTATTGGAATAAAAACATTCATAAGAAAGAGCATGACATTCTCCAAAGAATTACATATTTCGATTTTCTTTTGGGAAGATTTAAAACCATTTTTAAGCGATTTTAAAAGACCGAAATCGGTTCGATCTCGTGTCCTTCATCATTCATCACATTTCCATTCGATGTCAAAACTATCCGTGTCCGTGACCGACGCGGAGTACATTGCCGCCTGAACCCTTACAGACACTCGACATAGGGGATGTTGTCGTGACGAGATTGAACATACATCACATCATTGCCATCCGTTGTCAATACTGTCCGAGTGTCCGTGACCGACAAGGAGTACATTGCCGCCTGAACCCTTACAGACACTCGACATAGGGGATGTTGTCGCGACGAGATTGAACATACATCACATCATTGCCATCCGTTGTCAATACTGTCCGAGTGTCCGTGACCGACAAGGAGTACATTGCCGCCTGAACCCTTACAGACACTCGACATAGGGGATGTTGTCGTGACGAGATTGAACATACATCACATCATTGCCATCCGTTGTCAATACTGTCCGAGTGTACATTGCCGCCTGAACCCTTACAGACACTCGACATAGGGGATGTTGTCGCGACGAGATTGAACATACATCACATCATTGCCATCCGTTGTCAATACTGTCCGAGTGTACATTGCCGCCTGAACCCTTACAGACACTCGACATAGGGGATGTTGTCGCGACGAGATTGAACATACATCACATCATTGCCATCCGTTGTCAATACTGTCCGAGTGTCCGTGACCGGCACGGAGTACATTGCCGCCTGAACCCTTACAGACACTCGACATAGGGGATGTTGTCGCGACGAGATTGAACATACATCACATCATTGCCATCCGTTGTCAATACTGTCCGAGTGTACATTGCCGCCTGAACCCTTACAGACCCTCGACATAGGGGATGTTGTCGCGACGAGATTGAACATACATCACATCATTGCCATCCGTTGTCAATACTGTCCGAGTGTACATTGCCGCCTGAACCCTTACAGACCCTCGACATAGGGGATGTTGTCGCGACGAGATTGAACATAAATCACATCATTGCCATCCGTTGTCAATACTGTCCGAGTGTACATTGCCGCCTGAACCCTTACAGACACTCGACATAGGGGATGTTGTCGCGACGAGATTGAACATACATCTCATCATTGCCATCCGTTGTCAATACTGTCCGAGTGTACATTGCCGTCTGAACCCTTACAGACCCTCGACATAGGGGATGTTGTCGCGACGAGATTGAACATACATCACATCATTGCCATCCGTTGTCAATACTGTCCGAGTGTACATTGCCGCCTGAACCCTTACAGACCCTCGACATAGGGGATGTTGTCGCGACGAGATTGAACATACATCACATCATTGCCATCCGTTGTCAATACTGTCCGAGTGTACATTGCCGCCTGAACCCTTACAGACCCTCGACATAGGGGATGTTGTCGCGACGAGATTGAACATACATCACATCATTGCCATCCGTTGTCAATACTGTCCGAGTGTACATTGCCGCCTGAACCCTTACAGACCCTCGACATAGGGGATGTTGTCGCGACGAGATTGAACATACATCACATCATTGCCATCCGTTGTCAATACTGTCCGAGTGTACATTGCCGTCTGAACCCTTACAGACCCTCGACATAGGGGATGTTGTCGCGACGAGATTGAACATACATCTCATCATTGCCATCCGTTGTCAATACTGTCCGAGTGTCCGTGACCGACGCGGAGTACATTGCCGCCTGAACCCTTACAGACCCTCGACATAGGGGATGTTGTCGCGACGAGATTGAACATACATCACATCATTGCCATCCGTTGTCAATACTGTCCGAGTGTACATTGCCGCCTGAACCCTTACAGACACTCGACATAGGGGATGTTGTCGCGACGAGATTGAACATACATCACATCATTGCCATCCGTTGTCAATACTGTCCGAGTGTCCGTGACCGACGCGGAGTACATTGCCGCCTGAACCCTTACAGACCCTCGACATAGGGGATGTTGTCGCGACGAGATTGAGCATACATCACATCATTGCCATCCGTTATCAATACTGTCCGAGTGTCCGTGACCGACGCGGAGTACATTGACGCCTGAACCCTTACAGACACTCGACATAGGGGATGTTGTCGCGACGAGATTGAACATACATCACATCATTGCCATCCGTTGTCAATACTGTCCGAGTGTACATTGCCGCCTGAACCCTTACAGACCCTCGACATAGGGGATGTTGTCGCGACGAGATTGAACATACATCTCATCATTGCCATCCGTTGTCAATACTGTCCGAGTGTACATTGCCGCCTGAACCCTTACAGACACTCGACATAGGGGATGTTGTCGCGACGAGATTGAACATACATCACATCATTGCCATCCGTTGTCAATACTGTCCGAGTGTACATTGCCGCCTGAACCCTTACAGACACTCGACATAGGGGATGTTGTCGCGACGAGATTGAACATACATCACATCATTGCCATCCGTTGTCAATACTGTCAAAGTGTACATTGCCGCCTGAACCCTTACAGACCCTCGACATAGGGGATGTTGTCGCGACGAGATTGAACATACATCACATCATTGCCATCCGTTGTCAATACTGTCCGAGTGTACATTGCCGCCTGAACCCTTACAGACCCTCGACATAGGGGATGTTGTCGCGACGAGATTGAACATACATCACATCATTGCCATCCGTTGTCAATACTGTCCGAGTGTACATTGCCGCCTGAACCCTTACAGACCCTCGACATAGGGGATGTTGTCGCGACGAGATTGAACGTACATCACATCATTGCCATCCGTTGTCAATACTGTCCGAGTGTACATTGCCGCCTGAACCCTTACAGACCCTCGACATAGGGGATGTTGTCGCGACGAGATTGAACATACATCACATCATTGCCATCCGTTGTCAATACTGTCCGAGTGTACATTGCCGCCTGAACCCTTACAGACACTCGACATAGGGGATGTTGTCGCGACGAGATTGAACATACATCACATCATTGCCATCCGTGGTCAATACTGTCCGAGTGTACATTGCCGCCTGAACCCTTACAGACACTCGACATAGGGGATGTTGTCGCGACGAGATTGAACATACATCACATCATTGCCATCCGTTGTCAATACTGTCCGAGTGTACATTGCCGCCTGAACCCTTACAGACACTCGACATAGGGGATGTTGTCGCGACGAGATTGAACATACATCACATCATTGCCATCCGTTGTCAATACTGTCCGAGTGTACATTGCCGCCTGAACCCTTACAGACACTCGACATAGGGGATGTTGTCGCGACGAGATTGAACATACATCACATCATTGCCATCCGTTGTCAATACTGTCCGAGTGTACATTGCCGCCTGAACCCTTACAGACCCTCGACATAGGGGATGTTGTCGTGACGAGATTGAACATACATCACATCATTGCCATCCGTTGTCAATACTGTCCGAGTGTACATTGCCGCCTGAACCCTTACAGACCCTCGACATAGGGGATGTTGTCGCGACGAGATTGAACATACATCACATCATTGCCATCCGTTGTCAATACTGTCCGAGTGTACATTGCCGCCTGAACCCTTACAGACACTCGACATAGGGGATGTTGTCGCGACGAGATTGAACATACATCACATCATTGCCATCCGTTGTCAATACTGTCCGAGTGTACATTGCCGCCTGAACCCTTACAGACACTCGACATAGGGGATGTTGTCGCGACGAGATTGAACATACATCACATCATTGCCATCCGTTGTCAATACTGTCCGAGTGTACATTGCCGCCTGAACCCTTACAGACACTCGACATAGGGGATGTTGTCGCGACGAGATTGAACATACATCACATCATTGCCATCCGTTGTCAATACTGTCCGAGTGTACATTGCCGCCTGAACCCTTACAGACCCTCGACATAGGGGATGTTGTCGCGACGAGATTGAACATACATCACATCATTGCCATCCGTTGTCAATACTGTCCGAGTGTACATTGCCGCCTGAACCCTTACAGACCCTCGACATAGGGGATGTTGTCGCGACGAGATTGAACATAAATCACATCATTGCCATCCGTTGTCAATACTGTCCGAGTGTACATTGCCGCCTGAACCCTTACAGACACTCGACATAGGGGATGTTGTCGCGACGAGATTGAACATACATCTCATCATTGCCATCCGTTGTCAATACTGTCCGAGTGTACATTGCCGTCTGAACCCTTACAGACCCTCGACATAGGGGATGTTGTCGCGACGAGATTGAACATACATCACATCATTGCCATCCGTTGTCAATACTGTCCGAGTGTACATTGCCGCCTGAACCCTTACAGACCCTCGACATAGGGGATGTTGTCGCGACGAGATTGAACATACATCACATCATTGCCATCCGTTGTCAATACTGTCCGAGTGTACATTGCCGCCTGAACCCTTACAGACCCTCGACATAGGGGATGTTGTCGCGACGAGATTGAACATACATCACATCATTGCCATCCGTTGTCAATACTGTCCGAGTGTACATTGCCGCCTGAACCCTTACAGACCCTCGACATAGGGGATGTTGTCGCGACGAGATTGAACATACATCACATCATTGCCATCCGTTGTCAATACTGTCCGAGTGTACATTGCCGTCTGAACCCTTACAGACCCTCGACATAGGGGATGTTGTCGCGACGAGATTGAACATACATCTCATCATTGCCATCCGTTGTCAATACTGTCCGAGTGTCCGTGACCGACGCGGAGTACATTGCCGCCTGAACCCTTACAGACCCTCGACATAGGGGATGTTGTCGCGACGAGATTGAACATACATCTCATCATTGCCATCCGTTGTCAATACTGTCCGAGTGTACATTGCCGCCTGAACCCTTACAGACACTCGACATAGGGGATGTTGTCGCGACGAGATTGAACATACATCACATCATTGCCATCCGTTGTCAATACTGTCCGAGTGTACATTGCCGCCTGAACCCTTACAGACACTCGACATAGGGGATGTTGTCGCGACGAGATTGAACATACATCACATCATTGCCATCCGTTGTCAATACTGTCCGAGTGTACATTGCCGCCTGAACCCTTACAGACCCTCGACATAGGGGATGTTGTCGCGACGAGATTGAACATACATCACATCATTGCCATCCGTTGTCAATACTGTCCGAGTGTACATTGCCGCCTGAACCCTTACAGACCCTCGACATAGGGGATGTTGTCGCGACGAGATTGAACATACATCACATCATTGCCATCCGTTGTCAATACTGTCCGAGTGTACATTGCCGCCTGAACCCTTACAGACCCTCGACATAGGGGATGTTGTCGCGACGAGATTGAACGTACATCACATCATTGCCATCCGTTGTCAATACTGTCCGAGTGTACATTGCCGCCTGAACCCTTACAGACCCTCGACATAGGGGATGTTGTCGCGACGAGATTGAACATACATCACATCATTGCCATCCGTTGTCAATACTGTCCGAGTGTACATTGCCGCCTGAACCCTTACAGACACTCGACATAGGGGATGTTGTCGCGACGAGATTGAACATACATCACATCATTGCCATCCGTGGTCAATACTGTCCGAGTGTACATTGCCGCCTGAACCCTTACAGACCCTCGACATAGGGGATGTTGTCGCGACGAGATTGAACATACATCACATCATTGCCATCCGTTGTCAATACTGTCCGAGTGTACATTGCCGCCTGAACCCTTACAGACACTCGACATAGGGGATGTTGTCGCGACGAGATTGAACATACATCACATCATTGCCATCCGTTGTCAATACTGTCCGAGTGTACATTGCCGCCTGAACCCTTACAGACACTCGACATAGGGGATGTTGTCGCGACGAGATTGAACATACATCACATCATTGCCATCCGTTGTCAATACTGTCCGAGTGTACATTGCCGCCTGAACCCTTACAGACACTCGACATAGGGGATGTTGTCGCGACGAGATTGAACATACATCACATCATTGCCATCCGTTGTCAATACTGTCCGAGAGTACATTGCCGCCTGAACCCTTACAGACCCTCGACATAGGGGATGTTGTCGCGACGAGATTGAACATACATCACATCATTGCCATCCGTTGTCAATACTGTCCGAGTGTACATTGCCGCCTGAACCCTTACAGACCCTCGACATAGGGGATGTTGTCGTGACGAGATTGAACATACATCACATCATTGCCATCCGTTGTCAATACTGTCCGAGTGTACATTGCCGCCTGAACCCTTACAGACACTCGACATAGGGGATGTTGTCGCGACGAGATTGAACATACATCACATCATTGCCATCCGTTGTCAATACTGTCCGAGTGTACATTGCCGCCTGAACCCTTACAGACCCTCGACATAGGGGATGCTGTCGCGACGAGATTGAACATACATCACATCATTGCCATCCGTTGTCAATGCTGTCCGAGTGTACATTGCCGCCTGAACCCTTACAGACCCTCGACATAGGGGATGTTGTCGTGACGAGATTGAACATACATCACATCATTGCCATCCGTTGTCAATACTGTCCGAGTGTACATTGCCGCCTGAACCCTTACAGACACTCGACATAGGGGATGTTGTAGCGACGAGATTGAACATACATCACATCATTGCCATCCGTTGTCAATACTGTCCGAGTGTCCGTGACCGACGCAGTGTACATTGCCGCCTGAACCCTTACAGACACTCGACATAGGGGATGTTGTCGTGACGAGATTGAACATACATCACATCATTGCCATCCGTTGTCAATGCTGTCCGAGTGTCCGTGACCGACGCGGAGGACATTGCCGCCTGAACCCTTACAGACCCTCGACATAGGGGATGTTGTCGCGACGAGATTGAACATACATCACATCATTGCCATTCGTTGTCAATACTGTCCGAGTGTACATTGCCGCCTGAACCCTTACAGACCCTCGACATAGGGGATGCTGTCGCGACGAGATTGAACATACATCACATCATTGCCATCCGTTGTCAATACTGTCCGAGTGTCCGTGACCGACGCAGTGTACATTGCCGCCTGAACCCTTACAGACCCTCGACATAGGGGATGTTGTCGCGACGAGATTGAACATACATCTCATCATTGCCATCCGTTGTCAATACTGTCCGAGTGTACATTGCCGCCTGAACCCTTACAGACCCTCGACATAGGGGATGTTGTCGCGACGAGATTGAACGTACATCACATCATTGCCATCCGTTGTCAATACTGTCCGAGTGTCCGTGACCGACGCGGAGGACATTGCCGCCTGAACCCTTACAGACCCTCGACATAGGGGATGTTGTCGCGACGAGATTGAACGTACATCACATCATTGCCATCCGTTGTCAATACTGTCCGAGTGTACATTGCCGCCTGAACCCTTACAGACACTCGACATAGGGGATGTTGTCGCGACGAGATTGAACATACATCACATGATTGCCATCCGTTGTCAATACTGTCCGAGTGTCCGTGACCGACGCAGAGTACATTGCCGCCTGAACCCTTACAGACACTCGACATAGGGGATGTTGTCGCGACGAGATTGAACATACATCACATCATTGCCATCCGTTGTCAATACTGTCCGAGTGTACATTGCCGCCTGAACCCTTACAGACACTCGACATAGGGGATGTTGTCGCGACGAGATTGAACATACATCACATCATTGCCATCCGTTGTCAATACTGTCCGAGTGTACATTGCCGCCTGAACCCTTACAGACCCTCGACATAGGGGATGTTGTCGCGACGAGATTGAACATACATCACATGATTGCCATCCGTTGTCAATACTGTCCGAGTGTCCGTGACCGACGCAGAGTACATTGCCGCCTGAACCCTTACAGACCCTCGACATAGGGGATGCTGTCGCGACGTATTGAACATACATCACATCATTGCCATCCGTTGTCAATGCTGTCCGAGTGTACATTTCCGCCTGAACCCTTACATACACTCGACATAGGGGATGTTGTCGCGACGAGATTGAACATACATCACATCATTGCCATCCGTTGTCAATACTGTCCGAGTGTACATTGCCGCCTGAACCCTTACAGACACTCGACATAGGGGATGTTGTCGCGACGAGATTGAACATACATCACATCATTGCCATCCGTTGTCAATACTGTCCGAGTGTACATTGCCGCCTGAACCCTTACAGACCCTCGACATAGGGGATGTTGTCGCGACGAGATTGAACGTACATCACATCAAACAACAATTACTCCAGATTAATCTCGCGTGCTTGATAGATTCTAATAAATGCGAAATAAAAAAAGAATGAAATTCTAAATGGGTTCGAAACAGCGAGTTGAATGACAGGCGAATAAATTAACCGTTTAATGAATGTATGTGTCGGCTGACTTCAAAGGTTCAGTTGATGTTTAGGATGCAATTAGATGGCTAATAATTTAATCTGTGCTGGATGGTGGGAGGGAGGGAGGGAGGGTGGGGAGGGGGAGTTGTCTGCATTCCATGTCAGCCCTACAGTTGTACGGAGCTCGTTGGAAGCGAGAGAGACAGTTATACACCGTACACGTAATATCTCTGATGAGATAATCTACCTGTATAAGGTGGGGCTAATTGGTCACTGGGACATTCCATAGTGGGGGACACAAAGAACAAAGCAACCAACAATGTTCTCGAACCACTGTCAACGTTTCTATTTGTATTCTCATTCGGAAATTGTTATGTTGGAGTGGCATGGAGGTTGTGAGTTCCAGTCCCGCGCTCGGCAATATGAGAGGCGTTCCTTCCTGACCTCCATATGTTTACATATCGTTACTACTCTCATTGGTGAACTATAACTAGATCCGTCCGGTGTTGAGAGGGGGGAAGGGCCTGTGTCGTGGAATTATGAATCCATACCATCCAGGCTTCCCATTGGTTGTTGTTGTTGCCATGGTGAACGTTCTAAATATTTCATAATACCGGACCTTAGTGTGTCTTGGGAAGAGACCCAATCACTAGAGTTCAATCAGTTCCTCTAGCGGGGAGGGGGGGGGGGGGGGGGTGGGAGCTTTTATTTGCTGGATATTTTGAACATGTCTTCCCGGCTTTCACGTACTCTGTAGACCTATATCAAGTAAATGGGTAGTTTTCTTTACGGATATGTATCTTTAAGCAGGCATTTCCGTGACCAACATTTTTAACCGCCCTCCCCCAGTTAAATGTTTACGGTATAGTCTACTCGCCCAGAGTGTCTTAGTCCGCGACTTGAGTGTATTATTTCCTCGCTTGTGATTGGTGGAGGTGCCGGGTATAGTCGATGCTCCCATAAATCATGTTTGATACTTTTTCTTCCAGATATGAATTTATAAAGAACAATACTACAACTGTACAATATTGAAGTTAGTATTCATTTACTATTACTACACAAAACGATCAAATTTTCCGTTGTTGTTCGCTAAATGCTCCTTATGGATCCGCAGTAGAAGTAGTACATGGTAGCTCTGCCTGTGGTGTAAGGCGTTATTAATTGCTATTGTTGTTATTATCAGGATATACACATAATAATGTACTTGAACTAACTGTATTTGTAATACCACGTAAATTGATAAATATTCAACACGTATTTTGTACCACGACGATTTGGTCAACAACTTCTGTAGCTTCGAACTAAACGAAATAACGCAAATATAATATATGCCATCGAACGTACGCAGTGAAAACGCTCGTAATTTAGACTAAAACAAAGCTTTCATTTAGTAATATAGTGAAGCAGACCTTCAGCTCGCACTCGCCATTTTATTTCCCCCACGAACAAAACCAAAACGCGTCCGCTTTGCGCCCACAAATGACATTCATTATAGGTCGCTAAGTGAATGGCTCTGTGCATGCATGTGTGGACAAGGAACCGACCCGGCAGGCCACACTAATTCGCACCATAAAACAATAAAACTACAATACGGGGAATTATTACCTTTAGCGAGCGGTGAAGAGTTAAACATCCCAGCTCGCATTCACCCCTGTGAGAGAGATAGAGCCTAGCTAACAAATCATATTAAACTGCGCGCTTTAGCTATACCATCGCATAGTGTGTTGTTATATCCAATGAAGTGAGAACGGATTGTTAATTTGCATCGTCAGTGCATCATGTGTATCAGTCATCATGTGTATCAGTCATAATGTGCATCAGTCATCATGTGTATCAGTCATCATGTGTATCAGTCATAATGTGCATCAGTCATCATGTGTATCAGTCATCATGTGTATCAATCATCATGTGTATCAGTCATCATGTGTATCAGTGATCATGTGTATCAGTCATCATGTGTATCAGTCATCATGTGTATCAGTCATCATGTGTATCAGTCATCATGTGTATCAGTCATCATGTGTATCAGTCATCATGTGTATCAGTCATCATGTGTATCAGTCATCATGTGTATCAGTCATCATGTGTATCAGTCATCATGTGTATCAGTCATCATGTGTATCAGTCATCATGTGTATCGAGCAACGGTGTGTATAGTTTTCTTAGCGCATTACCACCTTGTAAAGTCTTCACCCCTTTCATAACCCTCATGAAGAAGAAGCTTATCTCCACGTCGAGTTAAAGTCACTTCCATAAATAAATAGCGCATCAATCCATCATAGATAAACTTATTAGTTCTATAAATTTGACAGCTCAAATATATGTCCATAGTATTATTGTTCAAACTTGTTATTGTTAAGCTTTGAAATGATGCAGTCACGCCCCTCAATACTTAACTTACGTATACACATACATACATACATACACACTGTAGGCAGATGTGCGAATAAACTCGAACGACGCGCTCAATTTTTGTAAGAAAGACCATTTAGGAAACTTTCGACATCCTTTAATGTAGGGGGCCACTTCTCCGGTATGGGGGCCAGTTCTCCGGGGGCGGGGACCAGTTATCCGCCGCCCGTTTTAATTCTGGGGCCACTTCTCCGGTATGGGGGCCAGATCTCCGGGGGCGGGGACCAGTTATCCGCCGCCCGTTTTAATTCTGGGGCCACTTCTCCGGTATGGGGGCCAGTTCTCCGGGGGCGGGGACCAGTTCTCCGCCGCCCGTTTTAATTCTGGGGCCACTTCTCCGGTATGGGGGCCAGTTCTCCGGGGGCGGGGACCAGTTCTCCGTCGCCCGTTTTAATTCTGGGGCCACTTCTCCGGTATGGGGGCCAGTTCTCCGCCGCCCGTTTTAATTCTGGGGCCACTACTCCGGTATGGGGGGCCAAATCTCCGGGGGCGGGGACCAGTTCTTCACCCTCCGTTATGATTGTAGGGAGCCAGGTCTCCTTAGGCCACTTCTCCGGATACCGACTCCCAGACATGTCAGTCATGTTTGAAATTGAGGCTTTTGTCTTATTGCGCCTTATCGCCTCGAATGTCATCACTGCGGCAAAGCTATCGTCAAGAACAAGGTAATTTTATTAACAACCTAGGGCTTTGTACTTCCAGGGTAGGCCTACTGCCATTGCAATCAATTTCATTTGTTTCAACTCTACTCCTTCTACGGCTACCCATATCCTATCATTGTTACCAAATGCTCAAACATCTTTTTGTATCTCTAGTTAGATCAACGAATGCTGACAATATTGGCTGTTTTTCAATATTTTTGTGAATCTTCTTGAGTTTAAGTATGCATTTTTGTTTGTTTGTTTGTTTGTTTGTTTGTTTGTTTGTTTGTTGAACAGTGAATATTGTGCAAAGTCTAGATAGCTCGATATTCTAAATAAAACGAATATATACTGCGTCAACATACAAAGCTTCTCAACCTAATTAATTGAACCTACATTTTAGAAGTAAATTGTTTTGTGCACCCTTGAAATTCTCAGCCAATTAGAAAGCTAATGCGCTCGTTTAA
This sequence comes from Isoperla grammatica, assembly GCA_945910005.1. Lineage (NCBI taxonomy): Eukaryota > Metazoa > Arthropoda > Insecta > Plecoptera > Perlodidae > Isoperla > Isoperla grammatica. The sequence continues at coordinate 71,178,384 of OX246738.1, forward strand.
CGACCCCTGGCGCAACTTACTTAGCTATCATAAACCAAAGTAGTAAACATTATTCATTTAGAAAACTGTAGTTTATTTACAATTTAGTTAATGGCCTTCTAGGCGTTCTGTCGGTGTTTTCAATGCGATATTATGATATTATTGTACAAGTTTTACATGTTGTTAAAGTGCTACGCTACCTTTAGTGCTTAATTAATATTATACATAACCCTGGCTCAATTATATAAAGTGTGTAGAGTATAGAGTGTAAGCGGACACATTCTAGGCCATTAGATTAGGCTTACCTCCATTAGTGGGCTATAACGAGGGAAGCCAAACCACAAGACACGCCTGTTATATTATATACTAACCCGACAGAAACCTGAGGGTTCCATATCGTTTGTGACATTCAAAGGAGATCAACATGTTATTATGTATGTCTTCAAATTGATCCTCTTTTCAGTGTTTCTTATTGGGCATACATTCTTGTGATTTCCTCTCCCTGTATATATGGTGTATTGTATGTCTCCCTCCTTAGTTGAGTTTTTCTTTAAAATGTCAGTGTAAATGAAGATAACTGAATTATCTCAAAACGTTTTGTCTCACATTAAACGATGTGACGCTGTGAGGTACGATTACTTTAAAATCGTATTGTGTCCTCCAGTGTCACAACACAATCCCGACAACACAAAATATTAAGACGAAGACAAACAGTGGCGTTTATTATACCATTTTAACCTGGCTAGTGGCGTATCCTGGAGGGGTGGACAGTCGGGAGGGAGGGGAGGTCCATTTCATATCAAATCCATGTTCCGCGAGGAAAATATTTCGAACAGGGAATCTATAGCAGGGAAACAGTTACAGTATAAAGATCGGCAAGCTGTGTGTTATCTCACTTATCTCACTTATTGTTATTAATCGTGACGGCCTGTCAAAACAAATTTAATTTCAGTAGACAACACTTTTTCGGGAATCATATGAATACTGTATACTCCCTAAAAGAGCTTGAAATTATACAAATGCCGGTTTTCAATTTGTCTTTCTCTGACAAAAACAACGAGACTTACGAGACTAAATATTAGCAAAGAAACGTTTTCTTTTATACAAATGAATTCGAGGGTCTGGCTACTTAAATTATCTCACATTTCAATCATAATTAAGGAATGTCCAACGAAACAAACTAAGAGTAAGAGGTAGTTAAACCTTAGCGCAGAGATGCTCTATTTTCCGACCTCGAAAGATCGGTGTCTCCAACTCGGCGTAAAAACAACTTTACTGAATACTTTCGATAGGCCTATTTCTTGAGCTGTTTTGAGTTACAAGGAGTAACTGACCGGCGGATGTGTGTGGATGGTATCATATTCTGGGGGGTAGATTGGTCTGACGGTTGGTATGTCTGGTTCAGTTATCGCTGGTTATCAGGTTCATCCGAATATTTAACATCAATCAGTCACTGCATGTTTACAATAATTTCTGATTCAGCTCAATGCGGTTTTAATACTGACTTTGAAACGTTGAGCGCATAAATTTGTTCCGCTTGTGGTGGAGGGTTGGTGGCAACAGGGACGGTTGTCCCTTTATTGTGGTGCGAGTATCCTTCCCCCCTACCCCCTCCCCAAAATGCAGCCTTTATCGATTTGTGGATCAGATACTGGTCCATACTGTATAGGTAGAACATTATGGGAAATATTTAAAGTGAATGTTGCAATCTTTAATGGTTCGGGATTTTCTGGTTTAAATTTTAATCCTAACTTGGAAAATTATACATGTTTTACATCCTGGATATTTCAACAGTGTTAATAACAATAACTTATACGCCCAGGCCCCCGTTTTAGTGATAACAGGTTATATATGGCAGGGGGTGAGGGGTAATATAATATTTTGTTTGATCCGACCAAAGTTAGATTTTGGTTCCTTTTCCATTTCGAACTAGTTATTTTCACTCCTCTTCCCACCAGAAATTACTTTTGTTTCTTTTCGTAAAATAAGGGCAAAAAATGATGAAGTTAAAAATATGAATTATTGAATAAATGCCCAAGCGACGGTTGATTTTTGTTGACTATATTTATTACACCCATTTGTTTCTGTTTGAACGAATTTGAGAAGGAGGGGGCGGGGGGGGGGGGGGGTTGGTTATATTTTCCTTTATAGAAAAAGCATATAAATTGAATAAAATTGAATCATAACATTTCAGTTTCGCTGTGGTTGTGGTTCAGACAATTTATACAGGCGAGATGAAAAATTACGAATTTATTCGGTTTGTAATATATGAGGACCTTTTTTGTTCTTTGTTCTAACCGGTTTGACATCATGCACAACTATGAAAGCTTGATTGTTTCGGCCGCAATAGAGACACATTGTAAATATCATTGCCACAGCCTAGTTGAGTAGTCATTGTGTCAATAACGCCAACGTTGTATTCACACTTGAACCGCGCGCTGGTCCAATAAATCACTGCCTATTCACACAACCCACTGAGTCCGCACACAAATGATCAGCTCACTTTACCTCTAATCGAACTTAAATTACCACAATGAAGTGACCAACGATTCACACCGCGCAATGAATAACATAACACGCGTGTATCAGATGAGGTGTGAACTGTGAACGTGTTGAATGGGACCCTCGACTTGGTGGAGTGATTAATGAGGAGGTCCCCTTGTGTTGCAATCACACAGCTGGCGGCGCATGCGCGTTATTGGGGTGAGACCTTACACAAGCAAATGATTATTGTTGTTGAGAACTGATTTTATTAAATTCAACAAAGTATTTGTGTTTTTAATGATTCGAGAGTCTATACTACGTTTACAACGCGAGCCGAGTCCGAAACGAATCGTACGGACTCGGACGTCTATATTTATAATATGTTGTTTATATTGAACTAAAAGTAATACAGGACCGGTAAGATATATTCATATTTACTTTTCGATTGCTGAGAAGAGTACTTCTACTACAATATAAACAATATATTATAAAGATAGACATACGAGTCAGTACGATTTGGTACGGACTCGGCTCGCGTAGTAAACCTATCATTTCTGAGGAGTTGTTTGATTGTTGATTGCATTTGAATGTTGATTGTTTTGTTGATAGTTTCCGCGTCGTAGGGAAAAGAATAGTTTAAGCAAATTAATAGTTATTCGAATTATGGTGTTATCGAAGAACGCTGAAGACCCCTGGGTTGGGATAGATAGTGACAAAGAAGGAAATATTTATAAAAGCAAACAATGATGTAACTCGGGGTCGCTTGAATTAGTGATTCTCCACCAGTGGACTGCGAAGGTCCCGTAACCTTCACATTCTAAACGGTCTGATTTCCTGTTTTCAGAAAAGTCGTCTGACGTTTTATCGCCGAGCAACGTGAGTAAAAAGTCTGCCAAGTCGAAGCGAGTGCGGACAATCTTCACCCCCGAACAGCTGGAAAGATTGGAAGCAGAGTTTGAGAGGCAGCAATACATGGTTGGCCCGGAGAGACTGTATCTAGCTCATGCGTTGCAGCTAACAGAAGCGCAGGTAAGCTTGTATGTCTGCACTGTCCACTAGCAGTGTTGAATTGATAGCAATACATGGTTGGCCCGGAGAGACTGTATCTAGCTCATGCGTTGCAGCTAACAGAAGCGCAGGTAAGCTTGTATGTCTGCACTGTCCACCAGCAGTGTTGAATTGATAGCAATACATGGTTGGCCCAGAGAGACTGTATCTAGCTCATGCGTTGCAGCTAACAGAAGCGCAGGTAAGCTTGTATGTCTCCACTGTCCACCAGCAGTGTTGAATTGATAGCAATACATGGTTGGCCCGGAGAGACTGTATCTAGCTCATGCGTAGCAGCTAACAGAAGCGCAGGTAAGCTTGTATGTCTGCACTGTCCACCAGCAGTGTTGAATTGATAGCAATACATGGTTGGCCCGGAGAGACTGTATCTAGCTCATGCGTTGCAGCTAACAGAAGCGCAGGTAAGCTTGTATATCTCCACTGTCCACCAGCAGTGTTGAATTGATAGCAATACATGGTTGGCCCTGAGAGACTGTATCTAGCTCATGCGTTGCAGCTAACAGAAGCGCAGGTAAGCTTGTATGTCTCCACTGTCCACCAGCAGTGTTGAATTGATAGCAATACATGGTTGGCCCGGAGAGACTGTATCTAGCTCATGCGTTGCAGCTAACAGAAGCGCAGGTAAGCTTGTATGTCTGCACTGTCCACCAGCAGTGTTGAATTGATAGCAATACATGGTTGGCCCAGAGAGACTGTATCTAGCTCATGCGTTGCAGCTAACAGAAGCGCAGGTAAGCTTGTATGTCTCTACTGTCCACCAGCAGTGTTGAATTGATAGCAATACATGGTTGGCCCGGAGAGACTGTATCTAGCTCATGCGTTGCAGCTAACAGAAGCGCAGGTAAGCTTGTATGTCTGCACTGTCCACCAGCAGTGTTGAATTGATAGCAATACATGGTTGGCCCGGAGAGACTGTATCTAGCTCATGCGTTGCAGCTAACAGAAGCGCAGGTAAGCTTGTATGTCTGCACTGTCCACCAGCAGTGTTGAATTGATAGCAATACATGGTTGGCCCGGAGAGACTGTATCTAGCTCATGCGTTGCAGCTAACAGAAGCGCAGGTAAGCTTGTATGTCTCCACTGTCCACCAGCAGTGTTGAATTGATAGCATTTAGCAGCTATTGTGTTACAAAACTTCGAGTATTATTAACATTATAAATGTATAATATAAGTGAAATCTTCCCTCATACCCCTGAAACGTCGTGACTGACTCTCTCTCTCTCTCTCTCTCTCTCTCTCTCTCTCTCTCTCTCTCTACCTTCATGCTTCTCCTTTATTAATTAATCAGGCAATTGAAATGATAAACCAAGATCTAAAATCACTTTCCAAGTGGGCAATTAAAAATTGTTTAGTTATTAACCCCACTAAATCCCAAGCAATTATTTTCGGATACCACAAACTTCTCGTCAAATTAGATCACGCAAACATTCACAAACTTATTCTTAACGGTCAGAACATACAATTTCAAAATGGTGTTCAAAATTTGGGACTTTTCATGACTAATGACCTTTCATGGACCGAACAAATAAAGCGCATATGCCAAAAAACGTATGCTGCTCTACATTCCTTAAACCGACTTAAAAACTTTCTTCCGACAAAGCTCAAAACACTACTTGTACAAAGCCTTATTATACCACACTTCGACTACTGCGACATAGTATACAACGACTTGACCGAAGACCTTTCCATTCGCTTACAACGGGCACAAAATTCCTGTGTACGTTTTATATTGGGCATAAAGAAATCCGATCACATTAGCCCTGGATTTAAACAACTAAACTGGCTTCGATTAAGTGACCGTCGAAATCTTCATTCCGTCTGCCTCGTTCATAGAATATTATCATCATCAGCCCCCTCATATCTCACCCCAAACTTCCAATATCTACACTCCAATCATAGTTTCAACACCAGATCGAGAGGAGGTTCCCAACTTGCATTCCCTGTACATCGAACTAAGCTCCTTGACAATTCAGTTACAATACATGCAATCAGAATGTGGAATGCTATACCGGTGGAGATCAGGGATACATTTCAGAACAATTACAGCGTGTTTAAGAGTAAAATGTATTCATTATATGTTTCGAAAAATAACGACATTTAATTTTGTTTATTTGTTTTATATTGTTCTTATGTGCAGGTATTTCTACGTTTATCTTCTATGTATAGCCATACATATTTGTGATGAATTGCAATATAAATGGAGTTACATAATATTTACTTAATGTTCCTACCCATTGAATGAATGAACGAATGAATGTGATGAATGAATGATTTATCTTAGCATTATCAATATGAGTTAGCGTAGTTAAAAATCTGTAATTGAAATTGAAATTGTATTTTTCCTATTATGTATGTTCGTAATTTCTAAGTCTTAAATGTATTTTAATGAATAGCTAACATTTGCATTATGATTTCATCATTCTCTTAAAAACAAAACAAATTCAAAATGAAATTGTAATTGTATTTTTCTATTATGTATGTTCTTAATTTTAAGCCTTCAATGTATTTTACCACAATGTATATCTCTATAACGGTTGGATGGAAGAAAAGGCTTCACTGGCCTTAATCCCGCCCAAAATAAAGTCCAAAATCAATCAATCAATCAATCAATCAATCAATCTCTCTCTCTCTCTCTCTCTCTTTGCATTAAGGTCGTACAAAGTAGGCGTTCAAACATCAGAGACCTATTTCGCAACTCATAGGGTCATTATACCTCTTTTATCGCATCATTAACCTAAGTTGTTAGTCCCATAAAGCTATAAACCGCCGGTGAGTCGCTATGATGTATCGTTGGAACCTGTCTCACTCAAGACACCCGCGCATCCTGCTGGAGATCGGGTCAACATACACTGTACTAAAATAATCAACGAGCGCAAAGCACAATGCAGATTGAACCGGTGGGATGGGACGGGGACCTGTCTCAGCCTTAATGTTTTTCGTATAATTTTAATAATTTCGTTTTTTGGCTGAAAAAGAACACATTTACCAATTATTGAACCCTTGTCCCTCTCTCACTCTCTATGTATATATATCTCTCTCTATATAGACTCACTGGTGAACACAAGTGACAAGCTCGCAGCCTCGCACGGATACCTGCACGAGCTGTAGAGACCATGTACTTGATTTCTTAAGATTTGAGTAAAATGCCTTAAATTTCGATGGCGATGGCGAAATTCCGGACGTTCACTAGTTTTACAAAGTTCTTGGCGAACATATTTTTAAGCTTAGAAAAGAGGGCATGTCCGTAGGTTTACAGAAGTATGGTAACCGTTAAAGGATGGCCCGGCACTGTCAGGTGCTGGTTCGACGTCCTCGCTGAAGGGTTTCCTTTCAGTGTTTTCTCAATCTCGAAGCAAACGCAAAGATTCTATGGGTTGCATCAACAGTAGAGCAGTAGGAAATACTAAATATCAAAATAGAATTGAGTTATTTTTTCAAAATCGTTTTACATTTGTCAGTCTTACCTGATGTTTTCAATTTTTGTGAATCCAGGCGCTGGAAATTAATTACGTTAATGTTGAAGCTGGGTGAGGAATTTACAGTTATCGGACCGAAGGTCGTAAATATCCCTTAATTGACCTGTTTCAAGTAGATGATAAGAACTAGAGAAGTAGAAGATAAGAGACTATTGGACTCTGCTATATCAAGCATTAGAATACATTGGGACAACTTTGCAAGGATCACATATTGCTCGTGGTTTCATAGTTGTCGCTCCTGGTTTCAGGTGAAGGTCTGGTTTCAAAACCGGAGGATAAAGTGGCGCAAACAGCACCTAGAGATGCAGCAGCAGCGACTAGCAGCGATCAAACAGCAGCAGTTGCAGCAACAGCAGCTGCACGGAGAAGAGATGGATGACAGTGACACAGAGAGTAACTCGGGTGACGAGAACAGCTGCTATTCGAATACAACACCTGCAGTCAACAACACTGCAGCGTCTACAACAGCTGCAGTCGGAGTGGGAGTTAATACGCGATAGTGATTCAATATCGTTTCAAGCACAGCTGCAGTTGTAGCGCAGTTAGGTGTGAAACAATGACATATTCTCTTGCTTCAACATCAACTGCAGTGTTAAGTGCGAAACGTGCGATTGCTGCAGCTTATTTTCTGGTAATCCCAGGAGTTTTGTGACAGCTTCAGTGACGTTCACAAACGTATTGATAAACAACAGTTACGTGTATACTCATCACAATAAAAAGATGCACCGTATTTTGGCATCGAAGTGACACTTTTTATTTATATTTGTAAAGCTCAATAATTTATTTCTTGTTTTAGCCTAACCGTTCATGGTTCAATGAATGTATTTATTTGTTTCTATTCTAGAGAATTATTGTATTAAAATGCGCTAGTTTGATATAGTAATAATTGCTTCATATTTTTACATTTTCTTCAACCACTTCTTTTGTGATCATCATTGAAAAATTGAAAAATTGTCTGTACAGTACATTCATGTAAATTATTTCGGATATACACACTCACGTATTTTCATTTGTGTAACGCGAAACCAGAATTTGACTGGACGAATCCAGTGTCCGTATTTCGTAACCGCCTGAGAAACGTTGGACACATATGAACTAACACTTAGATTAGTGTATGACGACGTGCGCTAGGAAAGTAGGTCACATACAATAAACGACCACCAAAGTTCCTTAACCTACTTAAATTTATTAAAATAATTTTATTTAAATAATTGATGGCACGTACTTGTGTAAATATGATTGATTGCCTGTACATTGTTGGATAATCCTCTATGTTTGTTGAATTAATATTATAATAAAATTGTATTAAGTGAATCTTACTTTTGTTTGTCTGTTTGATTTTATTATATAATTGGTTGAAATTTCATCTAATCAAAACGAAAATTACCTTGAATGTTTTTCTCGCCAAACAAAATATAAAATGGAATAAATTTTGCTTCTCCAACTCGTTTGGCAGAAATATCTACTGTCAACGATTAGTCTCCGATATCTGATTTCAAGTTTTGGCGAAAAGTGGGTGGGTAAAATAACCCTCAAGTGGGAAACCCCTAAATTATTTTAGGTATTTTTCTCATTGGTTACTATTGTCACGTGTTTTTTTAGGGGCAGGAGGGGAAATTCCTGTCAAAGATTCTTCAGAAAGATTTAGTCCAAGTTTTTCAATCAGTTGACGGTCCGTTATCTGCATAGGGTTTTTTGGGTTACAGATTACGAACTCAGCTAACGGTCTCGTTAACGACCCGTTAACCGATTGAAAAACCGTCGATCGTTGTCACGCGAGCAACTACCTGCCTATTCAAAAACCATGCATTTCAGGTGTTCGCGCCGATGTTTAGTTTGTAGTGTAATCTAGTTTCACGTCACTTGATTCACCCCTTCCTCCCCTTCTCTTATCTTATCGGCTGCACTGCCGGTCCCGAGTTCGTTGTTAGTCTGTAATGCTATGTCTTTGCCTCCCAACGCACGGTTCGTGTCGCTCATCGTCTCGTGGTGACATTTCACCATTTTCCTCCGTGCAGCGCATCCTGCCTGCATTAATTTTCTTTCGCAAATGACCTGGACATTATCATACAGTGTTTATTAAAAGTATCACTGCAGTTCTTATGGTTTCTCCGTATATATCAACCGCCAATCTCGCTGTGTCTGCTAACCGTCGCCTGGTGACCTCCACTCTACGTCAGTCGATTGCCTCGCATCTCTGCAGTCCTGAGTTCGACCTCTCGCTCCAGACATTTCATACTACATACTTTTCTTCTATACTCGAGTATCTTTCTTCTTTTACTGTCTATGGTGGGCTGTCAAATACGCCCATCTTATGCATCCAGTGGCGCGCCGTCAAGTCATCACTTGGATAAGTCCATCTATTCTCATCTCACCTATGAAATCTCACAGTCGACTTTCTCGTACTGTCTAAGTACTGGTTCTCCGCCTAAATATCAGGAAAAAGAACCAGACTTATGTTTTCCGGCTATGAGCTAAATTGTGTTTTTATAATTATTATTTGTAGTTTCGACAGACACCTAAACTGAATAATGAGATTACTTACCTTTTGTCACCAAATCAATTATCAATATTATTGGTTTACTATAGTTAAATAAATAAGTTTGTATTTGTTGCTTAACCATAAAGTTACAAGAGATACCTTTCAATGGGGAATCTTGCATAATTTATTATCTGCCTCGTTGATATGACGGCTCCAAAGTCACCGTTAGGCTTACATCTTACATGTATACACCAGAATTGTATCATACAGATATATTGCCGTTAATATCTAACTAAAAAATCAAAACAAAAAAACAACCCGAATCGGGAAAAACAATGGCCCTTCTGCTGTCTGTTTTTATGTATCGCAACATTCTTGGTTATAATCTTATGTGGATAAGTTTATTCTTGTTTTTTATCACTTTTCTGTACAAACAATGACTTATCAATCAAATGTTTATAGGTTTTCACAGCTAAGCCACCATTCACTCATTCACAACATTATGATAGTTGCATTGTATCCTTTCACGTACATTTTAACTATAGTAGTATAGTAGTAGGATGTACTTTTTTTTTATGCTATACTTCGTTCATTCTCATTCTGACTATATTTGCTTAAACGTGCATTCATACTTATTCTGTTTCTGCCTGTACGATGTTTGATTTTGTATTTTCTGATGTCGAGCGTCTCATTTATTCATTTATTCATTTATTCATTTATTCATTCGTTTATTCATTTATTCATTTATGTATTCATTTATTCATTCATTTATTTATTTATGTATTCATTTATTCATTCATTCATATATTCATTTATTCATTTATTCATTTATTCATTCATTCATTCCTTTATTCATTTATTTATTTATTTATTTATGCGCCTAAACGATGCGATTTAATGCCAGGAATCTGATGATTTTTATTGTATCATCCTGCATGAAAGGAGCAGTAGATAATGATCTTAGGCCGGTATGCGACTACTTACGTTGAGGCTAGCATACGTCCCGAAACAACCTTAAAGATTCTGTCGTCATAGACGAGGCACTCGTGGCCTATCAGTGATCGGTATTTGAAAGGTGGGAGTCGCTGGTCGGCCACGAATCACTCGTCTGTGACGAACGCGTCTGAAAGATTGCCTCGGGACAAGTATATACGAAGATAATACAATTAACAATGAATGCTAGTTCTCTCTCTAGCTTGGTAGCAGAGCCTTGTTCAATGTTCAAGGCAGACATTCCTTGCTTGGATCTGTTACATGTCTGGTTTATCTCAAAGAATGTGTCGGAGGCGTCGCGACGCCTTGAAATCGTTGTGAAGGCGTCGCAATCGTTGTGACGGCGCCCCGACGCAATGAGATCCATTTTGTTTGGCTAGGTCACAGTCAACAGTCAATCAATAAGCATCAACCCATAAAACAAACACTATATTTCTCTTTTATTTTTTCAAGTGTTAGCTTATTCAACTCTAGTCGAAACATACTTGAAGGGGTCAATAAAACGTAAAGGACTGCACCTTGTGTTTTAAACTTGTTTCCTTGTTAATTTCAAGGTTCTGGAAACCGCCTGTTGATTAGATCTAAAACACAATTTTTGAGTAACTTTTGTGAGTTGATGTTGCGTAAAATGAACATTTATATAGGCCTATAAATCATACAGTACCTTGAAATTGAAAACGATTTTCAATGAAAATAAATGTGTATATATAACGGAATGCTACTTACAATAGTCGTAGTTTTACATTTTTTTTACATTCGTAGTCGCACATTTACATGTATAGGTTTGAATCGATTTCAGAACGTTTTGAGTTTTCAAAAAAGCATATAAACACTTCGAAAGTGGGTTTGGATCGGTTCGAGTCAACCCTGTTTGCTCGTAGGGTTGACTTGAAACCTAGTTTTGGACCTGCCGCCAATATGTTTTGACTTTGCGGGATCAAGATCAACTTGATCTCCGCCTAGCGGAGGCTCGTCGAACTCCCACGAGCCTCCGCTAGGCGGAGATCAAGTAGACCTTGGTATTAGCAAAGTAAACCGGTGGTGGCGGTGTACATTGAGGTTATGTTTACACTTTTTTTTTACCACGCTCCATCGTTCTCTCGTTCTTGCCTATTTTGGTTGAATTTGTGAAATGTCTTATTCCAAGAGGAATGTTTGGACAGATAGGGAAGTATTATTCCTGTTGCCTCCTTTGTTGCTCCAACTTTTCTTAAAGAAAGCAGTGTAATATGTCTTGATTTAAGTGGCGCTGTATACCAGGCAATGTTTGAACCACAGCCTTCTCGACGGGTCAATCCGCGGATTGACCCGTCGAGAAGGCTGTGGTTTGAACTAAATAATGGTTTGAGCATGGTTTGAGAACGTTTCCAGATCGATGGCATGTAAACGATCACCGAATTTGGTTTGGCTCGAGTCAAAACTTTTTCAAACCTGCATGTGAAGTTAGTAATTTACTTATTGGTCTGTGGTCTTTGAAAACAAGGTGATGCCACCAAAAGAAGACAAAATTAGTTTACATTGCATTATTTTAATATATTTTGACTATAACCAGGTATTTGCTATAACAATGTTTTAAGGGCATGGTATACATGATCTGGAGTCTAAACAATACATTAGTTATCCTTTGGTACCGACATCTCAATTCCACGGTCTGTACCGTATATGAAGACCTAACTAACCTCTGCCAGGAGAATGAGATAAACTGACTTTGGCCTTTGTATTTATTTACTAGCAAAACGCTCTGTGTGACGCGTTGATAAGCGAATGCATCCATGTCCCCGAACTTTTTGGCGAAAAGTTCTTAAAGCTGTCGTCATTGTTCATTAAGAATGTTCATATATGTTCAAAAAACAAGAATCAACAACAACCAAAACAAAAATGTTCAAAGATAAGAGTTTTTATTGTCATAGTTGTTATACTTTCTGCCATTGTTCAATAAAAGATCGATTGTCCATATAGATTATAGCTTTGATTTTTTTGTCCTAGTTACTTCACTACAACAATATTTATCTGATCGCGTTGAAATTAGTATATTCGTGATCGGACGGAAATTTACCTATCTCACATTTTGCCGCCAGTTTGTTTCAGAAAAAATATTTTCAAGGCAACTGCATTGTAACTTTGTAACTTCTCGACCGATTTGACCACAAAACTATTGACATTCAATCCACATCAAAGCTTCTGGATGGTTCAAATTTCAGCTTAATCGGCCTCTCCGTTCGACCGCTATCGCGAGACAAAAAAACACAAAAAACAGGACGAATGCCATAAAAGTCAAGTGGAAACGCTCGCTTCGCTCGCTTAATTGTTCAGTAATACGAAAATGTAGCAGTGTCTCTCTTCTTTGAAAACTAGCACACAAATAATGAATAGTGCCGGTGCAAGAGGGAAACCACAGTAAAATATAGCGTGGTTTCGTGGTTATGTACTAGGAAAACGCTCCGTGTGACGCGTTGATTGATAGGCGAATATGTATAGGATACCCGCAACTGACGTCACATCCGGACTACAACAATGGAAAAATGAATTGAACTGATGAACAAACAATCAGCTGTCAACATAATAAAATTGCAACCATACAAATAAAAACAAGTGTAGCAATAGTAACTGCTCGCCATTTAAAACTTTCAATGATAGACAACGACTAAGTGAAAGTTTTGTATGTGTATTTGTTTGTTTTTTGTTTTGTTTTCCAAAATCGGAAGAAATTATTTTTTTACAATTTGTTGTTTGTTCATCGTTTCAAATCATTTGTTTCATTGTTGTCTTTTGGTGTTGCTAGTAGCCTATAGGCTATAGGCTATATAGGCTGCTAGTAGCCTATAGCGTCATCTTTGAACTTCCGGCCGCCCTTGCCACTATACTTTAATACACAACCTTCTCGAATATAATTCGTAATTTCAATAATTTTGCCGGGATACAGTGAGGCACAGCTTTCTTGAATGTCGGTTCAATTTGAGGTTCTCGAAAAGGCTGTACATTGAGGAAGTTGTATGGTCGTAATGACGGAAGCCCAAGATGTCAGTGCCCACTAAACGGCTGCACGTAAACACGTTTGCACAACAGTTTTCAAAGTAACCAACATCGACAACAGTCAACCAATGCAACACGCCACACAGCCTTCTAAATACCTACAGATAGAACGACTTTAATTCCGAATGAAAAAATAGTTGCTCACCAGTGTTTTATTTTCAGACAACCAAATGTGCGCGAATCAAAGAAAGACACAACAATGAAACTACCTAGCAACTGATTGTTTGTCTGATCTGTGCCATCACAGCCCCCTTATCGCCAAAAATGCTGGAATTATTTTAAAAGAGCTTTGATTTTACCTGTTGGTTGGTATGTGGCCATGGTTACGTGACTTATACCAAAGGTAATTTTTACCTAATGAGTGTGTTCTTCAAATGTATCCGAGCGATCAGAGCACGCTAGCACTGGTCCTTTAATGAATTCAAGCATGGTCTGTAGCATTCTTTTAATGCCGAGCAGAACTGTCGAGCTAGCTCGCAATGCTCGGGATTTGATATCAGATTTACAGAGCAAATCAAAGATGGCGTCAATATCGGACTACAGCTGACACGTTCGAAACATAAACATAACCTCGAAATTGTTGACAATCGTGTAGGATGTCCAATTCTTTTGAGGAAATATCTTTGTTTGACGCATCGACGTGAGAAAATATAATCTTAAACGGCACAATAGAAGTGGCATTAAGAATATAAAATGGAAAATGCAATTTATTAGTATGGTTGTTCTCGGGTTGTTGTATTATTCTAGCTTTGGATATACAAAGTATCTAGGCCACATCTAGGCTACCATACGCCTTCCCTGGGAGGGCGTACCCAATTTGTGTTTTTTTCCTGTTTTGTTCGCCTTTTGATTGCATGTTTGCCATTTTGTCAACAAACACGGAATTCCCGCCGTCTTTACAGCTCGGAAGAATTCTTTTATTCAGATGACGATCGGGAAATCTGTGACGTCACCGAGCACGCTCGGTCAGATTTTCAGAGCCATTTGAAGAACACACTCAATACTGATAGGATCGCAATGAAAATAGCATACTCGTGACCGGACAAAAATTTACTATATAATATTACATATTTTGCCGTTATTGTGTTTTAGACAAATATTTTCGAGTAACTTTTGTGTCAGTTTGCCAATACTTATCAAATCGTCATAAAATGAACATATTTGTGAATGGACAAAACTTTATTAAAATACGTCGATCTCAAATTTTGCTGCCATTTTGTTTCAGAAAAATATGTCTTTGTAACTATAGTGTAATTTTGTAACTTTTCGAACGATTGTGCCCCAAATCTATTGGCATTCAATCCACGTCGAGGCTTGTGGATGGTCCAAATTTCAATTCAATCGGACTTTCCGTTCGACCGCTATCGCGAGACATAAAGAAAAACAAACAGAACGAGTGCTATAAGACTAGAATGAAGACGCTCGCTATGCTCGCTTAAAAAATGTGTTCGAGTGCTTTAGCTCCTGCATTGCTTTATGGTTCATGTGATACAACCTACATAAAAAAATCGTTTTGTTCAATAACTAAAAAGATGACATTGACATCAATCTTTTAATTTAGTGAATATACATCATTAAATATTATTTTCAGTCTTGTAATTCCATTGCATATTGTGTAATTATTAATTATTTTATTGACTGTTTTCTAAATCGAGAGACGTCAATTTTTGAATGGAAACGTTACGCGGCCTCATAAAACGCAATTTTTATACCCAGTTTATTAATATTATTTGCAACTAACAATTTGTAAGAAGGCGACAAAACCAATTACACGTCCTGTTTGTGTTCAGTAAACAGTGGCACTTTCTCCCCTAGAGCGTCGCTTCCACCCCTCCGTACGCATTGTAACAACCCCCCCCCCGTGTAATAAATATCAGCCTTGTTATTCATGCTTGGGATGTAAGGAGGGTGTTCATGATGATATTGGCTTATTGCAACCAGTTGACTTTTTGTATTTGGGGACAAATAAATTAGACGGGGTTGAATCGACTCAGTAGCTCGTTTCATCACTAGGGCAGTGAGCAATGGGTATGCAGATGGCTGTGCTGGCGAGAGAGAGCGAGAGAGAGAGAGCGAGAGAGAGAGAGAGAGAGAGAGAGAGAGAGAGAGAGAGAGAGAGAGAGAGAGAGAGAGAGAGAGAGAGAGAGAAGTGGAACATCTTCAGACGAAACTCAATTGTTTTTGATTAAATTCTTTTAGTTCAATATCGTTCCAAAATGCAATAGTCAAAGTTTGAAGTTCCTTTCGGTTCTCGGATCAAGACGTAAACCTTTTATTGGGGTTCTTGGTTTGGGGGATGGTTTGAATTGAGCAGCGAGACGTGGATACGATAACGCTTCAACCCCATGCCACAGATAACTAATTAGTTATCTGTGCCCATGCTATGCACGTAAAGGTGCGGCAAGCGATAGGTCTATGTAACTTACGATCCGAACCTATGATCCATAGCATTTATAGCAACAAAACACTTCACTCTGAATACGCCCCAGTTGCGTGGTCCGTCATTTTGCAGAGGTAGGCATTTGTGGTGAAAATAAATGGTATTTTCGTTTTTATTATCCAAATCGGTGAATTAGTGGTGCGAATCATTAATAATTCTATAGTTAGTGGAGGACTTTTGGCTATTTACATTTGTGAGGATTTTGATGCAGGGATCTTGATGTGCGGCTTAGAAGTAAGTATTTGCGAAATCGGTCATTTCGTGGTAAAAATAAATAAAATGTTTATGTTTTTGCCACAAATGCCACCTCTGGCCATTTGTATTATCTGTATTAATAGTTAACAATAAAACTATCCGAGTATTGTTAACAATCATCAACGTTATATTGTGTTTAAAACATTGAAAATTAACATTTATAAATATATTATAAAAGTAATTTTTTCTAAGCCATTGTTGGCATCCATAAATTTTACGTTGTACACCCTCCGCCATGTATAAATCAAGGGGATTAAAGATATCTTCTTTATCAACACTTATCCGGGGGTTCTTTCTTTGGTTCTTCTTCGGTGAGTTCCTGCCTAGCCCTTACATAGCACGTGACCACGACTCCAGCCTTACCCCATGAAAGCTACCAAGGAAAGCTGCCTGTCCAGGGTTTGAGGTCACCACAAGAGCCACAACTGTTGACTCTGAGTCACTTCGATAATCGGGCCATGAATGCAATTATCAAAGGTCTGTTTACACACTTATTTCAGATTTAAGAAAACCATATCAATATTAGCTCGTATACCTAAAATTCTTAGCCCAGCCAAGGAGAGGCGACGTTTTATAAAGCCGGCCAATGTTATTCTGTTACAATATAACATATGTTATACTTATACAATGTTATACTTATAAAACAGTCCGGAAAATAAGTGCTTGGAACAAAGTATTAAATCTTAAATATTAGGAAAGTGTGTAAACCGTCTTTAATAGGTGAGTATACATTTCTAAGACACAATCATTTGTGTAAGTGGCTACCTCGTAGTTGCTATTGCCGTAGTTTCGAACACAACAAGGTAACTCACTAAAGCGGGGAAACACTTTTATTATAAATAAATGTGTATATATATACTGTCTATCCACTCGGATGAACTGATTTTCAGTGGGAAACATTATACCATTTATTATACGCCTCGTTGATGTGACGACTCCAAAGTTACAGTTTATTAAGCGAGCGTCTCCATTAGACTTTTATGGCACCGTTCTGTTTGTTTTTGGTTTATTTGCTGTTATATCTGTCGATAGCGGTTGAACGGAAAGTCCGATCAACTTGAAATCCGAACCATCCACAAGCCTCGATGTGGATTGAAGGTGTATATAGTTTTGTGAGAAAATCTTTCGAAAAGTTACAAAGTTACAATGCAGTTAATGACCATTTTTTTCTGCAATAAACTGGCGACAAAATGTGATAGATTATAGCAAATTTTCGTCCGGTCACGAATATACTAATTTCAACGCGATCCGATAATTATTATTGTAGGTACCAACAGGCGCGTCGGAACGTTTTTGATATAAGGGGGGGGGGGGGCAATTCCAGAGTCAATAGATGGTAATAGCACAGATGGTAATAGTATAAACAAAACGGGATAAAAAAATGTTGGTTTTTATATGTATAAACCCTCCTCAAATCCACTTCTAATGGTTATCCACTTGCATAGTTTAATTTGTACTTGTAACGAGGTGGGTGATGTATAGCTGGGGTCAGGGGCGAAGCGAAGTCCCTGTCGCCGGAGGCGAAAAAAAATGTTGGCCCTGCATTATGTTTGATGGCCTAGAACGCGCTTTGAGGTGATATCTTGTCATAAAAAAACACAACGGATAAACATTCCTGCTTTTGTGTTGTTGGGTTGCTTCTTCCTGGAAATGAATTGTTGACAGGTTGACACAATCATTCGACGTTACTTTCCCAGTAAGTAGAAATCTTGACTTTTCGGGCACGTAACCAAGGACCACATACATATAATATATTTTCATATCTAAAATCTGCCCCCCCTATGCCCCCATGCCATGAAAGTTAGGGGGGCAATGCCCCCTTGCCCCAACCTGCAGTGCGATTCTGAATGGCCGTGATAAGTTTAACGCATGCTATTTGTCGTTACAGTAGGTGAATGCAAGGCGGTGATTGGCTCATCGCCTTCTTTTAACGACAAAAACTCGGGTTAAACTTATCACGCCCATTCAGAATGGCGGCCCTGTTCCGACGCCACTGGGTACCAATTACATTAAGCCGCTTTCATAGCACCTATGAAGAGCTATAATAATTACCGGACCACCGTGTCACGTTATACGGACGCACGGCACGTTTGCCGTGTTGCTATGAACTAGGCTTAAATTGCTGTAGTGAAGTAACTATGACAACGAAAAATCCAAGCTTTAATTTATATGGACAATCAATCTTTTATTGAACAATGGCATGAAGTATAATAACTATGACAGTAAAAATTCCAATCTCTCCACGTCAATTTTGTTTTGGTTGTTGTTGATTGCGGTTTTATGAACATTCTTATATTGTTGATGATATTAGTGTTTCCAGTATTACAGTGCTGAAGCAACATGGCCGTTAACGACAATTTTATCATTATCTCAAATACCGTAGCAATAATAATACGATCGACTCCCAGGAAATCATGGCGACAGCTTCGACACTAGCGCTGAGGCGGCGCGGAGTACCAACAACGTTCATCGCGGGAGCTAAGCATGCAATTTGAATGCCGAGTAAGCTCGATTTGACACACGATTACGGGTAAAATAAGATGACAACACATGTTATATTAATAATAGTAGCTTTGACTAAGCTGTAGTATTGTAAAACCACCAAACACGTATTTTAAATAGTATAACGGATAGTTTTAAGAACGAGTTAATTCACTCTAAACAAATGTGATTTTGGTGGGAAATTGAACTGTGCGGGTGTCAACTAGGTACCAGTGATTAGTTGACACTACTTTTTTACACTTATCGTATCGTACACATCCCTTATGTGATCGTACTTTTGACGATAAATCATACCCGTAGGCATGGCCTATATGATTATGATCTACTAACTTTTCCACTTGGATGTATAAATAAAAGGGTTAATTTAATTACAACTAGCAAACCCGGCATGCGTTGCAATGCCACTGAAAGAAATAAAGTGTTTATGTTTTCACTCTGTTTATTGAAGTGTTTTTTGAGACACAATATATTTTTCCGTCTGTTGGTACACAAAGGGGGGGGGGGGGGGGTTGTACCTATTCAGAAACCTTCGCGGGCGTGCGCACAATAACCTACCAAAGTTTTATTGCAATCGAATGAATAATAATAGAACGCATTATTGCATGTTGGCGGCTCAGTGGGGGTAGGCGGGTTTGAGGGGTGTTGTAATCATTCAGAAACCTTAGCGGGCGTGCATACACTAACTCACCAAAATTTTATCGCAGTCGGATGAATGATTTAGGAAAGCACTATTGCATATTGGTTTCTCAGTGGGGGTGGGGGGTGAGGGGGGCTGGGAGGGGGTGGTAATCATTCAGAAACCCTAGCGGGCGCGTATACACTAACTCCCCAAAATTGTATCGCAATCGGCTGAATGGTTTAGAAAAGCATTATTGCATGTTGGTGTCTCAGTGGGGGTAGGGGTTGGGGGGGGGTTATCATTCAGAAACCTTAGCGGCGTTTATACACTAACTCACCAAAATTTTATCGAAATTCCACAACCAGTATAGGGCAGGCAATAATAAGCCCATGGTAGGCCTAGGCCTACAGGGAGACAATTTTTCCCTGCCTTCCTTGATCTGATATTTTCCTTTGCTAGCAATTTATTCATTGTTTTATTAAAACCATAATGTACGCCTATTACCAGATCATCTCCTCATTGCAGTACATGTAAATACACATTTGTTGTCGAAGTAGAACCTATGCTCTGCTTCGTTTATTTCCATGCTCCTCATCCCCAACAGCTGATTCTACGCATGTTCTTCTTCATGTTGTTTTGAAGTTTGTGGCCGCTGGCCGGCCTATAATCTGGCCATCTAATATTTATTTGTTAGACACGAGCACTGCCAATCTTTGCTATCCACAGAGACTCATGAAAACTTATGATCATGCTGTGAATAGGTACTTAGTTGTATGGAACGTCGTACTTCCATAACAAAGTTACATATCATATTGTACGAGATTGTAGAACATGATATGCATTACTGAAACAAAAAGGATCATCATGAACGGTTTAAAAAATTTTACAAATAGTAAGTTATGGTAAAATCAGTGTTTGTATGTAAGTATTTGATGAATCTTTATCTGAAAATGCTAATTCTCTAGCAGCAGATTTGAATTCGCGGGCTTAGGCGGGGCCTTCGTGATACCCTCGCCGCCTCGCGCCGGGGCCTTCGAAGCGATATATTATCTAGACGGCCTTGGCTTAGGGTTACTCCGCGCCGCCAGGAGCGCTGCAAACTGTGTCGCCGCCACCTTCCATGTTAAATGGTACCAGTCGATCGTATTAATAGCGAAGCTATTCCTATTAAGGTATTTGATTATCTCTTACATTGAACAATGACGATAGCTTTGAGAACTTCTTGCCAGAAAGTCCGTGGACATGGATGCGCTCGCTTATCGACGCGTCACACAGAGCGTTTTCCTAGTGTTTACTAGTCTAGTACCAAATAGAGTAAATTTCCATAGTTAAAATTCGCCAGCCTGAGCCGGGAATTGAACCCTAGACCTTCTGCATTGGAAACGGGAATAATCACACTAGACCAATGAGCGACACAACATATACAAAATATACAACTTATTTGACTTTAGTAGGATAGGCCCGGGGTAGCGCTGCTAATCGTACGAGGATGAACGTTATGATGTCAGAGACTGATGTTTCGAGGTAGTAGGCCTATTCAACCCGTGAAACCTCAATTTATCGCGACCCACAAGTTAACGTTTGTCTTGTAAATTTGCTCCACTTCCTTCACAGTTTAGATTGTATAAAACGAAAATAAAGTAAAGGAAGGTTTAGTTATGAAATAAAATTAGCATTTTCATGACAATAGCGTCCTCGAAGCTCTACTGCAAAAGCCGAGTACCCTTACGTTTATGCTTCAAGAGGCAATTTCGCCTGTTCGACAAAAGATCTCTGCGAAATATTCATTCCTCTACTCGAGGTTGCCGTATTATTATTTAGATTCAAGACGGTTTTTTGGAGCTTAATAAATTTTCCTAAACCTTTAAGAAACAATATTTCATCGTTTTAAATATAATATATCATGAGAGAAGAGTTGCGTTTTGAAAAGATGAGGCTTCGCCTACGGACTGCGGTTCTAAGAATTAAATTGAATTTTCTATTACAGGGTTTCTCTTGCCTGCGCATATTACCCGCAGGAATTCCATTATGGCTTCCAGATCACAGGAGCTGCAGAAGAGCGCTCATAATAAAGCTGTTGGGAAGGTTCCGTGAGCGTCTGAAGTAGTTTAGACGATATGAAAAACAGTCACGACGTAAGATTACAAGGCGTTCATTTAGGATATAGCTTGACAATGGTTTACACAAGTATAATTCTTGACTATGGCTTGAAAGCTTTTGTGGATGATATTGGCCATCAATGCCAAAGAGCAATTTTATAGCAAAGCATGAAGACTGAGAAAAATAAAAAATGTTTTAAAGATGTTGCTCTGTAATTGCACGTAGCCTACATGTTACATACTTAGTAGTGTCACAGTTAGTCCCATCCAAAGAAAATATTCATTCATTTTCTTCCACTAGAAAAATTTTTAACAATGAGATATGGCAACGGAAATAAGCATAACAAACAAAAACAAAAAAATTGCAAAAAAAAGGCCATCAACCGTTACAAACCAAAGATGGCACACGTACAAAAAAAGCCATGTCAAAAGAGGTGATATCTTAAATTGTGGCTAAGCCAATTATTTTCTTTCCATTATATAAATACAGTAATTAATGAAATAAACATGTATCTAAATGTTTACATCACTTACAATTTGATAAATAAATATATTAACAACAAATACACAATTAAATAATTTGAAACATTTCGAGGTGGGAAAAACAAAATGAACACACTTCATTTATTTATAATTAAAAGCTTGGCTGATGAATTTGCATTCTCAGTTTTATTTTCCAAATCAAGAAATGTTTCTTGAATTACATGTTAAATTGATTTTAAAGTTCATTAGCTTGATGAGTTATTATTGCTCATTGTTGGCATTATTGCTTTAAAGTACGTAATATTGATAGTATATAACCCAAAGCCAAATTACAAATTCATAGGCCAAGCTTTTAATTATAAATGAAGTGTGTTCATTTTCTTTTTCCCACCTCAAAATGTTTCAAAAAGTCAATTTTATTTTTAAATTATTGTTAATATATTTATTTATCAAAATATTACGTGATAAAAACATTAATATATTTGTTTCTTTCATTAATTACTATATTTATATAATAGAATTAGAAATAATATAAATAGAATAATATAGACTATTATATATATATTAAAGATTATATATAGAATAATAATAATATAGAATAATATAAATAGAAATAGAATTTTAGAAATCACCCCTTTAAAAGTTGAGCCTCTTTTGAAATTGTTTTTTTTTTGTACGTGTGCCCTCTTTGGTTTGTAACGGTTGATCTTCTCCGTTTTGGGCTTGGCCTTTTTTGGCAATTTGTTTGCATTTTTGCAACAATAGTGATTCATAATTGATAATGCAGACATACAGAGTCTGCTCGATTACTATAAGCAACCCGAAGAGCAGAATGAGCCGGTATACATACCGATACTAAAAAATACCGACGGTATGCCTTAGAGGTACTATTTTTTTCGCCATATACATACATACACATACACATATTTGAAAAGCGCTATGGCCTGATTCAGAGAACGTTTAAGTTGTACACGCACATTGAAGGAAACTGCACGTGATTTTTACCCTTTACAAAAATATGCAACACTTTGCTCAGTGATAGCATAGTTTTGTGTTGAAGTGATCGATCGTACCGGCACAAGCTCCTGTGTTTGTTGTACAGTGTAAAATCGTCGTACAACAACTTCTGTAATGCTTTCGCCATCAATCAATGACGTGTTTACAGACTCGGCCAACCTTAGCAGGTATTTGAATTAGCCACGGCCGCTGGTTGGCTGCCACTCACCCACCCGGGACGGAAGCATTACTGAAGTTGTACGATGATTATATAGACAAATAAGTCTCAAGACGAAAACCATCTTCACTTACTACTTAGTGACTTACCATAGCAATGTTTTAACTGTTGTCTTCGACTGTAAATACAATATAACGTTTCATAATGGTAAAGTCGCTTCATAGCCACTTTGGGGCTGGGGACGTCACAGATGAGTGAGGCTTGGTCAACCAAATGTGAGTATTGGTGAAAGCCGCCCGCTGATTGGCTCCGACACGCCCATCTGTGACGTCACCAGCACCAAAGTTTCTGTGGGGCGACTTTATATTTTTAAATTTTATGTTGTTCCAACCCGTGAAAACAATTTGGCAACCGCGTTCGAGCAATATCCGTGATACTTTGTATACGTTATCGACACATTCACCTACTTACCTCCTATTAATTTAAATTTAGGCTGTATCCAGGAACCAACGGATAAGTCATATCAAGTTGTAGTTCCACGTTTTGTGATGTATAATATTTTCATAACTTCTGCGTGTATCAAGAGATACAGCGAGTTATATTTCCGGCCCAGGTAAATTCCTGACTTCGTGGAGACTAGAGAGAACCAGTTTGCTTCCCAACTTGAAAACTTTGGATAATGCGGCCATTTCCTCGGCTTTGGTGGAAGCGCCGGGTTAATGTGTGAACCCTCATTGTAGTTGCTGCAGCAAGGCCAGCCGGGTGGACTTCTTTGAGACTTGTATCACCGAAACTCTGCAGTGAATAGGCCTACAGCTGCCTTGATTGATATCTTATATTAATTTGCAACTGGACAAACGAGGTCTTAGTAAAGTGTAATCTAATTGATGAATTATGGAAGAGTCAACACGTATTCTAATCTTGTATCTCCTCATCCTCCTGTCATATTGTAATATCATTTTAATTATAAATTATAATTAATGTAAATGACCTGCTTTATCAAACTTTTAGTCAAGAAATTAGACGTTAATTGAAGCCTTTCTTTTGATAAACATGGCTCCCGCTAGAAGACACGGTACATTTTGAATGTAACGTTTATTGAATCGTTGGTAACCAATCACTAATCAGACATTCGATGTAAGAGATTAATGAAGTTTGGTGAATTTGGACCTGAAATCAAGTGTGTAAGACCCTTCCTATCAATGCATTTCTGTGGTCACATTTGATTTCTTTTGAAGGTAAACTTGAGTGAATTATAGGCCTATATGGTGAAATGTACGAACATGTCGTTGGTATCAGAACATATCTTTTTAAAGTTGTGTGTTTCAGTTTCCACCATTTTCTGTATTTTCCTCTGCGTTTGTTCCTAGACGTTAATTGTAAAATCAGTTCAGACACACTCACATACTGGAAATTCCTCAAATAGAAACTAACAACTTACTGGCGCGTTTCGGTCAGTCGTAAAAAAAGAGAAAAAAAATTGTCTGGTATTTTTCAGCTTTCATAAATGCGAATGTGATATTATTGTTTTGGTTTTCCATATAGGCTCGGCCGTGTGGCACGCGGCGGTCGCCTATGTATGTCCTTTCTATGCGAGCCGGCGACAAAGCTTTGCGTCGAAATCCACCAGGGAGCGCGCGGTACATCTTTTGATTCGCGGATTAATTGAAATGCTTCACATTCCACGTATACATGGACCCGATTTAACGGGCTTTGGGTGGGGAGGGGCGGGGGAGGGGTGGATGCGCGCGCAGTCGTCACGCGCAGACAGAACGACTGGTAAACATCGACGAAAAATGAGATGAGACCTGGCCTGGTCTGGTTTCTATGACAGTAGGCACCGTGTGTGTGCCTGTACCTGGTGCCTACAGGCAAATACATTGCCTGCACGTATGATAAAGAAAGAGCTGGACTACTAATTACATACCACCAATCGATTCACCCACCCACTGGGGCAACTTGCTCGGGTCGTGCTTGTATTTTCCTGGAATACTGCATGACTGTTTCGTTTTTATTTCATCTCACATTATCATTACCACAATAGTAGGCATATATATGTTTGTCAATAAATATGCCTCGTTTGCTCGTTTGTAATCCACACTTTATAATGATCTGTTGGGTTTTATTTGCTTGATTTTTAAAATGGCAATTAGTTGTTTCGTCCAGACTTTTTTTTATCCAAATGTGGTATATAATAAGTTACACCCTTCTAAAAACAAACATAATGGATCACTCATTCGTCAAATTAACGTTGAGTTAATTTCTGCTTGTCTTTGACAATGCAATGCATAAACTACCAATGTCCACGTAACTAATTGCATTGAACGTACTCATTTACTTATTAATAAATTAATAAAAACATTCTTTTAACTTAAACCTCACATTTCCTTAACTAGAATCAATCCCTGAGATTAGGCTTGCAGCCCGGTTTTCAGAGAGTAACTTCAGCAAGGGAGCGACCGTCGGGAACAAAGCCACCCCCAAGGTGCTCCGCGGCGGGGAATGAACCCTAGATAGCGCCACCGCTCCATCTAGGAAAACTTTTAAATTGCATTCTGGAAATGGAGCCCAGGGGTGGGGGTGGGGGGGGGGGGGGGGGGTTGGGTTCTGGTTCTTATAGGTTTCTTCTTATATTAGTGCAGCCGGCTTTATTTACGACTCGACTCGCATCCCGTAATTCCGTGGCCCTTTTGTTCTACTGCGAGAGAGAGAGAGAGAGAGAGAGAGAGAGATGGGGAGGGAGGGGGGGGGGGGAGGGGCGGGATGGGGAGGGGGCATCACAATCACGACCCCCCGACCGACTCAACGTGAGAGAATTCATTCACTGGATTTTCAAAATTATATCATTGTATAATAAGGACGACGTTAATTTGTATCCATCTTTTGGCAAGTTACATGATGAGTAATACAGATATAATGTAAATAGGAAAACGCTCTATGTGACGCGTTGGTAAGCAAGCATGTGATTATTTGTTCAATATCTGAAATATTTTTTCCGTCAAACTCCCCACGACGTCATTATTATCTTAGTTGTCGAGAACTTTCTTAAACCGCAATAAATAAACAAATAAAAACAACATTTAACAACAATACAAGAACGCGCATTGAAAACATTTTTCTAATTTCCAAAGCTTTTATAAACTTCCCGACATTGTTGAATGTCGTGCAATGTACGTTTTTCGTTGTTATTTCGTATAGTGTTTTCTACGCGGTCCGCCACCGTTACTAACACTTATTAACAGTTATAGAAAATGTAATTTCTGCCTCTAACACTTATCAGATCGTGTTTAAATTAGTATATTCGTGACCGGACAACAACAATTTACTATTATATTATAGCAACCTCACATTTGGCCGTTACTGTGCTTCAGAAAAAAAATTTCAAGTAACTTTTGTGTTACTTTGCCAATACTTACCAGATCGCCATAAAATTAACACATTCTTGACCGGACCAAACTTTATAAAAATATGGCTCTCTCACATTTTGCCACCATTTTGTTTTATAAACATATTTTTCAGTAAATATAGTGTAACTATGTAATTTTTTGAACGATTTTGCCACAAAAATAATGGCATTAAATCCATATCGGGGCTTGTGTGTGGTCAAATTTTAACTTGATCGGACTTTCCGTTCGACCGCTATAAACATAAAAAAAAACAAAAAGAAAACAAACAAACAAAAACAGAACGAGTTCCAAAAGAGTAGAATGGAGATACTCGCTACGCTCGCTTACTAATTCTTAGTATGAAACCTGTCCAGGGATAATTCATACTCCTCTTTAGTGACCTAGGTATTGGGGTAAGTATAATAATTTAATGTTTGCCCAATCCCAGTATTCGCCTAGTGACAGCGGGTATCTAACTGCAGTGACTTCCCGAATTAGAACCACCTCCATCGGCTCTTTACCATATAGGTATATATCTTTACTAGTGCTAAATGTGGCTAATAATGCTACTTATATGGCGGCACTAGTTACGTTCTTAAACACATTGATGATGATATTTAGCTTAGATCTCATATTTCGGCAACATTGCTAACAGAGACAGACGGTAATTGGGAGATGATGAGATAAAACATGTCGCATACACAGGATAGTTTCGAACTTGGAACTCATGGGTTGCGGTCCTAGTCTATAGTCAACTGCGGCCAACTACAATGTTATTATAAGGACAAAATACCTTCAAGTTATCTATTTTCGATCGGTAATAAAAGAGTAACCTATCTACTCCGCTAGCTAGACACTGTGGCGAGGTCTAGAGGTCGGTAATAAAAGAGAAGCCTATCTAGCTAGACACTGTGGCGAGGTCTAGTGATCGGTAATAAAAGAGAAGCCTATCTAGCTAGACACTGTGGCGAGGTCTAGTGATCGGTAATAAAAGAGAAGCCTATCTAGCTAGACACTGTGGCGAGGTCTAGTGATCGGTAATAAAAGAGAAGCCTATCTAGCTAGACACTGTGGCGAGGTCTAGTGATCGGTAATAAAAGAGAAGCCTATCTAGCTAGACACTGTGGCGAGGTCTAGTGATCGGTAATAAAAGAGAAGCCTATCTAGCTAGACACTGTGGCGAGGTCTAGTGATCGGTAATAAAAGAGAAGCCTATCTAGCTATAGACACTGTGGCGAGGTCTAGTGATCGGTAATAAAAGAGAAGCCTATCTAGCTAGACACTGTGGCGAGGTCAAGTGATCGGTAATAAAAGAGAAGCTTATCTAGCTAGACACTACGAGGTCTAGTGATCGGTAATAAAAGAGAAGCCTATCTAGCTATACACTGTGGCGAGGTCTAGTGATCGGTAATAAAAGAGAAGCCTATCTAGCTAGACACTGTGGCGAGGTCTAGTGAACGGTAATAAAAGAGAGATAAAGATAAATAAAAGAGTAATAAAAGAGAAGCCTATCAAGCTAGACACTGTGGCGAGGTCTAGAGGTCGGTAATAAAAGAGAAGCCTGTCTAGCTAGACACTGTGGCGAGGTCTAGTGATCGGTAATAAAAGAGAAGCCTATCTAGCTAGACACTGTGGCGAGGTGTAGTGATCGGTAATAAAAGAGAAGCCTATCTAGCTAGACACTGTGGCGAGGTCTAGAGGTCGGTAATAAAAGAGAAGCCTATCTAGCTAGACACTGTGGCGAGGTCTAGTGATCGGTAATAAAAGAGAAGCCTATCTAGCTAGACACTGTGGCGAGGTCTAGTGATCAGTAATAAAAGAGAAGCCTATCTAGCTAGACACTGTGGCGAGGTCTAGTGATCGGTAATAAAAGAGAAGCCTATCTAGCTAGACACTGTGGCGAGGTCTAGTGATCGGTAATAAAAGAGAAGCCTATCTAGCTAGACACTGTGGCGAGGTCTAGTGATCGGTAATAAAAGAGAAGCCTATCTAGCTAGACACTGTGGCGAGGTCTAGTGATCGGTAATAAAAGAGAAGCCTATCTAGCTATAGACACTGTGGCGAGGTCTAGAAGTCGGTAATAAAAGAGTAGCCTATCTAGCTAGACACAGTGGCGAGGTGACGTGGCTCAGGACTGTGTAACGGAGTTTATCTTCGAGCAGCACAAGATTAAATGTGAAATTCCCTCCAGTCAAGTGCGCACGGAGTTTATCTTCGAGCAGCACAAGATTGAATGTGAAATGCTCGCCAGTTAATTGCGCACGGAGTTTATCTTCGAGCAGCACAAAATTAAATGTGAAATGCTCGCCAGTTATGTGCGCACGGAGTTTATTTTCGAGCAGCACAAGATTGAATGTGAAATGCTCGCCAGTTATGTGCGCACGGAGTTTATCTTCGAGTAGCACAAGATTGAATGTGAAATGCTCGCCAGTTAAGTGCGCACGGAGTTTATCTTCGAGTAGCACAAGATTGAATGTGAAATGCTCGCCAGTAAAGTGCGCACGGAGTTTATCTTCGAGCAGCACAAGATTGAATGTGAAATGCTCGCCAGTTAAGTGCGCACGGAGTTTATCTTCGAGCAGCATAAGATTGAATGTGAAATGCTCGCCAGTTAAGTGCGCACGGAGTTTATCTTCGAGCAGCACAAGATTGAATGTGAAATGCTCTCCAATTAAGTGCGCACCGAGTTTATCTTCGAGCAACACACGATTGAATGTGAAATGCTCGCCAGTTAAGTGCGCACGGAGTTTATCTTCGAGCAGCACAAGATTGAATGTGAAATGCTCGCCAGTTATGTGCGCACGGAGTTTATCTTCGAGCAGCACAAGATTGAATGTGAAATGCTCGCCAGTTATGTGCGCACGGAGTTTATCTTCGAGCAGCACATGATTGAATGTGAAATGCTCGCCAGTTAAGTGCGCACGGAGTTTATCTTCGAGCAGCACAAGATTGGTCTCATGAAGCTGAGGAGAAGGAAGGGAGGAAGGAGGAGAGGGAAGGAGGAGGAAGTAAGTAATTGAAGGTCCTAGCCTCATTAAATCCTTGCTCTATTAAAGTAATTTGTAATTAACTTCGCGAAGCGCCTGTGACGTCATTGAAATGTGGAATAACGTTGCTAATTAGTGAGTCTTGGCCCCTACAATATAATAGATGCCAGAGCGAAGCGGGAAGGTATTTCTTAGCAAGCAACCCTTTGAATGCGGCGTGCCTGCCAGCAAAGCAAGTAAAACAAGTGAATGTTGCTGCGCTCTCTCCTAAGACAAAGATGAAAGCAAGCCGATAATGGTGTAGTATGTTTATAACGCACTAAATAATACAGACGGGACCAAGATAATGGACACGTCTAAAAACTGGAGACTGTATGAAGCATAGTTTTCTATTTACAAGAGAATGTGGTGTCAAAGTTAACGTATAATATGGTAATTATGTACGAGGTTACAAT
Source organism: Isoperla grammatica (assembly GCA_945910005.1). NCBI lineage: Eukaryota > Metazoa > Arthropoda > Insecta > Plecoptera > Perlodidae > Isoperla > Isoperla grammatica. The sequence continues at coordinate 71,208,299 of OX246738.1, forward strand.
ATACGTGGCCTGTAAGCCTTTTTGGGTTATATTAAGTAAATGAAAAATATAATTGCAGTCACCTTTTCTAAGCTTTGATATTATATTATTTATAACAGACAAACCATCAACTATTGTGCTCCATGTTTTGCCCATATCAACGTATTTTACAGACTTTTCCTTCTTTAGATTTGATTTTAATGACATAACATCGTATTTGTGTTATTGAGTATACTGATCAAAAATAAAAAGGAGCAAGAATCAAGAAATAAAAACTAAAAATAAATCAATAACTATTTCATTTGCATTTATGTTACCGCGTCGTCAAAGACGTATTTCATGATGATGGGACGGAAAATGTTCATAGTCCGAAATGGAATTACGATTTAGCACTTGGTTACATTTTATTATCAGAAAATTATGCGATGTGTGCTTGAAATGGGATTTACCTATGTAAGTTATAACAAATCTACAAGTGAATATTTCATGGTTCATGAGAAACAGCATAATATTGTTTTCACATTCCTCAGTAACAAAATGTTGCGTCATTAACTGATTTATAAAGGACAATAAAATATACAATGTGTGATGTTGCTATGAATATCGTTGATCCACACATGTGCATGCCTCACACTTCGTTCATTCCCATCGAGGCACAGATAACAATAATAATTGTACGGACTACGGAGTGTAAAGTTCTATAATATTTTATTCTCCAAGCTATAGCCTATTGTCTCTATAACTTGCGTTATATTGCCGATGATGACACATTATTGCTTCGTGCGATTGTCTGAAGTAGCCAAGCTTGATATTACATTTTTAACCCGTTATTATTTGATTGTCGTCGCCATTGTTGGCCGGGCACGTTACCCAGTGTCTGAGCGATGATTATGAGTTTCATTATTGCCGGGGTCGGCCGTACAGCTTGTATTTTTATGGCTGAAGCAAGGTTATGATATAATTAATAACCAAAGATAAAAATAAAGCCATCAGTGTGGTTACATTCTATAAAAGACAAACGATGTTGGATATTGTTATTGCCGGTAAGATTGAGTATCGTGATGGCAAAGCCTTAGACTACAATAGCGCCCCCCTCTTCGCTCAGCGCTTCATAGATATAAAAGCGGGTAGCAAGGTTTATGAAAGTCGACAAGAAAAATGGCCCTCATTTCGACAAATTTCCCCTTTTGAGGGAGTATATGTCCTGCAAACTATATATAACATTCTTGATAATATCATCCCTCCTATGAACCCTCTTTCATACACCGGGCTCGGGTCTCCCCTCCCCTCCAACCCCCGCCACTCGTTGTTGTCAAAGTGATGGGAAAACGAGCTAATGAAAATGATTGGTCTACCCCTCCCCTTGTGTGTTCGCTACCCGGGCAGGCGGTCTGTGTGGTGTGTCGCTTACCGGGCAGGCGCACGACGTGGTGTGTCGCTTACCGGGCAGGCGCACGACGTGGTTTGTCGCTTACCGAGCAGGCGCACGACGTGGTGTGTCGCTTACCGGGCAGGCGAACGACGTGGTGTGTTGCTTACCGGGCAGGCGCACGACGTGGTGTGTTGCTTACCGGGCAGGCGCACGACGTGGTGTGTCGCTTACCGGGCAGGCGCACGACGTGGTGTGTCGCTTACCGGGCAGGCGCACGACGTGGTGTGTCGCTTACCGGGCAGGCGCACGACGTGGTGTGTTGCTTACCGGGCAGGCGCACGACGTGGTGTGTCGCTTACCGGGCAGGCGCACGACGCACGTCACGACACTTTCGCCATCGCTTACTCGCTGCGTTGCGCTTTGTTGGCTCCGACGAAGGACTTGGTGGAACCCGAAATATACCTATGTATGGTTACATTACATCTTGTTTGTGAAGTGAAACTATATTGTATTCAAACTAAAGTAGTTTACTACAAATTATTGTGTTGCACGAAATGAGATCGCATTCTTTGACACAACAACAATGGTACATACTGGTAGTGGTGTGATAATTAGATAATGTATTTATGCTTCCGTTCAAAATAACAATAACGTATTGATGTAACCAATATTGCTCCCTACGTACTACGTATAACAATAAGACTTGGGCTACATTATTACTACAACGAAGGACAACCCAGTAACGATTTTGTATAGGGTACGCACAACTGACGTAACAGGCGAACTACGTAACAATGGAATAAATGAATTGAACTGGTGGACAAACAACAAGCTGTCAAAGTAATATCTTTGCAAATAATGAAGAGAAACTATTAGTTGTAACGATAGTAACTGCTCGCCAGTTAAAATTTATGTTCAGTATAATTGACAGCAACTATCTGAAAGTTTGTAAACGTTCTGAAAGTTTGTTTTTTCTAACTTCAGTACTTCATATTTTTTTTGACAGCTTGTTTGTCCATCGGTTCAATTCATTTGTTTCATTGTTGTGTTTTGGTGTTGTGCGAACCCTATAGTACAAGCAGCGTTGGTTGTTGTACATCATGCTTATTGCGCTTGGTTTTGCTTCTATGAAAGTGAAATCGAATATGTTCCATAAAATGATTTTAAAATACAAATCCATAATATAAATTGTTTACATACAAATTTGCATGCTCGGCCAGCTTAGTGGTGGCCGTGGTCGGTTTAGTAAATCACGGTTCATTCCAGACTCGATCCTCTTTTCGGCGTCGATATGTCTTCACAAGACAAAACGTCATCATTGCATTCTTCTCCAACTATTTTCGTTCAAACGAACTATCTTGTATTTAAAATTATTTACAATGTTTTGAAAATAAATTCTCAAAGCAATGTACAGAACAAGATGTGACGAAAGCTATATTCAATTTAATTTAGTTTCTGATTACCCACCAATAGGAACGATTTAGTTAAAAACTGTATTGTCATAATATACATAATAATTGTTTTAAACCATTGCATTCAAAATGATGTGAATGTAATACAAATAAAAGCTAACTAAATGCTTCACCTTGGTAAAAATGATTCATATACGATTAGGCCCATGTCCGCACAGTTTGTGACCAATGTATGTATACAATGAACACACGGTACAAGGCATGGCTATTTATAGTTACAGTACATGTTATCATGGTACTTGCTCACACATCAATCATCACTCATCGCACATGTGTCATAGAGATGGACGTATTGCAATCTCACTGTACATGTCAAACAATCTATAGGACTGTTAGGTAGAGCTCGGAACAACGTGGACATTGTTAGACTATATACGTGCTTACAGCTTTACTATAGATCGTAAGCTTCACTGAAAGATTCAACATCTCACGGCAGCATTCCGTGTTTTTTAATTATGTTAATAGAACACAAAAATACTTTATTTCTATCGCATAGAGCAAATTTTCATTTATAAAACAATCTGAAAGTTTTACCCATTTATAGTGATGGCATAGCATTAATTCCTAATCAGAAACTTGTCACTCAATTGTGTTTTGTTTCGGACAAACATTGAATGTGCGCGAACCAAAGAAAGTCATAACAGCAACTGATTATTTGTCCGACCAGTGTCGTCACTATCCCCTATTGTGGATTGGTTTGAAACATTTCTCCATTCTTTTGTATTTTCGTCGGACATGTTCTTCCGTAACTACATTATTCAGAAGACCCCATATACCGTATTAGTGAGCTATCTGATTCCAAACAACTTTCTGAAATGTAGTTATCATTTGCACTAGTTGTATTCTTACAATACTTGACATCAATTAAATCAACTTTTTTTTCACTTTTTCGTCTTCAGGAAAACGAAATATCTGAACGGATGACCCTCGCTATAGTGTTTGCACAACACATTATTATCTGTCAACTGTCGACTGCCATGGTTGCTTGGAATCACCGGGTCCATCATACAAGCGACACGTGATCGTGACGTCAAACAATATACCCTGTGAGGCTGTGGGCTGTGGAATGTACTATCTTTGCAGAATATTCCAATTTTTGTTTATCCGCTCACTATTTTCCTTTCAACTTCCGTCTTGCTTCAAAATATGGCGTTCTTTTTTTTACTCATTCAAGTATTTCACGCCTCACTCTTAAAGGTCGGTTTACACACTTTCCTATGATTTAAGATTTAAGGTTTTATTTTACTGTTTTAGGCCTACTTAGGATCACCACCATTGGCCGGATTTATAAAATGTCATCTCTCATATCATCTCTCTCAATTTTAGGTATAAGAGCTAACGTTGCTATATAGTTTTGAAAAGTGTGTAAACGCCATAACGCTTTTGGCATGATTTGATTTTGTTAACCCAAAGGCGCGTCTCCACTGCGTCGGCAAAAGCCGATCGGCCTGGCCGCGCGGCTTTTGCCGCTGCAGTGGAGACGTGTCGGTCGGCCAGGCCGAGCGGCCTAAAAAGCCGATCGGCAGGCCGAATCGTTTCCCAACTAATGTCGGTAAATATCAAAGGAAATCGTGCCGAATGCCTGGACGAGCTCAAGGAACCAATCACGGTGGTACTATTTTTATTATTTAATATGTTGAATTTCCACTTTATTTCATTTTATTTCATTTCTCAATTATTTTTTCTTGTTCTTGATTATATTTTACATAGTTCAGTAGTTTGTTTTGTTTTTGTTGTTATTGTTATTTATAATTTCATTATTATTAATTGTTTGCATGGCTTAGTTTTATTTAAGGTCCTCCTTTGTAAATCAGTTTTAATAACTGAATAGGATAGACATTAAATAAATAAACAAATAAATAAATGGGTTGATTTGAACGCGCGCAACTTAAAATATAAACCCAACATTGCCATATGTGGGTCCAACTGCCACCCCTTGTGCATGTAGGGTCATTGACTGGCTCAGTGAAGCTGACTGGGTGACAAAGGGATGATACATGCACACCTGCAGTCCAGGTCGAAATCTGTAAGTCCCGTTAATCTCTCTTTACACAAGTTTTTCGCAGAATTTTGACATGCGTTCGAGGGATGGTGTAAATATTTCTATTTTAGTTAATTCAGTAGCACGTACAGTTTCATTTGTGCCTCGTCATGGAGTGGACCCAAGAACAAGTGCTTCGCTTGATAGAAATGTATCGTGCTCGTCCTGTCCTGTGGGATTGTACGGACAAGGAATATAAATTACGGAATAAAAGATATGACGCGTATATGGAGATTGCCGTTTCCTTTGCGGAGGGAAAGGATGAAATCGAACGCAAAATTAAAAATCTACAGAGTCATTTCGCGAGGGAGTTAAAAAAAGTTAAGGATTCTTCAAAGTCCGGTAGTGGCGCTGACACCGTTTACAACAGTAAATGGTTTGCATTTAAAAGCTTGATGTTTCTCGTCGACAGGAATAAACCCAGGAAAACGGAGGATACAGAGGTAAGATAGTAAAATGGTTGATAATGATGATATTTTATTCACAATATATGATAATGCAACTCCAGTTCTGAACTATACATTTCACAATTAATTTATGCGTTATATCTATAAAATCGAATTTTTAGAAAGTAAATCTGTCATTAGTATTATTATGTACCGTATGTATTAGTTAATTAATAGTGCAAACACACGAAAATATATTTCCATTTTCCATAGTTAGCCAAGCTAATATATATATATACATGTATCATCATAACTTTTAATATAAAACAAACTTTATTTGCATACGATATTAATACGGATAAAGATATATTATGAAATAATCATAATATTTTATAACAAGGAAATTATTCAGAATGTCGAGTTGAATGGGAGTGACCCAGCATACTGTGCTGATATTATCTACAAAATGTTTTGGGCATTTATACAGTCTTCATGATTGGCTTCGTAGAAATAGTTTACAACAGGTAATGAATGACACATGATCGTTTACTGTATAAGCGGAATATGCCAACACAAATATTGTTTTTGATATAAAGTAATAGGAATTGAGGAAGCGGCTGTTCACAAAACAAATGACGTCCATCCATGATTTAGGGGGGGGGGGGGGGGGGGGGCTATCATTGTGACAATATGTGACGGGGGGGGGGGGGGGTTCATGTGACATCCACACTTCCACTTGTACATATTGTCTTAGTGTAAAAATATGGTACCGGCATTTGTGTAGTAACTTCTTTCAGAAAACATATTTATTTTTCAGTAGAGTGATGGAATAATGACCAGTAATAAGTAATGATTTGAAAACTATAATACACAGATTTAGTATGAGTGTGATTCTTGTACACTTCCATTTTAAGAACATGTTATTTTCGTGATCAGAGGGGGCGGGCGGTGTGTAGTTTTTTTTTCAAATCATTAATGAGGGGTTTCACACATGTTGTGACTAATTCTGATACAAGAGGAAGGGGGGGGGGGGGGTCTAGTTTGTTCCAAAATTATGTGTCATCATTAATGCACAAACCCAAACCCAAAGGTACAATCATTTAACACATCCTATGTTGCCAAGGCACTTCCCCCTGTTCGGAAGAAAAATACTCTTTAAACTCGTCTCTCACAAGTTGAGCATCGACCGAGCTCTTCCTTGGTACCCTACTTAAATTTGTAAACGATGTTTGCTCCGCGCAATCTCTCCTCCAGACCCCTGGATTAATGTCATTCGTGTCCGAGCACTCGCGGTCAAATGATCCAGTAGGAGTGTAGATTTTCTTCGATGAACTTCTTCTAAGAAAGTTATGCAAATAAATTACTGCCAATGTAACCTTCATTGCTGATTCGGGTTGCAATAACAATGGCTTACGAAGTACTCTAAACACTGAAGACATTATACCGAAAACATTTTCCGAGATTCTACGCCCCCTACTTAACCGATAGTTAAACACACGCTTCTTTGAGCCTTTTTCTTGAACCCCTGGGTACGGCTTCATTATATTTTGGGTCAGTGGAAACTGGAAAGGCGTCATCCGCGAGAAAGACGAAGGGAGTTTCATCATTTCTTCCCGGAAGAGCACAGTTGGGAGGAAGATTCATGTTTAAATCTTCAAGTGCTCTATGGAATTCAGTTTGCTTGAACACCCCACCATCCGAGATACGCCCTTGGCACCCTACATTTGCATAAATGAAATTGTAGTGCGCGTCAACAACAGCAAACAGCACAATGCTGAAGAAGCCCTTGTAATTGAAGAAGTCACTGCCACTATTCATGGGTGCTTGTAGGGCTATATGCTTCCCGTCCATTGCGCCAACACATTGTGGGAAATTCCACCTATTGTTGTAATCCTGCGCAATGAGTTTCCATTCCGATTCATTTTTTGGCATCTGAAATAAAACAATTTTTTCAAATGTTTACCAGCAATAGGAAAAATCCCTTTTTTGTTGTAATTCTAATAGCTTTGGGTATAAATGTTGTTATTTTGTATGGTATTTAAAAAACACATTATTCTTTTAATTTAAATAATTTCTGATTTTTCACACATTATTTTTATTATTTTTATTATTATATTACTTATGTTGTAATTATTATTGTTATTATTATTATTTTTAATTTTATTTTTATTATTATTATTATTTTTATTATTATTATTATTATTATTAATTTTATTATTATTATTATTATTATTATTTTTATTATTATTATTATTATTACTATTATTATAATTATAATTATTATTTTTATTATTTTTATTATTATTATATTACTTATGTTGTAATTATTATTGTTATTATTATTTTAATTTTATTTTTATTATTTTTATTATTATTATTATTATTATTATTATTATTATTATTATTAATTTTATTATTATTATTATTATTATTTTTATTATTATTATTATTATTATTATTACTATTATTATAATTATAATTATTATTTTTATTATTATTATTATTGTGGTTTTCGTTATTATTATTAATGAAATTTGATAGTAGGCCTAGCTAATTATTGTCGTAAACACGTATCCCGACTGGGGATCAAACATGAAATAATGTATTTCAATCGAAAAAAACTTTGAAATTAAGTTATTATATTCTAAGCAATACTAATAAATTTTTTATTTTGGTATCATCAATTTCCGTTATTTGTACACATTACTTTATTGCAGGCCTCGTTAGCGTCTGAAAATGAAGATGAGGACAATGCGTGTGAGGATAGATCTCAAAATCATGAAAATACCACCAATGGAGCTGGCGACAATGAACACACGCAGGCTGATGACGACAGTAAAATCAAATTATTATCTCCCAAGGGCAGTATTCCGACAAGAAAAAGAAAAACAGATAATTCATTAGTTAATGAGGCATACTCGATGATGACAAAAATTTACTCAGCGAAACGTGAGCGAGATGAGTTCACTTTGTTTGGCGAACAAATCGCTGTAAAATTGCGAAAACTTCCGACTGCACATGCGCAACTAATGGTGCAACATATTATTAACACAACCCTATTCGAAGCTGAACTGGGAAAATACAACAATCCGACGCCGATAAACCCATATGGAGGCCATCAGCATACGTCATACCCTTCGCCTTGGGCTCATGCGTCTCATTCGCAACCGCAAACACCCACGTATGCACCAGCAACACCTTTCTATTTTTCTAACGATTCAAATTTCTCACTTTCGCCACCCCAAGTACCCACGTTTCAAGCACCAATTTATCCCCGTGATACGCCTAGTACTCCTTCAACACTATCTGTCCAAGAGGAACAATCAACGGACGATTTCATAAGTTTGTGAATTAGTCACATTGGTCATCACGCTATGTTTTACTTTTAAGGGTGTTTCTATTGTTGTGGATTTTTGTGTAGGCCTGTAGCTGTGGTACTTACTAATAATAGTGTAGTTGAATTATTATGATTTGATGTTTCATTATTATTTCAGCATTATTCTTTAATTTACATTTCTACAGAACTAAAACCATTAGGCTACATTATTTTCATTATTTAATTTACATTATTGTTTTTTGTAATGTTTTTATTTTTATTTAAAAACTCACTATTTTATTTTTTAATCCTGCATTGCTTTGAAATATTAAGCCATTACTTGTAACTGTGAATGTTTTTTTCAGAATGGTTAATTTATTATTTTCGTTTATTAATGGATATTAGTATTTAGTAGGTGGTGGCAACAAAAGTATAGTATATAGCGAGACATAGAATTAGTAGAAATAAGTATGGTATACCGTTGGTGCTTTTAGAGCCGGTATCCATACCGGCTCATATATATTGGATAATTAAATAGATCGAAAAGCAATGCAAATAGTTGAGTTATTTCTATCAACCTCAAAAATGTAAATATTCTGTATACGCTTACCTGAACATAATCCTGTAGCACATCTACAATTGCTGCACACACCTCTGGTATGGTCTTGGAAATGACTTGCGTTGAGATTTTGAACAGATACATAAGAGAATGATAAGAATCCCCCGTCGCCAAAAACCTTAAGGTCAAACCAAGACGGTCTTTGACAGGAATAGCTTTTCTGAAATTTGTGTCCTGTTTCCCGATTTTGGGTCCAATCTTATCCAATAAATATTGAAAATCGCCACTTGACATCCTAAAAAAGTTTCTGAAACCCCCATTGCATCTATATTCGAGGTTCAACAAACCAACATCGTCCGAAATTAAATCATTGATAAGATCACTGCCACTGTATCGGGCCCTACTGCGGAGGCTCGGTCTGACCCAAAAACGTGGTTTACGTCGTTTTTTATTTTCTGCAATAATAATACACGCTGCTGCAGCTATAAGTACATCGTCGTCGTCGTACATTTTCTCTAGTACTGCCGAACCAGGCCGAACGCAGTGGAGACGGTCAAGCCGCGCGGCTTTTGCCGCGCGGCTTTTGCCACGCGGCCAGGCCGATCGGCTTTTGCCGACGCAGTGGAGACGCGCCTTTTATTATATCTATTTCGGGTAGGACATAATAATATTATTCTGTATTATCCTCGTCTTCATTTGCCGTGGCGATTGGACGCTGGGTTCAAGTCCTGGCTGGGCATGGATGACATGCGGCGTTGTTTCATTTTCAATTTTTCATATATTATAGGAAAACCCTCTGTGTGACGCGTTGATAAGCGAGCGAATCCATATCTACGAACTTTCTGGCGGAAAGTTCTCAACGCTAATAAAAACAACATTGAACAACAATTAAGAATGCGCATTTCAAAAATGTTTCTAATTTCTATAGCTATTATACTTCCCGACATTGCTGAAAGCAGTGTAATTTCATATTGTGTTTTCTACGAGGTCCGCCATCGTTATTAACACTTATTGACAGTAATTGAAATGTAATTTCTGCCTTTAAGACGGAAGAGTAGGTTTACGTCAAAAAAAGCACAACTTGTTCATATTTTAACTATATCTCAAGAATGCATCTCGAAATCGAAAATCTGAGTAATCAGCGTGCTGTATACTGTAAGCTTTACAGACTAAATGATAAATGCATCTAACATATCATAATCAGTATGACTGTGATACTTATTTAATTAGTAGTCTATAATGTAATGGAATAAAATTCACAGTCATACTGATCATAATGTTAAATACATTTATCATTCAGTTTGTAGGGCTTACCAAGCCATAGTGCGCTGATTACTCAGATTTTAGATTTCGAGATGCATTCTTGAGATATAATTAAAACATGACAATTTGCTGCGGTTTTTGGCGTAAACGTTCGCGTTTATATTAGTATATTCGTGACCTGACAAAATTTACTATAATATTGTCATGAAGGGCTGGATTCTACGGATTTTGGCCCTTTCTGATCGGTGAGATTCCATGGAGTTTTTGGATGTCGTAATGTTTTGAGTATTATAACTGGGTAGTCAGCTGTGCAATAATTGTGCATGGTCGGCGGGCCTAGTTAGTTAAGTAAACAGATGACTGGGACAAGCGTCGGGATTCATTACATAATGTACGAAGGTCGGTGGTTTTGTCCAAAACATCGGTTTAGTTATTTACTTATTATTGTTACGATGTTATTGTTGTCGGCAATTCCTCGCCATGGCAGGCGATGACGTAGAGAGAAGTGACGTCGTGGTATACATGTTCACGGGTCTTGGCTGTTACATAATTCCGGTGTCATGGAATATCTTTACCAAGGCTCAGCTTTACCCTTTAGTAAGACAGGACCAGCAAACGTTTACTAAGAGTAAACCGGTTCCAGTCAACTGCTGTAACCATATTACCAGCACCGGAATAATTTTACCTATATTTGATGTGTGGGAGGAATTTGAGGAATGTTTATCCGTTGTAGTGTTTTTTATGACAAGATATCACCTCAAAACGCGTTCTAGGCCATCAAACATAATGCAGGGCCAACATTTTTTTTCGCCTCCGGCGACAGGGACTTCGCCCCTGACCTGTTTTACCTATAAAGATGTGTCCCTCCAGCTTCCCACTAAAGCGTATACGTACTGGTAAATTTGGCACTACACCACTGCCCTATACTATTATTAGGTGATGTGAATTAAGGGTATATCCGTATTAATAACGGTATCTTAATTTAAACCTTATAGTAATATTAGGCCGGCACCTGATTACTACGTATCTTGTCTTTTGGGACACCCTATACCAATATCATGTGATGTGAATTAAGTGTATGTACGTATTAATTATTGATATCTTAATTTAAACCTTATAGTAATATTAGGCCGGCACCTGATTACTACGGATCTTGTCTTTTGGGACACCCTTTACCAATATCATGTGATGTGAATTAAGTGTATGTACGTATTAATTATTGATGTCTTAATTTAAAGTTTAAACCTTATAGTAATATTAGGCCGGCACCTGATTACTACGTATCTTGTCTTTTGGGACATCCTATACCAATATCATGTGATGTGAATTAAGTGTATGTACGTATTAATTACGATATATTAATTTAAACCTTATAGTAATATTAGGCCGGCACCTGATTACTACGGAGCTTGTCTTTTAGGACACTCTATACCATTATCATGTGATGTGAATGAATTGTGTGTACGTATTTATTACGATACGTTACTTATAAACTGTAAGTAATATAAGGCCGGCACCTGATTACTACGTATCTCGTCTTTTGGGACACCCTATACCATTACTAGGTGATGTGAATTAAGTGTATGTACGTATTAATAATGATATCTTAATTTAAACCTTATAGTAATATTAGGCCGGCACTTGATTACTACGGAGCTTGTCTTTTAGGACACCCTATACCATTATCATGTGATGTGTGAATGAATTGTGTGTACGTATTTATTACGATACGTTACTTATAAACTGTTAGTAATATAAGGCCGGCACCTGAATAGTGCTTATCTTCCTTTTGGAACACTCTGTACCCTAATCAGGTAATATTGAGTAAACTGTATCTACGTATTTAGTAATAAGGCCATCACTGGATTACTACGGCCGATCTCTTTTCGATCACCCTATACCGTTATCAATTCCAGTATAACTACGATACCTGACAATAGTATTGTTGTTCCGGTGTATTATTACTATCCATGTGTTTAAAGATAGGTAAAACTATTCTATACATAGTAATACTGTTCCAGCTGCAAATCAGCTTTTAGTAATGTGGGACCAGCACACGTTAACTACTCGGTAATGTCGGGCCGGCACAGTATTACTACAGTAAACGTATTCCGGTAGTAATACTATTCCGTTACACCAGCATTGAATAAACGTAATCTTCATTGTTGAACCATGGTATTTCATTGAATAGACTGCATTGTAAACAATCCCATCCACCACACGATCCCCATTATTGGCACGGCAGGGCTAGGAGCGAATCGCTACGCCCATATCACGATTACAGGGGTAATCGTGACGATGATCAATCGTTCAGCCTGGTACTGCCGTGGTACTTAACAATACAGCCACCTCACATTTTGCCGTTATACTGTGTTTCAGAAAAATAATTTCAAGTAACTTTCGTGTAACTTTGCCAATACTTATCAAATCGCCATAAAATGAACATATTCGTTACCGGAAAAATCTGTATAAAAATATGGACATCTCACATATTGCCACCATTTTGTTTCAGGAAAATATATTTCAGTAACTATGGTGTAACTTTGTAACTTCTCGACCGATTTGGCCACAAAACTATACACATTCAATCCACATCTAAGCTTGTGGATGCTCGAAATTTCAACTGGATCCGACTTTCCGTTCGACCTCTATCGTGAGACATAAAAACAAAAACAAACAAACAAACAAACAAACAAACAAACAAACAAACAAACAAACAAACAAACAAACAAACAAACAGACAAACAAACAAACAAACAAACAAACAAACAGACAGACAAACAAACAAACAAACAAACAAACAAACAAACAAACAAACAAACAAACAAACAAACAAACAAACAAACAAACAAACAAACAAACAAACAAACAAACAAACAAACAAACAAACAAACAAACAAACAAACAAACAAACAAACAAACAAACAAACAAACAAACAGAATGAGTACCATAAAATTCTAGTGGAGACGCTCGCTTCGCTCGCTTAATTACACTAGGAAAACGCTCTGTGTGACGCGTTGACAAGCAAGCGCGTCCATGTCTACGAACTTTCTGGTGAAAAGTTCTCAAAGCTATCGTCATTGTTCAAGGTAAGAGATATAGATGAAAGTGTAAAAACAACAATTAACAACAATACAAGAATGCGTATTGGCAAACATTTTTCTGATATCCATAGCTATTATACTTCCCGACATTGTTGGATGCAGTGCAAGTTGCAAAGATTTTTCGTTGTAATTTCGTCTAGTGTTTTCTACGCGGTCCGCCACCGCTACTTACACTTTTTGACAGCAATATACAAATCGCGAGACATAAAAACAAACAACAAACAAACAGAACGAGTGCCGTAAAAGTCTAATGGAGATTGGAGACGCTCATTTCGCTCGCTTCGTAGCCGAAATACGAGACGTAAAACCCAAATATCATCGTCGTCTCGATCAACCTTGCTGCATCAATGACATTGTAACGACCCTAATCTCCTTTCAAAGGGATGTGATTATTTCTAATGTCGCCGCCCAGCTTACCCCCCCCCCCCAACCCCCTCGACACCACTTGATCGACATATTGTCGTCGTAATAATGTCCAACATTATTATATCGCCGTGCTTTGATTCTGTCCGCTCCCCTCGTTTACAGGCTCAAGTAGCTCGGTTTGGTGAGGGACGGGGGGGGGGGGGGGAGGCGGTTGTGGATTGTGGTACAAAGTATGCTAGATATCACATACAAGTACACACTCGGAGCGAACAATTATAGACCCCGCTGGTGCTTAACGATGATCTTTTCAGGAGGGTGGAAACTACCCTATAATCATACTGAACACGGCAGATCATTTTGTGGTTTCTTCGTGTTTTTTACTGTCTTATACATAGTGGCAGACTGCAACCCTTGGTCATAAAATACATGTCCGGAGAGAAGTTAGGCCATAGGGTCCTATGTAATCAAAATGTGGTCATTGCCACATGAAAAATATGTTACCTGAAAAGATTAGTTGTTATCTTTATAGAAAAACAGCTTCTGGGTTTTCAGGTTTGGTTACAATTATCGGATATTATAACATTATATCTTCGAAGAACAGTTTTTATGCATTGAGGAGTTCGATAGTGGTTTATTGTTTAATAACATCTCATAACACAATGTTTTATTAAAAATTACATATGCCAAACACAATTTATCGGATACCGATCCGTCGTTCGAACAGAAATTAATTTCCGTTCAGTCGCTTATGGTGTCTTTTATAAGGAATATAATTACAGTTTGGCTCTGGAAAAACAATGGACGAAATCTACGACTTAGTTCCCATGGTACAGAGTGGTACAGAATTTCTCTCCGAATACTAATCGAGTGAATCAAAAGTCGTTGGCTACGGAAATATTTTGTTCCAGTTCGACTTGTAGCAAAGTGTATGTGTTTGACAACCTAGTTATTAACCACTATGTATAAAAGAAATAATATTGTTTTCTATACGGAATCCCTGCTCTGGGTGCACACTTAGCTTCACCTGGTGTGCCCGTCGGCATGACAATCCCTGCTCTGGGTGCACACTTAGCTTCACCTGGTGTGCCCGTCGGCATGACAATTCCTGCTCTGGGTGCACACTTAGCGTGAAGCTGCCCGTCGGCATGACAATCCCTGCTCTGGGTGCACACTTAGCTTCACCTGGTGTGCCCGTCGGCATGACAATCCCTGCTCTGGGTGCACACTTAGCTTCACCTGATGTGCCCGTCGGCATGACAATCCCTGCTCTGGGTGCACACTTAGCTTCACCTGGTGTGCCCGTCGGCATGACAATCCCTGCTCTGGGTGCACACTTAGCTTCACCTGGTGTGCCCGTCGGCATGACAATCCCTGCTATGGGTGCACACTTAGCTTCACCTGGTGTGCCCGTAGGCCTGACAATCCCTGCTCTGGGTGCACACTTAGCTTCACCTGGTGTGCCCGTCGGCATGACAATCCCTGCTCTGGGTGCACACTTAGCTTCACCTGATGTGCCCGTAAGCCTGACAATCCCTGCTATGGGTGCACACTTAGCTTCACCTGGTGTGCCCGTCGGCATGACAATCCCTGCTATGGGTGCACACTTAGCTTCACCTGGTGTGCCCGTCGGCATGACAATCCCTGCTCTGGGTGCACACTTAGCTTCACCTGGTGTGCCCGTCGGCATGACAATCCCTGCTCTGGGTGCACACTAAGCTTCACCTGGTGTGCCCGTCGGCATGACAATCCCTGCTCTGGGTGCACACTTAGCTTCACCTGATGTGCCCGTCAGCATGACAATCCCTGCTCTGGGTGCACACTTAGCTTCACCTGGTGTGCCCGTCGGCATGACAATCCCTGCTCTGGGTGCACACTTAGCTTCACCTGGTGTGCCCGTCGGCATGACAATCCCTGCTCTGGGTGCACACTTAGCTTCACCTGGTGTGCCCGTCGGCATGACAATCCCTGCTCTGGGTGCACACTTAGCTTCACCTGATGTGCCCGTCGGCATGACAATCCCTGCTCTGGGTGCACACTTAGCTTCACCTGATGTGCCCGTCGGCATGACAATCCCTGCTCTGGGTGCACACTTAGCTTCACCTGGTGTGCCCGTCGGCCTGATGGGTATTTTAGTGATATGTTCAGAATGCTTCAAGATAATGAAACCAAGATTCCTACGAGCACTTTGACTTTCTATCAGCTATAAATTTAAAAGCCTTCCGAGATTGTTATTGTTATTACTACTTTTGAATTAGTAATTAATTAATTGAATTATTTAGTATTAATTAATTATTGAAATAACAATCCTGCAAATTAAAATAGTTGACAGGTTTTAAATTAATTATTTAATGTTTAGTTGTTAGTGATATAAAACCAAATTCCGCGTAGAATCCCTGTTTCAACATCTTGAAGTTTTCTCAAGATTTATAGCCTACTTATAGTTAGGTCCCCTATTTGGGAAATTGGGCCGAGGAGTGCTAACAGGACGGAAGGAGTATACCTGATCACAGGGGTTCATACCAAACTAAACTAAAAGGCAAAAACGAGTACATACATTGTTTGACATAGTGTGAAGCTCCACACCACCCCCTATAGTTATGTGGCCACCACCTAGCATGACTAATATGAGTGATTAATGATTGTAAATAATATAATATGAAATAAATAAATATGATTTGATTGTCGGACTGTCACGGGGGTAAGGGGTGGTCACACAGCGATGAATGGGAGCTTCAGGAATCAGGAGCACGTCAAACTAAGAAAATCTCGGCTACTCTATGATAAATACTGCTTAAAATATCGGTATTGTGCCCATTTGTCATTCATTTTATTAACCCGATACTGGTTGATATTGAGGACACAAAACTAACACATAGCGCTGCTAGGCAGCCTCCTTACTGCACCATAAAACAACAATAACAACAGCGAAACTCCTCCTCATAGGAGTTTATTTCCTAGCCACCAGAAAACATCTAGTCTATTTTGAGTGGTCAATATTTTTACCAGTAACTTTTATAGTGCTTGCGAAACCGTATGGTCATGAGTTATCACAAGTTCGATGTCACGAAGCGTTCTTGAGATAATATGATTAAAACACCGGTGATTTAGCGCGCGGTTTTGAACCCATCAGCATTATTGAGAATATAGGGAGCTTATGATGTACACATAGTAATGCAACTTTAGGTGAGGTGTTTTCTGTTTTGGTAATTTTTTGTGAGGGGGGTGGGGATACCCCGTGTCTGACGCCACTGCACGCGAAGTGCGTGGTACAACACGGCCCATCAGAAGCACGCGTGATAGGGGGGGGGTGATACCCCGTGTCTGACGCCACTGCACGCGAAGTGCGTGGTACAACACGGCCGATCAGAAGCACGCGTGATAGGGGGGGGGGGGGGATACCCCGTGTCTGACACCACTGCACGCGAAGTGCGTGGTACAACACGGCCCATCAGCAGCACGCGTGATAGGGGGGGGGGGGGGGATACCCCGTGTCTGACGCCACTGCACGCGAAGTGCGTGGTACAACACGGCCCATCAGAAGCACGCGTGATAGGGGGGTGGGGATACCCCGTGTCTGACACCACTGCACGCGAAGTGCGTGGTACAACACGGCCCATCAGAAGCACGCGTGATAGGGGGGGGGGGGGATACCCCGTGTCTGACACCACTGCACGCGAAGTGCGTGGTACAACACGGCCCATCAGAAGCACGCGTGATGGGGGGGGGGGGTGATACCCCGTGTCTGACACCACTGCACGCGAAGTGCGTGGTACAACACGGCCCATCAGCAGCACGCGTGATAGGGGGGGGGGGGGGATACCCCGTGTCTGACACCACTGCACGCGAAGTGCGTGGTACAACACGGCCCATCAGAAGCACGCGTGATGGGGGGGGGGGTGATACCCCGTGTCTGACACCACTGCACGCGAAGTGCGTGGTACAACACGGCCCATAAGAAGCACGCGTGATAGGGGGGGGGGGGGGTACCCCGTGTCTGACACCACTGCACGCGAAGTGCGTGGTACAACACGGCCCATAAGAAGCACGCGTGATAGGGGGGGGGGGGGGGGGTACCCCGTGTCTGACACCACTGCACGCGAAGTGCGTGGTACAACACGGCCCATCAGAAGCACGCGTGATAGGGGGGTGGGGATACCCCGTGTCTGACGCCACTGCACGCGAAGTGCGTGGTACAACACGGCCCATCAGCAGCACGCGTGATAGGGGGGTGGGGATACCCCGTGTCTGACGCCACTGCACGCGAAGTGCGTGGTACAACACGGCCCATCAGCAGCACGCGTGATAGGGGGGGGGGGATACCCCGTGTCTGACGCCACTGCACGCGAAGTGCGTGGTACAACACGGCCGATCAGAAGCACGCGTGATAGGGGGGGGGGGATACCCCGTGTCTGACGCCACTGCACGCGAAGTGCGTGGTACAACACGGCCCATCAGCAGCACGCGTGATAGGGGGGTGGGGATACCCCGTGTCTGACGCCACTGCACGCGAAGTGCGTGGTACAACACGGCCCATCAGCAGCACGCGTGATAGGGGGGGGGGGATACCCCGTGTCTGACACCACTGCACGCGAAGTGCGTGGTACAACACGGCCGATCAGAAGCACGCGTGATAGGGGGGGGGGGGATACCCCGTGTCTGACGCCACTGCACGCGAAGTGCGTGGTACAACACGGCCCATCAGCAGCACGCGTGATAGGGGGGGGGGGGGGAGATACCCCGTGTCTGACGCCACTGCACGCGAAGTGCGTGGTACAACACGGCCCATCAGAAGCACGCGTGATAGGGGGGGGGGGGGGGAGATACCCCGTGTCTGACACCACTGCACGCGAAGTGCGTGGTACAACACGGCCCATCAGAAGCACGCGTGATAGGGGGGGGGGGGGGGGATACCCCGTGTCTGACGCCACTGCACGCGAAGTGCGTGGTACAACACGGCCCATCAGAAGCACGCGTGATAGGGGGGGGGGGGGGGGTGATACCCCGTGTCTGACACCACTGCACGCGAAGTGCGTGGTACAACACGGCCCATCAGAAGCACGCGTGATAGGGGGGGGGGGGGGGGGTGATACCCCGTGTCTGACACCACTGCACGCGAAGTGCGTGGTACAACACGGCCCATCAGAAGCACGCGTGATAGGGGTGGGGGGGGGGGTACCCCGTGTCTGACGCCACTGCACGCGAAGTGCGTGGTACAACACGGCCCATCAGAAGCACGCGTGATAGGGGGGGGGGGGGGTGATACCCCGTGTCTGACGCCACTGCACGCGAAGTGCGTGGTACAACACGGCCCATCAGCAGCACGCGTGATAGGGGGGGGGGGGGGGGGTACCCCGTGTCTGACGCCACTGCACGCGAAGTGCGTGGTACAACACGGCCCATCAGCAGCACGCGTGATAGGGGGGGGGGTGATACCCCGTGTCTGACGCCACTGCACGCGAAGTGCGTGGTACAACACGGCCCATCAGCAGCACGCGTGATAGGGGGGGGGGGGGGTGATACCCCGTGTCTGACGCCACTGCACGCGAAGTGCGTGGTACAACACGGCCGATCAGAAGCACGCGTGATAGGGGGGGGGGGGGGGGTGATACCCCGTGTCTGACGCCACTGCACGCGAAGTGCGTGGTACAACACGGCCCATCAGCAGCACGCGTGATAGGGGGGGGGGGGGGGGTACCCCGTGTCTGACGCCACTGCACGCGAAGTGCGTGGTACAACACGGCCCATCAGCAGCACGCGTGATAGGGGTGGGGGGGAGATACCCCGTGTCTGACGCCACTGCACGCGAAGTGCGTGGTACAACACGGCCATCAGAAGCACGCGTGATAGGGGGGGGGGGTGATACCCCGTGTCTGACGCCACTGCACGCGAAGTGCGTGGTACAACACGGCCGATCAGAAGCACGCGTGATAGGGGGGGGGGGGGGGGGTGATACCCCGTGTCTGACGCCACTGCACGCGAAGTGCGTGGTACAACACGGCCCATCAGCAGCACGCGTGATAGGGGGGGGGGGGGGGGGGGGGTACCCCGTGTCTGACGCCACTGCACGCGAAGTGCGTGGTACAACACGGCCCATCAGCAGCACGCGTGATAGGGGTGGGGGGGAGATACCCCGTGTCTGACGCCACTGCACGCGAAGTGCGTGGTACAACACGGCCATCAGAAGCACGCGTGATAGGGGGGGGGGGGTGATACCCCGTGTCTGACGCCACTGCACGCGAAGTGCGTGGTACAACACGGCCATCAGAAGCACGCGTGATAGGGGGGGGGGGGGTGATACCCCGTGTCTGACGCCACTGCACGCGAAGTGCGTGGTACAACACGGCCCATCAGAAGCACGCGTGATAGGGGGGGGGATATCCCGTGTCTGACGCCACTGCACGCGAAGTGCGTGGTACAACACGGCCCATCAGAAGCACGCGTGATAGGGGGGGGGGGATATCCCGTGTCTGACGCCACTGCACGCGAAGTGCGTGCTACAACACGGCCCATCAGAAGCACGCGTGATAGGGGGGGGGGATATCCCGTGTCTGACGCCACTGCACGCGAAGTGCGTGGTACAACACGGCCCATCAGAAGCACGCGTGATAGGGGGGGGGGGGGGGGGGGGGGGATACCCCGTGTCTGACGCCACTGCACGCGAAGTGCGTGGTACAACATGGCCCATCAGAAGCACGCGTGATAGGGGGGGGGGGGGGGGATACCCCGTGTCTGACACCACTGCACGCGAAGTGCGTGGTACAACACGGCCATCAGAAGCACGCGTGATAGGGGTATATTGGCACGGGACGCGAGGGTACTTCCTATAACCGACCACTTCAACATGCAACTCTGATGGCTTCTGTCTCCTCGAAATGAAAAATATCCCAGCTCGCTAATATCACATAATAATAAAAAGGAAACTTCAATGAACATTTTTTCGTCGGTCTCGCTTTGAATATCAACATCAAAAAGTTATTAAATATCGCGTCATCAAATACGATAATGAGAAAAATTTTAAACTCACTCAATAGCGTTGTCAGGGGTTTTATAGGGCATTTAAGAGGGTGATAAAAGTGGTGATGGCGTGATTGAAAGAAAGTTTACATAGGACTCTCGGGACTTATAATTATTAACGAGAACGCCCTGAAAAGTGCGATATATTCATTCGGCCTTCGTGGCGTGGTTGAATTTACGCTATGATCTTGCCTCATAGTTGAATGACATGGCAAAATGTTTATGTAATGTGTTTAATTATAGAGCACATTCGCAATGTTTGTCTTCTGCAGTCGAAACGTGTCATATTAAACCTCTATCGCCGCCAACAAAAAACAACATACCATATTTTTCGAAACACTATAGTGTGTTCTCTTTGTGAAACTGGTAATTGTACTATTTTAAAATTAAATCAAAACCAATTCAATCAAATTATCAAATTCTCAATGGTGATCATCGATAAGAATAATTTGTATCCGCCCAAACTCAAATTAAGGGAATCAATTCCGATAAAAAAAATCAAAAACATTATATGGCACATAAAAAATCAATTTCAAATATTTGTTTTTGTATATGTGTACCAGAAAGTAATGTTGGTGAGTTTTGTGTTTCTTTATGATGATTTTAAAAACAAGTAACCAGCTGTAATCGAGGAATCAACAATGCCTCGGTTTAGGAAATCTGCGAAAGAGAGTGTATAGTGCGATTAAGGTTATTTATCTATTACAAAATATTGTAGATGTCACAATCTGAAGCTGTGCAGAGAGATAAAAATAAGAATATAAATTATCAACCAGAATAAAGTCTGGTTTTTGTTTACAAGGAATGTAACACAAAATACAAATACCTAGCATTCTCTTGGCTGTTGTTAGACGAACCACACAGCAATAGGTACTTGAATTTAAATGTAATAAAATAATTGGTACCATACTAATTAGATCCATTAGTAATTGGTCACTATTAAAAACGTAGAAGAAACAAAACCATGTTATTATGGTAATTCAACCTATCAGCGCTATATTTACGTTTTAAAGACTGTACTCGAAGTAAACCGTCAATACACTTTAATATTTAGTCCCAGCCTGTCTTTATCCGCATCTCTCTTAATCTTGATCTTGTCCTGGAAGAGAAGAAGAGCAGTGACGTCACTAATTGTGGCAGCGTTGCCATTATTTGGCGAGCCTGTTATCAATAGCGTTGAGGCGGGGCCCCCGTATGATTGATTGCGTAATTAAAAACCCCGTTGCTCTTTATGGGGGGGGGGGGAGGGGGGAGACCATGGCTTTTGATCTGGCTCTCGAGCAATACTTGAGGGTACACTTGGGTTGGATTAGGATCAAATAAAAGTCATCGGAATGTAATTGTCTCAATCATTTACTGATCAAAGACTAGGTAGGTAATAACAAACTTTATTTACTTTGATCCACGATCAATCTAATAGGGAAGTTGAACAATTACTGTAGACAAGAATGAATGTTTTTCTTTTATAAAGAGTTGTTATGCCTGCTTTTCCCCATACTGCTCTTACCATAATGTAAAAATGCGAGTTTCTATTTTTAATATTAGGAATGTTCATAGGCCTGTGCGTTTGATATCCCATTTCCAAGGCATTCTATAAAAGCTCGGCAAAGGCTTTGCTTTATTGCTATCAAAACGAGCTGAGTATTTCTTATTTTGAATGCAATGCAACACAAATTATTTCGGATCGACGTGGTGCGGTTGGAATTTATTTATCGTTTCATTTTTAACTCTGCTTTCAAGTTCCACGTGAATCCAGCTACTCTCATAACGGCAACATATAAATCTGTTTCCATTTGCTGTAAAAGTCCTCGATCTCTTTATCTCCGCTAGCAGAGCGTGGTGCGCAGTGGGGTTAGGGGAGGGGGGAGGGTGTGTTTTATTAGTTTGCTGTACGGCGCCCGTTAGCCCGCTCGCTCGCGAGCTCCACTTTGCTTTGCTCACTTTTACCTCAATAAAAAACCGCAATATATGCAGCTCTATTGCCCTCCCCCCACCGCACAGAAAACTAATTTAATAATCTTCAACGCGCTGAGTGCGCAGTCGCGGTCTCCACTCGTCACGCCACGCCTCCTTGCTGACTGACTTGCTTGCTGACGTCCATCTACATACCTACCTTGAGAATGTGATAGAGTATCAGTTCAGTTCAACATGGCCCCCTAAGAGGATGGACTTGTTTCCAAAAAATGTATGTTTACCTCAGACACGTAGGCCTATATATTATTATAATAACACGCTGCCCAGTGCCCTGCAAGCAGATAGGCCTACACAGAGCTATGATGTTTATGGCCTATGGATTCGAGATAAATACACAATTGCCAAAAACTAATATATGAATAATGTTTATATTAAAAATAAATACAAAGTACAAACCCACAATTTTCGTTCTTGATTGATTTACAATGACCAGTGCTGGCGCCAGAACATTATGGCCCCGTACGTGAGCCCCACTCCCACACCCACCCCCTCCCCTACACTCCTCGTTCACGCTAGTCAAAAACTGTTCAGTAGTTGCCTTAGCCAGTATTTTATAATTTCATTTGAAATATCTTTACTTAAATAATGAGCTTTAACTAATTATTTTGGATTTGCCGTACGTGTTCAGACAAAACTGAGTAACATAATCTCATAAGCTGAACTTTGTTCTGCTGTTCTCATACAACCATCGGCGTGCGCAGAGGTTGACCAATGGGGGGGCACAATAAATTCCTGACCAAAGTACTTCCCGGTGGCGAAAATGGGGAGTGTGGGGGGATGCCCCCACAAAAAAGCGCCACAGGCGATTATTTTAAAACACGCGTTTTTAATGTGTTTTTAAGCGTATTAGGAGAGTACAAGTTGTCTGTTCAATGGGTTAATTTTATGAGTGATATCATTGTAACGAAGTGATTGATGGAAGTCATTAGGACATTGATGGAAGTGGTCAGTCACGAAGCCAAAATTTTGGCGGTAGGGCAACAGGTGATGTTGAGGCCGGTCAGCTCATTCCAACGTCAATCCAATCTAGGACTTCAGATAAGATTATAACCATTATATCATACGTCAGCATTTTTGTCGCCCCTACGACAGACACTATCACTGGACTTATTCTTTCCTGGGCCAAACGGGCAAGGCAGTTGGAGGAAAAGTGAAAGTTTGACAATTATATTTATAGACATTTCTACTGTGTTGTGACTTGTGAGCAAGACGCTATTAAATGTGAGGTTCCAATCTAATGCCTCATTAATTCTGCTAAAAAAAACAGCACACCTATCCTGACGGGGGGGAAACTGCCCCCCTTTGCCCCCCCCCCCCCCCTGCGCACGCCTATGCATACAACCTGTCAACACTTCCGCGAAATGCCAAATATCGGGAAGCCAAGTATTTAATTATTTCCAAAACACGCCTCAACGTATCATGTCACTCTCAACCAGCCTTTGATTTGTATCATCTATTGTTGCATTAAGTTTTAATCGGAGATCCAACCTTTCCATATTGTGTACATAGTTTATGATTAATTTATTAAAGTTCCGTGTAATGACTCGATACTGTCTTATATCTTCAAATGTAGCGAGCTACCGGTCTCGCTACCAAAAAATTAACGTAACAAATATGTTTTTGTTTTAGAACACATACAAATATAAAGACATAATGATTGTATTGGTATAGGCTAGAAATCAGTTAATAATTGTGGGCCCCTAGAAGCGCGGCGCACGGTTCGCACGGGCCTGGTGCCAGAACTGACATTGACTCAAACTTGCATATGTATGCATGTATTCACGTGACGTCACAACGGCCACAATAGAGGACAAAATGTGTGTTGACATTTTGAGCTGTCGATAGAACACAAACATGCTAACCACGAAATGAGGGATTTTACTCGTACCTATACATAAATATGTATGTATGTATATATATATATTAGTTTTCAAGTTTTCGCGGACATATGTGTACTTGTTGCAACTTTCTGGGGATTGTTGCCGCGAATTATGTACTAAAGAAGGAGGCACTGACTTCCCTTCCCTTCCTGACGTTTCGGGAAAGTCACATCTCCCATCTTCAGAGGCCCTCACTCGACGATGTGCATCTCGAGCTTCGAAGCCGCGAACTGACTGGTTCAGTCGTTGTCATTCCTCTCGCGTGTATGTCTGCGTCATTGTTCTTATCTCGTAGTGAAACCAGATTGATTCGACTACGCGTCAGGGGTCCACGTTCAGGGGTAGTGACGTACTCCACTTCCTGGAAACCAGTTCTCCTTCAACACCAACAAGAAGCCCGTGTGCAACGTTTTGACAGCGTTAACGTCGTGACGCCAACACAAGGCCCCAGCCCTAGGGGCGTGGAGTACGTCACTACCCCTGAACGTGGACCCCTGACGCGTAGTCGATCCAATCTGGTTTCACTACGAGATAAGAACAATGACGCAGACATACACGCGAGAGGAATGACAACGACTGAACCAGTCAGTTCGCGGCTTCGAAGCTCGAGATTCACATCGTCGAGTGAGGGCCTCTGAAGATGGGAGATGTGACTTTCCCGAAACGTCAGGAAGGGAAGGGTAAGTCAGTGCCTCCTTCTTTAGTACATAATTCGCGGCAACAATCCCCAGAAAGTTGCAACAGGTACACATATATATATATATAATATATATATATATATATATATATATATATATGTACTTGTATATTGTATATATATGTATATGTACTTGTATATATATATATATATATATATATATATATATATATATATATATATATTATTGTTCACCAGTTTCTGGGTTTCAAACCACCTACTCATTTTATATCGTGTGACGAAACCCAGAAAATGGTGAACAATAACATTACATATGCCCGCGAAAATTAAAAAATAACATATATATAGATATATATATATATATATATATATATATATATATATATATATATATATATATATATATATATAAATATGTATACACATACATAAACCACACAAATTTACAATTTTCAGAATTGATCTAGAGAGCCGTGATTAGCTCTATCTAAGGGTCCTAGATCAATGGGCGTCTCGGGTCAAAGCTGAAGTAGGTTGCAGTTGGTTGCAGCACCTGTCCTGAAAGGTCCATTTTATTATTACAACGCTTATATTAACTTGCCTTGTTTGTCTGGACGAAATCTTTGAATCGATATTCCACCTACTTCTAGATGTTCGATCAAGCTGAAATTTTTTACACAGACGTATTCCTGATGACAAGACATGAATCAACTGTCATATTTACTAAATTGTCAATTAGTTCATCATAATTAATTAATTAATGTTTTACATGGAAATCGATGAATCTTTGAATCGATATTTCACCTACTTTTAAATGTCTGATCAAGCTGAAATTTTGTACACAGACGTAGTTCTAATGACAATACATGAATCAACTGTCATATTTACGAAATTGTCAATTTATTTATCATGATTAATTAATTCATGTTTTATATGGAAATCGATGTTTAACCCACTTTCCAACGTTAAATCGAATTAAAAGATTTCACACAGACGTATTCCTAATGATAATACACGAATCAATTGTCACATTTACTAAATCGTCAATTAATTCATCATAATTAATTAATTAATGTTTTATATGAAAATCGATGTACAGTCCACTTCCTAACGTCAAATCGAGTTGAAAGTTTTTACACAGACGTATTCTTAATGACTTCACACGAATCAATTGTCATATTTACTAAATCGTCAATTAATTCATCATAATTAATTAATTGATGTTTTATATGAGAATAAAAGTTTAACCCACTTCCCAAAGTCAAATCGAGTTAAAAGTTTTCACACAGACGTGTTCTTAATGACAATACACGAATCAATTGTCATATTTACTAAATAATCTATTAATTCATCATAATTAATTAATTAATTGATGTTTTATATGGAAATCGATATTTCACCCACTTTCCAACGTTGAACTGAGCTGAACGTTTTCACACAGACGTATTTTTAATGACAATACACGAATCAATTGTCACATTTACTAAATATTCAGTTAATTCATCATAATTAATTAATGTTTTATATGGGAATCGATGTTTCACCCACTTCCCAACGTCAAATTGAGCTCAAAGTTTTCACACAGACGTATTCTAATGACAATACATGAATCAATTGCCATATTTATTAAATAATTAATTAAACCATCATAGTTAATTAATCGATATTTCACCAAAGATTTGATTTCACCCACTTCCCAACGTCCGATCGAGCTGAAATTTTCACACAGTCGTATTTTCTAAATGACAATTTATGAATCAATGATCAGATTCACTTATTAATTAATCCACCATGATTAAATTATTAAACAATTAGCTTCATATGGGAAATTAGTGACAGCTAGTGAGGATGGGCCAACCACATGCAGGCATGGTTCGGGACTCAAATATCCGTGACGAAAGCATCGGATATGTTTCTATGCAGCAAGAATGTCAACACGCTCCACTTGTAAGTATGGTACAACCCCGTGCGGTGAGTCATTCACCATGTACGCATAGGTGCGTTCCCTTCGCGTGGTTCGACCTCACAGTTGATCGTTGGTGTTAGTTGGTGGTAGTTGGTGCTAGCGCAACTGCTGTTTTCTATCACGGTAGGAATTGATTGTTTTAATATAATATAATATAATATAATATAATATAATATAATATAATATAATATAATATAATATAATATAATATAATATAATATAATATAATATAATATAATATAATATAATATAATATAATATAATATAATATAATATAATATAATATAATATAATATAATATAATATAATATAATATAATATAATATAATATAATATAATATAATATAATATAATATAATATAATATAATATAATATAATATAATATAATATAATATAATATAATATAATATAATATAATTCTCCCATAGCCACATAACCCCACTTTTCATAAGCATTATTGGCCGATCGCTGGATCGTGCATGAACGGAACTGTCCGAAATTCAAGTTTGCAATGCGAGCACGCTAGTTTGCGAGTGAAGTTAACAAGTACAAGTACACAAGTATGCAGTCTTCTAAATTCGGACACGTCCAGTGAGCATATATTTGATTGCAAGATTCTTTAAGACTAAAAAGTATTTTTAGTGCATTTTAATATAAGCGTTGTTTTTTAAAAAAAGTATTTTTTTCATGTAATATTATTTGTAATTCATTCCATGTTGAATAACGATGTTGTGTATTTTTGGTTGTCCTGCTGCTACATGCAGATAAGTAATGTTTATGACGGAGGTTGAGAAAGGAACAAAGACAATAATCTAAAGGTCTGTTCGTTGGACCTTCTCTAAGCACTCGGATCTACTCTAATAATAAAATAGCCGTTCGTTTCACGAGATCACCTGCTCGGATTCCGTTCTTTGGACTCGAGCAAGATGATCTAGAGCAGAAAGATCATGATTTTCTTGCTCGGACTTTTTAGGAGGAGTGAGTTAGAGCAAGATTACTTTTCGCGCGTTATTCATAAAATCGGCTTCCTCGTGCAGCAACTGTAAAATATTTGTCGGAACCATATCTTCGTTGGATAAGTTATAAATATAATATCTTCTCTACTCCACCCATTCCCATTCTCATTCTCTTTTTGGTGTCCGAATTTAGAAGACTGCATACTTGTGTACTTGTACTTGTTAACTTCACTCGCAAACTAGCGTGCTCGCATTGCAAACTTGAATTTCGGACAGTTCCGTTCATGCACGATCCAGCGATCGGCCAATAATGCTTATGAAAAGTGGGGTTATGTGGCTATGGGAGAATTATATTATATTATATTATATTATATTGTATTATATTATATTATATTATATTATATTATATTATATTATATTATATTATATTATATTATATTATATTATATTATATTATATTATATTATATTATATTATATTATATTATATTATATTATATTATATTATATTATTTTATATTATTATATTATATTATATTATATTATATTATATTATATTATATTATATTATATTATATTATATTATATTATATTATATTATATTATATTATATTATATTATATTATATTATATTATATTATATTATATTATATTATATTATATTATATTATATTATATTATATTATATTATATTATATTATATTATATTATATTATATTATATTATATTATATTATATTATATTATATTATATTATATTATATTATATTATATTATATTATATTATATTATATTATATTATATTATATTATATTATATTATATTATATTATATTATATTATATTATATTATATTATATAATATTATATTATATTATATTATATTATATTATATTAAAACAATCAATTCCTACCGTGATAGAAAACAGCAGTTGCGCTAGCACCAACTACCACCAACTAACACCAACGATCAACTGTGAGGTCGAACCACGCGAAGGGAACGCACCTATGCGTACATGGTGAATGACTCACCGCACGGGGTTGACCATACTTACAAGTGGAGCGTGTTGACATTCTTGCTGCATAGAAACATATCCGATGCTTTCGTCACGGATATTTGAGTCCCGAACCATGCCTGCATGTGGTTGGCCCATCCTCACTAGCTGTGACTAATTTCCCATATGAAGCTAATTGTTTAGTAATTAAATCATGGTGGATTAATTAATAAGTGCATCTGATCATTGATTCATATATTGTCATTTAGAAAATACGACTGTGTGAAAATTTCAGCTCGATCGGACGTTGGGAAGTGGGTGAAATATCGATTAATTAATTATGATGGTTTAATTAATTATTTAATAAATATGACAATTGATTCATGTATTGTCATTAGAACACGTCTGTGTGAAAACTTTGAGCTCAATTTGACGTTCGGAAGTGGGTGAAATATCGATTCCCATTTAAAACATCAATTAATTAATTATGATGGCTTTATTGAATATTTAGTAAATATGACAATTGATTCATGTATTGTCATTAAGAATACGTCTGTGTGAAAACTTTCAACTCGATTCGACGTTGGAAAGTGGGTGAAACATCGATTCCCATATAAAAAATTAATTAATTACGATGAATTTATTGAATATTTAGTAAATGTGACAATTGATTCGTGTATTGTCATTAAAAATACGTCTGTGTGAAAACGTTCAGCTCAGTTCAACATTGGAAAGTGGGTGAAATATCGATTTCCATATAAAACATCAATTAATTAATTAATTATGATGAATTAATTGATTATTTAGTAAATATGACAATTGATTCGTATATTGTCATTAAGAATACGTCTGTGTAAAAACTTTCAACTCGATTTGACGTTAGGAAGTGGACTGTACATTGATTTTCATATAAAACATTAATTAATTAATATCTATAATATCTAATATCTATAATATCTCTCAGTCTCAGTCATTGTAGACACAGTCTCTTTCTGTGCCTTTGTATTGTCTACCTATAATATCTCTCAGTCTCAGTCATTGTAGACACAGTATCTTTCTGTGCCCTTGTATTGTCTACCTATAATATCTCTTAGTCTCAGTCATTGTAGGCACAGTCTCTCTCTGTGCCTTTGTATTGTCTACCTATAATATCTCTCAGTCTCAGTCATTGTAGACACAGCCTCTTTCTGTGCTCTTGTATTGTCTACCTATAATATCTCTCAGTCTCAGTCATTGTAGGCACAGTCTCTCTCTGTGCTTTTCTATTGTCTACCTATAATATCTCTCAGTCTCAGTCATTGTAGACACAGTCTCTTTCTGTGCCCTTGTATTGTCTACCTATAATATCTCTCAGTCTCAGACATTGTAGACAGAGTCTCTTTCCGTGCCCTTGTATTGTCTACCTATAATATCTCTGTCTCAGTCATTGTAGACAGTCTCTTTCTGTGCCCTTGTATTGTCTACTTATAATATCTCTCAGTCTCATTCATTGTAGACACAGCCTCTCTCTGTGCCCTTGAATTGTCTACCTATAATATCTCTGTCTCTGTCATTGTAGGCACAGTCTCTCTCTGTGCCCTTGTATTGTCTGCCTTTAATATCTCTCAGTCTCAGTCATTGTAGGCACAGTCTCTTTCTGTGCCCTTGTATTGTCTACTTATAATATCTCTCAGCTTCTCAGTCATTGTAGACACAGTCTCTCTCTGTGCCATTGTATTGTCTTCCTATAATATATCTCAGCTTCTCAGTCATTGTAGACACAGTCTCTCTCTGTGCCCTTGTATTGTCTACCTATAATATTTCTCAGCTTCTCAGTCATTGTAGACACAGTCTCTCTCTGTGCCCTTGTATTGTCTACCTATAATATCTCTCAGTCTCAGTCATTGTAGGCACAGTCTCTTTCTGTGCCCTTGTATTGTCTACCTATAATATCTCAGTCTCAGTCATTGTAGGCACAGTCTCTTTCTGTGCCCTCTTATTGTCTACCTATAATATCTCTCAGTCTCAGTCATTGTAGACACAGTCTCTTTCTGTGCCCTTGTATTGTCTACCTATAATATCTCTCAGTCTCAGTCATCACACACACACAGCGTCTATCTGTGGCCTTGTATTGTCTACCTATAATAACTCTCTTTCGTAGTCATTGTAGACACAGTCTCTCTCTGTGCCCTTGTATTGTCTACCTATAATATCTCTCAGTCTCAGTCATTGTAGGCACAGTCTCTTTCTGTGCCCTTGTATTGTCTACCTATAATATCTCAGTCTCAGTCATTGTAGGCACAGTCTCTTTCTGTGCCCTTGTATTGTCTACCTATAATGTCTCTCAGTCTCAGTCATTGTAGGCACAGTCTCTTTCTGTGCCCTTGTATTGTCTACCTATAATATCTCTGTCTCTGTCATTGTAGGCACAGTCTCTCTCTGTGCCCTTGTATTGCATACCTATAATATCTCTCAGTCTCAGTCATTGTAGACACAGTCTCTTTCTGTGCCCTTGTATTGTCTACCTATAATATCTCTCAGTCTCAGTCATTGTAGACACAGTCTCTTTGTGTGCCCTTGTATTGTCTACCTATAATATCTCTCAGTCTCAGTCATTGTAGGCACAGTCTCTTTCTGTGCCCTTGTATTGTCTACCTATAATATCTCTGTCTCTGTCATTGTAGACACAGTCTCTTTCTGTGCACTTGTATTGTCTACTTATCATATCCCTCAGTCTTCATACCCCCTCGTGTCCACATTCCGTCCAACTCCGCGCCGCGCCGGCCTACCCAATACCGTCTTCATAATATTCTGGACTTCATATGTGTGACACTGATGTGAACAAGAATTTGAGATCTGTATTTTACCTCCGTGAAATTCTATACCGAGCATCTCATAATATCGAGGAGTGGGGGTACAAGCATTCTGGACATTCTTATCGGAATCCCATAGACCGGAGTGTATTACCCAAGTTTACATCGGCCTTGCAAACCATTGGACTGGGATTGTATAACACAGAACGATCGGGGTCATAGTCACTAGCCCAAGACGTGGAGCGATTTCGTGGCAACCTGTGAGGCACGGTCACTCACTGGAGGTTAAGGTCACTAACTGCAGGGCTAGGTCACATTCTAGGAGAAAAAGGTAAGTAACTGGAGGATAAGGTCACTTACTGCAGGATAAGTTGACATTCTAAGAGGATAAGGTAACAAACTGGAGGATAAGATCACTTACTTCAGGGCTGCGTCACATTCTAGGAGAATAAGGTAACTTACTGGAGGATAAGGTCACTTACTGCAGCGTAAGTTCACATTCTAGGATGATAAAGTCACTAACTGCATGACCAGGTCGCACTCTAGGAGGTAAAAGTAACTAACTGGTGGATAAGGTCACATTCTAGGAGGAAAATGAATTGGCGAATAAGGTCACTAACTGCAGGGTAAGGTCACTAACTCGATGATAAGGTCACTAACTGCAGGATAAGGTCACATTCTAGGAGGATAAGGTAACTAACTGGAGAACAAGGTCACTAGCTTTTGGATAAGGTAACTAACTGGGTGAATAAGACCACATACAGGAGGATGAGATACATAGTGGAGGATAAGATCACATTTCTGGAGGATAAGGTCACTAACAGCAGGATAAGATAACAGGCTGGTGGATAAGCTCACATACTAGAGGATAAGTTCACATACTGGAGCATAAGATCACATACTGGAGCATAAGATCACATACTGGAGGATACGGTCACTAACTGCAACGTTAGGCTTGCGAGTATTCACATGACGCTTACACATCTGTGATAGAGTCGCCATGAGCTGCTACTATAGGCTTGAGCAGTGGCGGCTCGTGGGGTTTGAAATAGGTAGGGCACAAATCAGTTTACATTTAAAAAGGGTAGCAAGTCGCATTTTAGAGTTACATTTAGACACTGACACAGATACAGAAGATAGGCCTAATAAAATAACAGCACATGCAAACTTACCTAATATTTTAACGTCTGTGTCATTGTGTTTACGAACAGAAATTCTATAGCCGACATCTATAGTTGTTGTCTGATATTATTCCTACCTATCAACGGTACACTCATTTCATTGTCCTAATGACTTTGGATAGTCCATGTTTTTTGGTTTTCTCACTCAAATGTTTCAAATCATTGACACCAATCCTGTTATGTCTTATCTAAAATAAGTACACAATACTTCAGGATGAATATAGATGTATTGGACACTTTTAATAACACGTAAAGAAACCTACCATGTTTGAAATTGGACACCCGACTCCCGCGTCGAGTCATGGCTAGATTTAAACAGTATGACCAACTTAAGAACTAAACTACCTACTTATGACAATTGGGTTAGTTGATAAATACAACAACCACAACAGCAACAGCTGTGTTAATGTGAGGTTATGTAGGCTATATGTGACAAATCCCTACGCATGTATAATCACCGCCAAAAAAAGGCATGTCAAACAGAATAATGCATTATGCACCATTGCACCTGTAGCTAATAGAACAGCCTGACTAATGCACAAGTCTGGTCTTGGTGGACCTAAATGTCTTCGCTAACAGTCGATCTTCGTAACTCAAATATTTCTTTTTCAAGTATCTTACCTCATTCATTTTGTTTTGGTGTAACACGGAATATTATCTATGTCCAGGCTACACTACTGTCACACCTCGTTCATTTTACACACTTTAACACACAATCACTCACTTATTTGCTCTGTTTTGGGCTATAGGCCTACACACACACTTAATGAACACAAGGAACGGACAACACCACGCGAACCACCACATCCAAGGTCGATGCACTACCAGACAAAGCTAGATATCCACTGACAAGACCACTATGTACTCACTGTTCACACAGAACATGTGACGATCTTTGGCTAGAACCTTGACCTAATTGCATGCAGCTGCTGGAGAAACGCGTTGTGCGCATGCGTCGGAGAACCATCTGAGAAAGAGACAAGTATACCAGCGCAAGGTCTGTGGTACACAGCGCAGTGCACACGCTCAAGAATCCTAAGTGCGGCCGCGGCAAGGCGGTGGTATCTTCTACCGCGCGTTTTAAACGTCAATTCAAATGTGCATATTGCAATTTGTGCTTGGGTGATTGAGAGGGGGGTCACGTGACCATGTGACCTTATGCGCGAGCCGCCACTGGGCTTGAGAGTATTCACATGACGCGTACACATCTGTGATAGTCGCCATGATATGCTAAAATAGGCTTGAGAGTATTCACATGACGCTTACACATCTGTGATAGTCGCCATGATATGCTACTATAGGCTTGAGAGTATTCACATGACGCTGACACATCTGAGATAGTCACCATGATCTGCTACTATAGGTATGAGTGTATTCACATGACGCTTACACATCTGAGATAGTCGCCATGATCTGCTACTATAGGTATGAGTGTATTCACATGACGCTGACACATCTGTGATAGTCGCCATGATCTGCTACTATAGGCTTGAGAGTATTCACATGACGCTTACACATCTGTGATAGTCACCATGATCTGCTACTATAGGCTTGAGAGTATTCACATGACGCTGACACATCTGAGATAGTCGCCATGATCTGCTACTATAGGCTTGAGAGTATTCACATGACGCTTACACATCTGTGATAGTCACCATGATCTGCTACTATAGGCTTGAGAGTATTCACATGACGCTTACACATCTGTGATAGTCGCCATGATCTGCTACTATAGGCTTGGGAGTATTCACATGACGCTTACACATCTGTGATAGTCACCATGATCTGCTACTATAGGCTTGGGAGTATTCACATGACGCTTACACATCTGTGATAGTCACCATGATCTGCTACTATAGGCTTGAGAGTATTCACATGACGCTTACACATCTGTGATAGTCACCATGATCTGCTACTATAGGCTTGGGAGTATTCACATGACGCTTACACATCTGTGATAGTCACCATGAACTGCTACTATAGGCTTGGGAGTATTCACATGACGCTTACACATCTGAGATAGTCACCATGATCTGTTACTATAGGCTTGGGACTTGGGAGTATTCACATGACGCTAACACATCTGTGATAGTCACCATTGTCTGCAACTATAGGCTTGGGAGTTTTCACATGACGCTAACACATCTGTGATAGTCACCATTGTCTGCAACTATAGGCTTGGGAGTTTTCACATGACGCTTACACATCTGTGATAGTCACCATGATCTGCTACTATAGGCTTGAGAGAATTCACATGACGCTTACACATCTGTGATAGTCGCCATGATCTGCTACTATAGGCTTGGGAGTATTCACATGACGCTTACACATCTGTGATAGTCACCATGATCTGCTACAATAGGCTTGGGAGTATTCACATGACGCTTACACATCTGTGATAGTCACCATGATCTGATACTATAGGCTTGGGAGTATTCACATGGCGCTGACACATCTGAGATAGTCGCCATGATCTGCTACTATAGGCTTGGGAGTATTCACATGACGCTTACACATCTGTGATAGTCACCATGATCTGCTACTATAGGCTTGAGAGTATTCACATGACGCTTACACATCTGTGATAGTCACCATGATCTGCTACTATAGGCTTGGGAGTATTCACATGACGCTTACACATCTGTGATAGTCGCCATGATCTGCTACTATAGGCTTGGGAGTATTCACATGACGCTTACACATCTGTGATAGTCACCATGATCTGCTACTATAGGCTTGGGAGTATTCACATGACGCTTACACATCTGTGATAGTCACCATGATCTGCTACTATAGGCTTGAGAGTATTCACATGACGCTTACACATCTGTGATAGTCGCCATGATCTGCTACTATAGGCTTGGGAGTATTCACATGACGCTTACACATCTGTGATAGTCACCATGATCTGCTACTATAGGCTTGGGAGTATTCACATGACGCTTACACATCTGTGATAGTCACCATGATCTGCTACTATAGGCTTGAGAGTATTCACATGACGCTTACACATCTGTGATAGTCACCATGATCTGCTACTATAGGCTTGGGAGTATTCACATGACGCTTACACATCTGTGATAGTCACCATGAACTGCTACTATAGGCTTGGGAGTATTCACATGACGCTTACACATCTGAGATAGTCACCATGATCTGTTACTATAGGCTTGAGAGAATTCACATGACGCTTACACATCTGTGATAGTCGCCATGATCTGCTACTATAGGCTTGGGAGTATTCACATGACGCTTACACATCTGTGATAGTCGCCATGATCTGCTACAATAGGCTTGGGAGTATTCACATGACGCTTACACATCTGTGATTGTCACCATGATCTGCTACTATAGGCTTGAGAGTATTCACATGACGCTTACACATCTGTGATTGTCACCATGATCTGCTATTATAGGCTTGGGAGTATTTACATGACGCTTACACATCTGTGATAGTCACCATGATCTGCTACAATAGGCTTGAGAGTATTCACATGACGCTTACACATCTGTGATTGTCACCATGATCTGCTATTATAGGCTTGGAAGTATTCACATGACGCTTACACATCTGTGATAGTCACCATGATCTGCTACTCTAGGCTTGGGAGTATTCACATGACGCTTACACATCTGTGATAGTCGCCATGATCTGCTACTATAGGCTTGAGAGTAATCACATGACGCTTACTCATCTGTGATAGTCACCATGATCTGCTATTTTAGGCTTGGGAGTATTTACATGACGCTTACACATGTGTGATAGTCGCTATGATCTGCTACTATAGGCTTGGGAGTATTCACATGACGCTTACACATCTGTAATAGTCGCTATGATCTGCTACTATAGGCTTGAGAGTATTCACATGACGCTTACTCATCTGTGATAGTCACCATGATCTGCTATTACAGGCTTGGGAGTATTCACATAACGCTTACTTTAATATATTTTTCAATGAGACAAGTTATATACCCCCACCTCAACAGACCCCCATATCGGGCATGTCGGAACTGTCGAAACCATATTTCTTTCTGTTACCTGCTGCAAACAAAGAAATATATAATATCATCAGGGAATTAGCTCCTAAGAACTCATGTGGTCTAGATGGGGTACCAGCCGCTATTCTCGTTAAGTGCGCTCGGTAACTAGCTGGCCCTCTAAGCAACATAGTCAACAAGTCGTTTGAATCTGGGGAATTTCCTTCGAGTTTGAAACACTCACTAATTGTCCCCATTCATAAAAAGGGAAATCTGGACATCCTTAGAAACTATCAACCTATTTCACTTTTATCACCTTTTTCAAAAATCTTTGAATCCTTTATGCTCTTACGTTTTAACTCTTTTCTAACCAAATTTAATATTTTGGATGATTGTCAACATGGTTTTTGTTCAAAAAAATCCACAAATACCGGTACTGCTTTGTACTCATTTATCGCTAGTTTATATATATATATATCTCTTGATAAAGGAGAAAATGCCATAGGCCTTTTTTATGACTTCAGTAAAGCCTTTGATACTATTGACCACCAGCTTCTCATAAATAAACTAGTCAGAAAAGGTGTAACGGGTCCTGCACTCACATGGATAGAGTCGTACCTGACTCATCGTACTCAGACTGTACAGATAAAACCAGCCTCAGCGAGCATTCCAGTCCTATCTGAGCCTTTACCTGTCTCTAGTGGAGTTACTCAAGGCTCAGTTCTAGGGCCCCGTCTATTTATCATCTATATTAATGATCTGCCCAAACTATTAAACAGTTAACTTAACACTGTATACCCCGCCATTAAACAACAGCTCTCTCTCTATGCTGATGATATAGCGTAAGTTCTCATGGCACTAAAGAGTAATATGCAACGCCAACTACTCACTCAATCTGCAAACTCAAGAGCTTCTCAAATGTCAACTTATAGTGCATTTAATTGCCTTGCCATCCAGTCCTCCAAAACTGTCTTTCTTAACTTCAGTACTCATCCAGTCAAGCCCAATTTTAGTCCCTTAATCCGACTTGGAGGCCGCAGTATTGCCAGAGTAGATTCATCTAAGCTCCTAGGACAACTCTTTGCGATTCCCTCGACTGGACACTACACATTGAAACCATTGCCCCACGTCTACCCCAGGGGTGTTTTATGCTCTGCAAGTTAAAAATGCTGGTTAGCACCCCCGTCTTGCTTTCAGTATATCATTCATATTTCCACTCAATTTGGTTATAATATGCTATAATCGACTGGGGCTCCTGCCCCCGAGCAGCTAGAATATTTAAGATACAAAAGCGGGCTCTTAGAGTACTTGCCGTGATCTCACGGCGTAGGCCTATCCTGCCGAACACACTGCCCTAAATTAAAGATTCTAGCTCTAACATCAACGCTAATTCAAACAGCAGCAACATTTGCTAGCTCGAACGCCAATCTTTTCCCCATCAACTCATCAAATCACACTCATCGAACAAGAACCTTAGACAATGTGTTCATCCCCGCATTCAATCATTCCTTCTTGAAATGTAGCCCGCAATACTTATGTATAGTAAAATATACAATAATACCCCAGTAGCAATTCAAAACCCCAAATCATTCAAACATGACCTAAAACTGTATTTACGCGAGAAAGCCTTTTACTCTTTAAATTAATTTTTGAGCTCATGAGTTCTTGACCGTAATTTAAGATGGTATACTAGATTAATCTGTAGGCCTACTATCACTGTCTTCTTTGTGTTTTCTTTTTCTCCAAGGTATTATTACTATTATTGTATTTAATATCTTATTTATGTTATTTATGTGGTTATCAGTATTACTTAAGTTATTATTACTCAATAACCAAATATCTAGGTTAGATTAAGATTAATATCATAAATACTGCTTACATTAAGATTTAGTCATAAACTAAATTGTATGTACAAATAAGGTAACTGACGATTCCTATATGTATACAATGTATATATCAATTGGAAGAAATAAAATACAATACAATACAATACAAATCTGCTGTGTAATTTGTTGGACCACGAGCACAGAATTTAAAATGTCTGAACTCGTTGATGCCACCATAATATTGACATACGCAAGCGAAATAGGTCATCCAAAATTGATCATAGGTTGTCAGGGTTGGGTATGTCAAGATGTGCACAGCGGCCGTTGCGACTTCACCAGAGCCTGGGTCGGCACTGGGCGATGGGGACACACGGCGCCACCAGACATTGCACGTCCACTTCCACGCAGTCCTCGTAGGGCTTACAAGGGCTGACCTCGGTGTTGCAGGGGTTTGTGAGGACACACTCCGCCATTGGAGGGCAGGGCTGTGCGTAGCAGTACGTCCTGACCAGCTGACACGTGTAACCCCGCCCACAACGCACACTAGCGCACGGGTTCCTTGAGAAGCATTCGGCGACCCTCGGGCAGGGAACCTTGTCGAAGCAGAGCGGTTGTCTCTCTAGACAGATCTCCGTGGGCATACACGGAACACGGTAGCTGCAGGGGCGGGCTATAACGCACTCCGGCTGCGGGCGGGGTTGTTGTATAATATTCATCACGCACGTGTACCCCTCCCTGCACGTGACCGAAGCGCACGTTA
The DNA here is from genome assembly GCA_945910005.1 of Isoperla grammatica. Lineage (NCBI taxonomy): Eukaryota > Metazoa > Arthropoda > Insecta > Plecoptera > Perlodidae > Isoperla > Isoperla grammatica. Next base: position 71,248,136 of record OX246738.1, read on the forward strand.
TTTCCGGCAGGTTGGTCGTGCACATCGCTGTCGGCGGGTAGACGTTGTACTGGCGGACGCACTGTGTCCCGCGATCGCACCGGATGTTGAGACAGGGGTCTGAGAGCGAAGGGACGCATCTACCTTGAGGAGGGTACGCGAATGGTACGTTCTCGCACACGTACCATGACGCGCAGCGGATGGTCGCGCACGGACCAATGGGGACACACTCCGCCGTCAACGGGTACGAGTTCGGCTTCACTCTGCAGGTGTATCCGGGTGTTGGACAGATGATCGAGTTGCAAGGATTGGGAACACATTTGGCCTGCCAATCTCCCACTCCCACTTGGGACTGACATATCTCTCCTGGCGGGCAGACCGTTCTTCCACAGGGGTCGTTGACGACACACTTAGAGTACGGGGGGTTGACGTGCATGAAGAACTGGCAGATGTATCCAGCGGGGCAGTCGTTGGTGCAGTATAAGGGAGGTGGATCGTTGTACAAGGGTACACAGTGGGGTTGACCATTGGGGAGGATGGCGCAAGTCGTAGTCATCGGGCACAAGAGCAAGTTGCACGGGTTGTCTCTGAACCCGCAGTCCTCGTTACCTGGAGCAACAAACAAGGGTATGCTCATTCAATTCAGTGTAATACAGCCCGCATCTTTGCTAGGGGTTTCTATATTGGACTAACATGGATAAAACCAGAGGCCATAGAGAAGTTCTCCACGAGAGCAAACTTCTTTATTTAGATTTGTGTAGCCATCTTTGAATCCCAATGGGCTAGTTGTCTACCAGTCTCAGAACTTACCAAGGTCTACTTGATCTCCGCCTAGCGAAGATCAAGCGGACCTTCAGAACTTACATGCAAGTCATTTAGATTGCGGCGGATTAAAACACGGTATGATTGGTCACCGCCCATCATCTTGCCGCACGCAAGATACATGGAAACCGGCCATAACTTTGAGATTTACCATGGACTGAGAGAATCTTGGAACTAATGCGCCTCAGACGCTCAGTGATTGTCGGACCTTGATAAGTTGATTTGCGCTCAAGGGGGCGTAGACCAATGTTCGTCCAACGACCAATCAAAGGTGTTGGAATAGTACTTTAGTAGGTCTGACCCAAGGTATAAATCCCCTGTCTGAGGTTCGTTACCCATCCTCCGATAGGGGATTGACGAACCTTGGGTCCGATCAACATGTTTCGAGCTCTTATATTGTTGTGTGGCCTCCACACAAGAAATACTTAGACCGTGTCCCAGCCAGTGGCGTAGCCAGTAGGGGGGCAGGGGGGGCGAATGCCCCCCCCCACCCCCTTGTCCTGGCGCCTCCTAACCATTTGAATTGTTCCACTTGAAAGTCCCAAAAATACATTTCACATATTATGTGACATAAATTATAATAAATACGTAAATGTTGTTTTCTTATGCCCGCATCTCACTTCACGGAGTCATCATGCGTCTAGCAGCCCAGTAGAGAAACGCCTCCTTTTCAAATCTATCCATGCCCTTCGGCATCTCGTCAATCACTTCTTTAAGTTTAATACGTAAATCCTTTGTGACACCTTCGCCTTTTGTAGCCTTTGTAGGTATAGCCATGTGCCGCCTATGTTGATAAAACCTCGCGCGGAACAGATCATTTTCCAACTGGTCAAAGTATGAATAGGGGGGGGAGGGGGCGCGGGGGAATGACTGGCTGCAAAGTCTTCTGAATTTGGCAAAAGTAAAGAATTTTGTTAAATGTATAAATAAGTACCATAATAGTGCCTCTTGCTTGACCCATTAATAAAGTCGTGATTAATAGTCATGCGAAGCCGAATTATCAGCAATGCGCTCTGATGAAGCGTTCCTTGATAATTTTAAAGAAGCAGAGGGGTTTGCAGACTAGTGTGAGTCGACAAAAAGTTTTGTACAAAAGTGTGTGAGTAAAAAGAAACGGTTTCACGATGAGCTTTCCGAAGATTGTCTCATTGCATCTGAAAAGACCATTTCAGGAGTCAGGTTTTCTTCAAAGTACTTGATTTATTCACCACCTAGCTGGAATATTGCTTAGAGGATTTTCATAGCATTGCTTCAAATTTTTCCTGTTTAGAACCATCCAGTTTTTCCGATGAAAAAAATATTCTAGCTCTCCAAGATTTGGCACTTTTTTTTACAAAAATTACATTTTTCATTCATTGATTGCTGATGAATTTGACTCTTTCCGTGCTTAAAACTGCAATCTTTCTGGAGAAGGTGAAAAGCTTAATGTTGACACATTATTGGAATCCTTTCAAGCTATAACGACATACTAAGTGTTTATCCAAATTTTTCCAGCTTGTATCAAATTAATCTTACTTTAACGGTAAGTAGTGCGACGGCTGAGAGAAGTTTCAGCAGGCTCAAGGCAATAAAAATATACACACGGTCAACCATGTCAAAAGGTCGTTTATCCAATTTATCATTGTAAAAATATTGAGAGAACCCTTGTCGAGTCACTTGATTTTGAAAACGTGGTAACAAACTTTGCAAACATGAAACCAGTAAGAAAAAAACTCCTGGGGCCGGATTCACAAGAAGTCTTAACTTAGGACCGGTCCTAAGTCCTGTTGTATCGTATGTGCTATTATAAATCCATGATAGGCCTACTACACGGCCCAATGGGGCTTTGCACTGCCACATTCTCCCACTCGCAGCGCCAGCGTAGTGCCAGCCCTCAGACAAGGTCTACTTGATCTCCGCATAACTTACCCATGAAAAAAGGGCTGATTTACCCATCCAGGAGGCTCTGGACTTGAGCTCGAACTATGGTGGCGCTACTTCTATTCCAATGTCTTTGGCAAAATGCTGCCATCACAGCCTGCTAGATGGGTCAAGTAGACCTTGTCCGCGCTGATTTACCCATCCAGCAGGTCATGGATTTGAGCTTGGACCATCTTGGACGGTGGTGGCGCATTCTACGTCAAGCTTTGCGTGCAAAGCCTCATTGATAGTTACTTTAGTGGAAATCACAGTGAACTTAAAATATTGCAAGGCGATGTTTTAAAGTTTAGTGTTTTGTTTTCTTATACCTCCACAATCTAAAAACAGAGAAAATGTGTCTGTCAAGGTAAGTAAACGATATTTATTTATGTTCACACTTCGAAGTCATAGACGCTTGCCACCATCTTTGAAGAAAGATAAGGTATTCACGGAGTGAATCTAAAAAACTTTTTTTCAACGAAATGTAACAAAAATCACTTTTATATGTTACCTGTTACTGTATCTTTCCAATTATGTAAGGCGCATGCTTCAAATTGTACGTATTTATGTTTAAAATCAATTTAATTATGTTGAATTGGCTCGAGCCTATGCCTATGCACGCCATTCACCATTAGCAACATGCACACAGCCTACTGGATGCTACAATCAGCTGTTCTACGTTGATTCAGTAGCCAACGTAGGAAATGAAACCGAATATCGCCCACAAACTTGAAGAAGGGGTAATTTATTTTTTAGGTATAAATTTATTTTAAAATAATAACCCTTTCTTCAAATTACCCCTTCTTCAAATTTGAAGAAGGGGTAAATTATCGAAAATACTGCGATTATTATACAGTAACTTATGTTTAAGTTGGTGCATCTGCTGATAACAAAGAACCAAAGCACTTATTTTGCTGCAGAGATATTTCTCTTCATCCTAGTGTTGAACAATGGCGAATGGCGTGCATAGGCCTAGGCATAGGCTCTAGCTAATTCAACAGAATTAAATTGATTTAAAACATAAATATGTACTTTTGAAGCATGCGCCTTACATAATTGGAAAGATACAGTAACAGGTAACATATAAAAGTGATTTTTGTTACATTTCGTTGAAAAAAAGTTTTTTAGATTCACTCCGTGAATACCAAAGATAAGACCAACTCAGACCGGGCCTAAATATTTGTCTCAAGTGTTTGTTATTTACTAGGGTTTCTTAACAACGTCGAGTCGAGGCTATGTGTAGGTCCGTATCAGCCAATGGCGTAGTGGTCCTAAAGTTAGGCCAGGCCTAAGTTAAGACCTCTTGTGAATCCGGCCCCTGTACAAAGAACGAACTGCGAGCGCATTCAAAAAAGGCTTTTCTCCGAGCTAAATAAATGTACGTATGTAGGGGCCTATATGTTGTATATGACTATCAAACTTACATAAAATTTGTGATGTTTTGTTAACTGTTTAATATGAGTCGGCGCCCCCTAAACATTTATTGCCCCTCCTAGACCCAAAACCTGGCTACGCCACTGGTCCCAGCACCACTCTTACCGTGCTCGCTCCTCCTACTCTTTTATTAGTACAATCTCGTACGTTTTTTCTGGACTTACATTGCATCTTGACATGCATTTTATCACGGCCAGACAGGCCAGCTAAGCCGCGTTCACATAAATGACTAGTGACTATTGACTATTGACTATTGACTATTGACTATTGATTATTGACTAAGCGAATTGAACCATAGGCGATACGTGCTGACGTTCACACAACTTTACTTTTGACTTTTGATTATTGACTATTGACTAACGAATTGAAAATATCTGGAAGTCATAGTTACAACCAATCACAACGTTCGCGTTCAGCCAATGAATGTGGAGCAACGGAAGTCAATAGGCCTACCACTACTCAATTACTGTCAAGTGTATATTTGTTTTTGACCATTTCCGGCGAATATTATTTATTTATTATTTTTATGAAGTATTCAGTTTTAGCTTGCTTTACAACAATGAAACAAATTAAATTAATCTATGGACAAACAACAAGCTGTCAAACAATAAAATATTCAGATTTGGAAAACAAATCTTCAAAACAAACAAGAAACATACAAAACTTTCACATTTTGGTTGCCCATCATTAAACGTTTTAACTGGTGAGCATTTACTATCGCCATACCTCGTTTTCTTCATAATGTTGCAATTTTATTATTTTGACAGCTCGTTGTTTGTCAATCAGTTCGATTCATTTGTTCTAGGTGGCAGATCATACGTGTCAAAGAACTTAGTTGTGTAGTGTTCATATCTTTCTTTGGAACTGCTAGGGGCGTCGTTTGACTAATGACGTACCACGGGGGATAGTCAATAATCATTAGTCAATAGTCAATAGTCAATAATCAATAGTCATTTATGTGAATGCGGCTTTACCATTCATATTATCTCAAACGATATTGTTCCTATACTTCCTACGTTCGTTTGTATTATTGCTATTTAATATTTCTTATGGTTTCTATATCTTATAGCCTATTAGGACATTTATAACATTTGGTTGTGTGCTTTACTTCTTGTGACTAGTCAATCACCGCTAGTTACCATATTTTATATCTCATACAATATTGTACCTACTTCTTTATAATATTACTGTTTCTTATGTTTCGTTCAGTATTTGTATTACAATTTAATGGAAATTTTATATATGTGTGACTAGTCAATCATGGCCAGTCACCTGTTTTTGCATCTAACAAGAATACTGTTCCAACGTTTTGATGATTTGCATGTCATACAGTACGTACGAAATAGAGTGTACGTGATTCAATTATAGTTGCATTCAGAACCTACTTTACCATCCCATAAGTCGTTTAAGAAGTGTTAAAAATCTAAAAGAACGCCACGGGAGGGGGGGGGGTCAAATTGGGGGGCTTTTGCCCCCCACCCCCTTCCACCCAAATGGAAACTGTTGTCTCAATTTGCCCCCACCGCCCTTGAAAAATATTCTGGCGGCGCCCATGCTTAGCGGTTAGCCGGTTCCCATACGAACATTAAGCAACTCGGGCTTGGTCAGGAGGTGGATGGGTGACCACTCTCCTATGTTACCGTGGTTAGAGCAGATTGGAGGGTTTTAAAGCTTGTGTAACAGCTTCGTTCTTCTCGCCAACTGCTCGGCAGTCCAGGTTAGTGGAGGGACCTATATGACTGGTCAAAGTTACACCGTCCTTTCGGGAGGGACGTAAAACCGATGGTCCCCTTGGTACTTTTCGACAGGATAGGCTACGTGCCGGTACCGGGTTTCCCCTCCTTCCTTCTACCATCATGCACCATTGTTGTTCATTACTTATTATGGTCACTGTAAAATGGCATCAAATGCTGTATGTGGCCAATTAATAAACAAATCAATTCATAAATAGATAAACCTGACTCTCGAGCACAAGTGCGCTCGAAACGCCGGGACTTTTCCCTCTGGCATCTCAAGCAATACGCACATTTTGGGCGGTATTTTAAAACAAAAATGAAGGCAGAAATATCAGAACAAGAAGAGATGCAAGTAGTGGAGCCATTGACTAAAATTAATAACTTAACTTATCAATGGTGGTGCTTACAGACAACCAAACCTTTTAGGTAACTTTGAAAGAGGATGTTGTCTTTGATGGAGTTGAACATTTAGCGTGGGTTTTTACACAACAAATGACCTTGTATGTGACTACAAGTTAGAGTGCATATATTTTTAGATGAACATTGATTGCAGTACCGGGGTGGTATTTCAATATAATATAGTACCACCCCGGTACTTTAACCAATGTCAATCTAAAAATATATGCATTCTAGTTAGTAGTTATGACTTATGTGACCATCTCTCAGCACATCGTATATGACATTATAATAATATATTAAGAAATTAATAAATATGATATAATTGTCGGATTGTCAAGGGGGTAAGGGGTGGTCACATAGCTATGGAGGGGTACAGCAGGGGAGCGTCAAACTAAGAAAATCTCAAGTCTACTAGTAACTTTGTTTGAACCCAGACCCCAGCTTGATCGCAATGGCACCCTGCTAGCACACGACGCACGTTTGTGTTGCGCGCGGTCTTATCTTAGACTTAGAGGCGTCCGAAACAAACGACACTTGATAACTCTTGCACTTGTCACAATTCACTGTAGCTCGAGCATTCCCAGGAGGTTTCGGTATGTATGTACCAGTTATAGAACTATTTCTGATCACAAAACATGATCTCTCTCCCATAAGAAACTTACCGTCGGTCAACTTTTACATTGTTGTATCTCCTCTACTCTGTACGACACAAATATGGTAAAGCCTGTCCGCTCATAGTAGAAACGAAACGTTTAGATATAATGACCAATGTTTGTCTAATAGACCGTGAAATAGGGTTAAAAGGGCCAACAGGTAGCACGCTGTTGTAATTTCATTGCAATTTTGATTCTTTCAAAGGGTGACATTCTTTCGACTTCCTTTATTATAAAATTGGCAACCGTGTTTCTCTAGTAAATTTTGGTTTACAAGACGATTATTATGGTTCAATACACACACATGGCCAATTTGCTCTAAACGTTTCGTTTCTACTATGAGCGGACAGGCTTTATTCGATGAGCACGACGAGTATTCATGGACGATTACAACTTAATTCTTGTTCGTAGCTATATATTGTTCTATTTTTTTACAATAATTAATTTTCTAGAGAATTACTAAAATGTGTTGTTTCAACAATTGCAAAGTTCACCAAAGGTCAGTTTATTATGCGAGTGAGATAATTTGTGATCCGAAATAGTTCGCAGGTGTGCTTCTTAGATTCCCTATTAGTAGTTAAGGAGAGTGGGTGTACAGTGGATATGGGAATGGGAAGGGGAGGACGTTACGGGCGGCCGAAGGGGCCCCGGGCCCAGACGGGGGCTGAGTGTACGCGAACTGGCCGGCCCGCAACACAGAGGAAGTGTGTACGATGGATAGTTACGGGCGGCCGAAGGGGCCCCGGGCCCAGACGCGGGCTGAGTCTTCGCGAACTGGCCGGCCCGCAACACAGGGGTAATGTCTCGCGCTGAGAAGTGTCTACGTGGAAGACGGCAACTTACGGGAACTGCAGAGCCCGAGGGCGGATTGACAACAGCCCGAACAGCACTCGCCGTCCGTTTCGCACTGTAAACAAGGACAAACAACGATAGCGTTGCGCTCGAGGTGGGTCCCTCCACGTGGTGACCGGTGCCCGCAAAGAGGGCACTTATGCACTTTCTCATTCAACAAAGTCTTGGTCACTAAATTTGCTACGTGATTGCTTCTCCAGCAAGTTACTAAAGTAGAACTTACATATTGACTGGCATGATTAGATCCCCACAATAAATTAATTAGCCACGAGTGCGTCATTATATCATCTTGTTTCTACTTTCTTTGAATCATAATTAGGCAGCGTGGCTAATTGAAGGGAGAGAACATCAATGAACGTAAAATATGTGATTTACTACTATTGAGATATAGACAATATATTCTAAATTATTAAACTTTCTGATGCATTTGTAGAGAATCTTGGATATGTATACAGCTCCTAAGAAAAATATCCCAACTTTTGCAGTCAAAAGATGCAAATGAATTTCTATTTACATCCATAACTTGACTTTAATGCGACCAATTTATTTATTGATTGATTATAGTCATTTTAAAAGGACAAGAAATAATTGAGGTAAACATAATATGTAATGCATTATAATGTGCATTTGTTTATACGCCTGAAGGTTTTTTCCGCCGCTCAAATCTACTATACATATTACACATAAAAACAAACAAATACGTTAATGAGTTCTAGGTTTCAAGTGCTAAACTTTCGTAATAACTTGTTTTAGTTTCAACGTTATACCTGGAAATGATGGCCTTTTTGTGTGCATTAATTAACGAAACTCTGCTGAAATATTTGTCTTAGGTAAGGCTTATACAATCAGATCAGTCAAGTTCAGTAATAGGTATAACTTTCCAAGAATTCAACTTGAAACGATTGTAAATCTAGTTTCTATCAATAAAATGCAAGCAATAGGATCAAGGATTTATATAATGGTGCATTTGTAACGAAATGTAGGCTATAGCATCAAAATTTCAACGCATTTCACCAAAATATTCAACGGTACGACGAGAGTTTTAGCAGCTGAACTTATGAATAGGTACCAAGCAGTAAAATGTAGAGAATAGTATTTCACATTATAATGTGTCATACATTGCTCAATGCCACCGCAGCAACTACTCCGTCCGTTCTGGTGCCCCATTTGCTGTAAGGCACACAGCGTAGCTTTGATAGCTAGGTGTGTTAGAACTCCAGAAGAACCATCAACTGAAATGCCGGTAGCCGGATTCGAACCGGCGACCTCCCGAATTAGAATGTCACGTGTGACCGCTGAGCCAGCTGGATCGGTGAGTTGCGACCGTGAGAAATGTCCAATTCTCCTACTGACAGACAGCCTAGGGCGCCGACAGTTTAGGGGGCGCCAAAGGGCACCCCCCTATCGGCGCCGGAATGCGCTCAGGGCCGAGGCGTGTAACTCCTAACTTTTTAACGGGTAAGACTGGGGTCGGTGAAATTATACAATTTGGTGACTTGCAATAGTTGCTTACTTTTGTTTACCTAGAATGCATGCATATGTTTTTTAGCATGTCGAATTTAGGGGGGGGGGAGGGGGGGTCGGGGAGGCGTATCTACTTTTTAACCTATGCATGGGTGCCAAAATATGTCTTAATCTGGCCCTGCGTCCACCACTACCAACCGTCTACCACTACCAACCGTCCACCTGTCAACCTTTGAGTTAACCCCCCTTCAGTAAATAAAAACAAGTTACCACGTACCTCAGCAAACACCCGTTTTACCTGACGAAATTACCGAGATCAAAGTACCAACTTAAATTTCTATTTCCCATTTTCTATTTCCTTCTTTATACGACGCTTCAATAAATGTGATTCAGCCGACATCCTACGACCCAGCTGTCCAGTAGGTACGTCGTACATCACCAAATACTAAACTAACTAAATAACTTCTGCAGTCTGCACCACCAGTACCCAGTACCCAGTACCCAGTACCCACTACCCAGTACCCAGTCCCACCCCAGCCGACCTCACAGTTCCGGGTGTGCATCGTTCAGTGACAACATGAGAAGTATCTCGGCTCGGCTGCTGACCAGAGATTGAGTGCGATAGAACTCACCGGAAGGTTAGCCGCCTGGCACCAGAACTCTATAGAACTGTCCCAGAGATTGAGTGCAAGTGAACTCACCGGAAGGTTAGCCACCTGGCACCAGAACTCTATTGAACTGTCCCAGAGATTGAGTGCAAGTGAACTCACCGGAAGGTTAGCCGCCTGGCACCAGAACTGTCCCAGAGATTGAGTGCAAGTGAACTCACCGGAAGGTTAGCCGCCTGGCACCAGAACTGTCCCAGAGATTGAGAGCAAGTGAACTCACCGGAACGTTAGCCGCCTGGCACCAGAACTCTATAGAACTGTCCCAGAGATTGAGTGCAAGTGAACTCACCGGAAAGTTAGCCGCCTGGCACCAGAACTGTCCCAGAGATTGAGTGCAAGTGAACTCACCGGAAGGTTAGCCGCCTGGCACCAGAACTCTATAGAACTGTCCCAGAGATTGAGTGCAAGTGAACTCACCGGAACGTTAGCCGCCTGGCACCAGAACTCAATAGAACTGTCCCAGAGATTGAGTGCAAGTGAACTCACCGGAACGTTAGCCGCCTGGCACCAGAACTCTATAGAACTGTCCCAGAGATTGAGTGCAAGTGAACTCACCGGAAGGTTAGCCACCTGGCACCAGAACTAGAACTGTCCCAGAGATTGAGTGCAAGTGAACTCACCGGAAGGTTAGCCGCCTGGCACCAGAACTAGAACTGTCCCAGAGATTGAGTGCAAGTGAACTCACCGGAAGGTTAGCCGCCTGGCACCAGAACTCTATAGAACTGTCCCAGAGATTGAGTGCAAGTGAACTCACCGGAAGGTTAGCCGCCTGGCACCAGAACTCAATAGAACTGTCCCAGAGATTAAGTGCAAGTGAACTCACCGGAAGGTTAGCCGCCTGGCACCAGAACTCTATAGAACTGTCCCAGAGATTGAGTGCAAGTGAACTCACCGGAAGGTTAGCCGCCTGGCACCAGAACTGTCCCAGAGAGTTGTAGTGGCCGACAATGGGCCCGTAGTAGAGGGCCAGGCTGGTGTCGGCTGACTCGCCGCAACGAAGCAGACTAAAGACGTAGACCAGCAGAGTCGCAGTTGTGTCGTGTCCGGTCCACGACGCCATGTTGCTCTGCAGAACATCCGCCCGTTGTAATGTGGAGGATTATATACGGGGAACAACAAGAAGGGACAGGCTTCGGAACATGGCCTCCACGTAATTATAGGTATATTCGAATCAAGATACACTGCGGTACAATGCAAAATAAAAGAACGTTGTTGATGTTGCTAAAGAGCATACATTTTAGTTATAATTTTCTTCCGCTAAGTTCTCACCATCTCCTGTAGTAGGCCTACAGGCAGCTCAGCTTCTAGCCACATTTACCTTCAATCCAGTGTTTATCTCCCTAAGTATTAATATAACGGTAAAATGTAACGCTAGCCTTCTTTACGGTCATAATATTTAGAAATTCTCAAATTACGTACCTACTTTGTTATTTATTTATTTATTTGTTTATTTATTTATTTGTTTATTTATTTATTTATTTATTTATTTTTTATTTATTTATTTATTTATTTATTTATTTATTTATTTATTTATTTATTTATTTATTTATTTATTTATTTATTTATTTATTTATTTATTTATTTATTTATTTATTTATTTATTTATTTATTTATTTATTTATTTATTTATTTATTTATTTATTTATTTATTTATTTATTTATTTATTTATTTATTTATTTATTTATTTATTTATTTATTTATTTATTTATTTATTTATTTATTTATTTATTTATTTATTTATTTATTTATTTATTTATTTATTTATTTATTTATTTATTTATTTATTTATTTATTTATTTATTTATTTATTTATTTATTTATTTATTTATTTATTTATTTATTTATTTATTTATTTATTTATTTATTTATTTATTTATTTATTTATTTATTTATTTATTTATTTATTTGTTTGTTTGTTTGTTTATTTATTTGTTTGTTTGTTTATTTATTTATTTATTTATTTATTTATTTATTTATTTATTTATTTATTTATTTATTTATTTATTTATTTATTTATTTATTTATTTATTTATTTATTTATTTATTTATTTATTTATTTATTTATTTATTTATTTATTTATTTATTTATTTATTTATTTATTTATTTATTTATTTATTTATTTATTTATTTATTTATTTATTTATTTATTTATTTATTTATTTATTTATTTATTTATTTATTTATTTATTTATTTATTTATTTATTTATTTATTTATTTATTTATTTATTTATTTATTTATTTATTTATTTATTTATTTATTTATTTATTTATTTATTTATTTATTTATTTATTTATTTATTTATTTATTTATTTATTTATTTATTTATTTATTTATTTATTTATTTATTTATTTATTTATTTATTTATTTATTTATTTATTTATTTATTTATTTATTTATTTATTTATTTATTTATTTATTTATTTATTTATTTATTTATTTATTTATTTATTTATTTATTTATTTATTTATTTATTTATTTATTTATTTATTTATTTATTTATTTTTTTATTTATTTATTTATTTATTTATTTATTTATTTATTTATTTATTTATTTATTTATTTATTTATTTATTTATTTATTTATTTATTTATTTATTTATTTATTTATTTATTTATTTATTTATTTATTTATTTATTTATTTATTTATTTATTTATTTATTTATTTATTTATTTATTTATTTATTTATTTATTTATTTATTTATTTATTTATTTATTTATTTATTAGTTATTTATTTATTTATTTATTTATTTATTTATTTATTTATTTATTTATTTATTTATTTATTTATTTATTTATTTATTTATTTATTGTACAAAATGTTCGGGGGTCACTATGCATCCACCCTTCTTGTAGGTCGGAGAACCTGTCAACGTGGTCGACGTTTACAACTGTGTACGACGAGAGCGACTAATCAGTCGTGTTTTGTACCGAAACGTTTTCCGTTGTGCATATCTTGATTTCGCTATAAGTTTAGAAGGAGACACGATGTGCTGGAATACAACATGGTATGGTACGTTCATATGATGTATAATACTTTCAGGAAGATAACAGGAAGGAGACGGAAGGGAGAGATCTTCTAATTCTATTGATGCGAGCACCGAGGTAAATGTGAATGAGGAAACAAAACGGACTGAGGAGAAGCGGGGTAATGTGTATTGTGGCCAAGCCAGTTATCCTGTGGATGTGTTTCGATGGACCAATGCCGACGAAGTCAAGGTGTCTAATGAAGAAGAAGAGAAAGGAATTTCGACAGGATCATGTTGTAGCAAAATGGTTCTGATCGAATATTAAAACAAAATATTTGTATATATATATATATATATGTGAAATCCAGAAATTAAAAAACCCCGACTGGGAATCGAACCCAGGTCTCCCACTTGCCGGGTGGGCGCCATAACCCCTAGACCACCGGGACCGGTAATTCAATGACTGGATGTAGTGCATTAAGATCTGGATTTCACATAACTACCACGTCAAGAGTGTTCTTGCAAAATATTCATATAGATATATATATATATATATATATATATATGTTAATTTTCAAATTTTCGCGGACATAAGTAATATGTTATTGTAAGACTTACCCCACCTCAGGTGGGGTAAGTCTTAACCACCTACTCAATTTATATCGTGTGACGAAACCCAGAAAATGGTGAACAATAACATATTATATTGATTCGTAGATTTTCAGGGCTACCAGGTGATGAGCATGTCGTCTTTTCGGTATCAAGCCCTCTCGGATGAGTGTTTGGTTTTGAAAAGTTCTTATTAATTTATCAGAGCTTATTATTTAATCGAAGCTTTTAAATAAGCTTATAGTTACTGTAGCCTAAAAAAAGCAGCTAGAATAATAATTAGAGAAGTAATCGAACTGTTAGATAATGGCAAAATTAACCATAATTAATAATTAATTGGACAGGTTTACGGAGTAGACCGGTTCTTTTCAGAACCAAACACTCATCCGAGAGGGCTTGATACCGCAAAGACGACATGCTCATTGCTCATATATATATATATATATATATATATATGTGTGTGTTTAGTTTGAAAGACTAGGACTCTGTCGAACATGAATTTCAATATTTCAAATCATTGAAATGTTTCAGATGAAAATATTGTACGGAACTGTTTCTCTACACAGCCCAGATGTTAGTAAAGTATAGGGCTTGAAGTATGAACTATTATTCTTTACAAGTTATTTTATTTTCTATTGATTAACACAAATTATAATTAACTACAATTCTTTCCACATAGAGCTTGTCGTTATCTGCATAATTCCAACTTACAGATGTTATAGAATAATATGCAACATTTTTCTTTATATCGATTATTAATTATATTTACCCTGTATTGAGAAACTAGTTAGGGCCTATTGATGTACACTGAACGCATATTGTATCCTTCTTGACTACGTATATCACGCAAGTTTAAGGCGCCTAGGATGAAGGCACCTTGGTTCCAATCGGTTGCAGAATGTGGTATACACGTCGAATTTACCTCAAGGCGGCGGCGATCCAACTCGCTTGGGCAAGCGAGTTGGAGGGCTAAATTCGCAGCCGGTGTAGATCAGGGCTCTTCAGATTGACGTGATATACGGAGGAGATACCTCACCCGGCTACCGATTGAAAGCAAGGCGCCTTCATCCCAAGCGCGTTAGAATTGCGTGATATAAGTAGTCCATGTCTTGTCAATTAGTAATAAAAATAATTACTTTGAAGTATTTGTACATCGTTTATCAATTCGTTGTTTGTTTAGTCACTAAGCTTATAACGTTTTTTATGTCACTCAAGTTTGGATACTTACAATTATTGGTGGTGAACAATCTGTGAGAAACCAGTGTCTAGTATAGTCTGTCGGCTACCTATTGAAACTGATCTATAGTTGTATTCGTCTCATTTATAGTGGGTCTACTTAGCAAGTGACGGTTTCACGTTTGTGTTTCGTAACTCTGTCGACTTTCACAGAACATTTCAAACAACGAAAACAAACGGTTTCAACAGTAATGAAGTTATACTGGAAACTTAACCGATGTTATGCGTTTTCAGTGTGCTATAGTGTCACCAATCGATGAATTAGTTCGAAGCGAAGACAAACATGCAGAAAGCGATGCGCGTTTGTTGAAACAGTCACGAGGATTATCACGGCGTGTGCAGTTTTATTGTAAACATGCTTTGTTCGGGTTTTAGGAACACGCAGGCCTAGATGTGCTGTTGTGAATTTGACGCATCAACACTGTTATGTGTGCATTGTGTTCTATCTAATTGATTTTAGAAATCAAATATACTGTAAAGGAAAATTATTTACAAAACAGCGAAAGTCCACCATAAGACGTTGTCATAAATTAGTATTTCATAATTTGTTTATTATCTTATTAGTAATTATTTTTGCGTTTTGTATTAAATGTATGTTTACTATTAGTCAGACTTTACGGTCTGCAAGAAACATTTAATAATATAATAATACGGTCACTCTTCGTAGACTATACAAAGCCCCAACTCATGAGGGAAACATATATTTCAGTCATGCTAACACGCCAATACATTTAATACAAAACGCAAAAATAATGACATAAAAAGATAACAAACAAATTATTAAAGGACCTCGCCGTTTTGTAAATAATTTTCCTTTACAATATATTTGATTTCTAAAATCAATTGCAAAAAACAGATTAACAATGAATAGTAAATAAGTGTCCGTGAGACTTAAATCTAATAAAGTTTGAATAGGTTGTGGTTATTTATATTTTAGCGACAAACTCAACGGCAAGGTCATATTATAACGTCCGCCCTTGTATGACAGGCAGACATATGAGTGGGGTAGTTTTGCCGAGGGCAAGCTGGATGGGAGGGGTTAGCAGACGATTATATATTGTGCAATGAAAATCTAATCAGCAATTAGTTTTTTAATTGTAAGTAAACCTAATCCACATTATTACATTCTTTGGAGGTGGTGTATTATTTCTCCAAAGAATACATTGTATTAAGTACACTTTTATTGTAGCCCTATTGTAGACGGACCTAGTATAACACAAATATTGGTGCTTTATTCGTGAGTTGTTGGTAGAAGGGGCCTAAATGATTTTAATAATATAGTGCAAAATAGCTGTTAATCTTAATATAAATAACTAATATTTACAATTTACAGTTGAATAAAGAACATTAAAATATTATTTGTATTGTTTTGTGAATACAGTTTATAGATATTCTAGCTTATCAATAATGCTTTTATGCAGGAGTATATTCACTATTCGCACATGGAGTTAGTTTTATGATGGTCTCTAGACTTCATTGTATCTCTATATGTCTATTAATTGCCATTGCCGTTATTGCTCCACATATTGATTACTGCAGCTCTGTTCTGTTTCTTCTAACGAAGAATGAAATAGAATCACTGCAAAAGCAACAGAACAGAGCAGTAAGATGTATATTGCGAGTCAATCGGTATACACCAATAGAACAAGTATAAAGCACTATCTCGGTTGAAGATACGAGATAGGATTTTATTAAATACTATGTCATTTATTTTTAAAATACATAAAGGAAATGCACCAATTTATTTGGTTATAGAGAAATAAAAAGGTGTGATATGAAAAACTTGCATTTTATACAAGATCAACAGTGAACAATAAAATCCAAATTGATAGAAGATTATACCAAGTTTGGGGAAAATATAATCTTTAGTAAAGGAATAAAAATTTACAATAGAATTCCCTCTGAAATAAGAATTTACAACTGTCCTAATACATTTAGAAGAGCTTGTTGCAAGTTAGTAAAAGAAAAGAAAATTATCCCACTTACCCATGAAAATCAAGGTTTCTGGGATAATTAAATTAAATAATATGTTTTTGTGTAGAATGAATAGACTAGGCCTATAGTTTGTATATTAATATAAGTCATACTATGTTTTGTAAATGAAATAATTGTGATGTGTGTATTGTGTATTTTATACACATATTGTGTTGTGTAAATAGCAAAACTGCTAAAATAAAGATTCTATAGTTCTACTACTACTACTACTACTATACCCGCACATCATATAATACATTGTTTTAATGGAGTGGATTTTCTTGCCCCGTTCCAGCAGAGAAAGGATTGGAACTTTTACTCATAAATGTTCCGGCACCGGTCGTGGTTCCAGGACCCGTTTTATAACGGTTCCGATTCCGGTTCCGGTTCGTGATGTATAAATGTTAACCATAAGAACTTCCAAGGAGTGTAATTATACCGGGTCACTCTGAAGGGCGTAATACTGGACCGAATGTGACCAGTAGTATGAGAAAACAGAAGAACAAAAAGAATAGAAAATGCAAAGGATGAAGTTGACCAATTTAAAAATAAGCCCGCAAATTTCAAACGAGTTTTGCTTTATTCATACGAAAAGTTGAAATTGTCACTTCTTGATTGCGTATACATGTTGGAACTTTTAGGAACCTGAACTTTATAAGATATAATGGTCCCGATTCCGGTTCCGGTTCTACAAAACGAAACTGTTCCAAACGGTTCCGGATTCCGGTTCTGGTTCCAAACTCTGCAGCATAGTAACTCCAATCCCTTCAGTCCAACAACACATTATTTGTGTGTAACGAAACGGTTTCGTGCTGCAAATTCTTTGGTGAGAGTACGAATCAAGATTCGTACTTCGGATGAGAGCAAGTCGTATATTGTCTGAGAACGAAGACAGCCCCATATAGCAATCAGTCATTCATTATCATTATGCCTGTTGAAACGTTATTCAGCTTTTCGCTTTTGGGGCGACCCTCGACATTCTTAAACTATAAATTTAATTAAACAAACATGTATACATACTTAGCATGGCAATTAACTGAATGAAGACTTTATCTGTGCGGGAATGTAATAAAAGTTAATTACATAGGAAACATCAGAATAGAAATCGATTACGACCACACACAAGCCATTGAAGAAATGTACTTTCAGATGGGTCGCTAACCTTAAGCGGTATAGGCCTACCCAACACTACATGCAGACTTGGACATACCGTGATTCTGTAATAAAACTTAGTTTCTTCATAACAGTTTGCCCTAAGTGCAGTGGCGTGCGGTCGGGTTTGAAGACGGTGAAGCCATCTCGTTCATCTACCCCACGCTCATAAGCTAAGGGGGGGGGGGGGGGGGGGGTTCACTTCCTTTCTTCTGGTCTGAATAAATTGCAACATTTATGACAATATCATAATAATCAGTGAAAAATAGACAAAGAATAGTACTGCTAGTACCGGTACTGTGTATTTTTATTTCTTGTAGTATCAAATCATTACAATACAACATAATATTTATTAGCCTATAAATGTTTTAGCGAGGAGAATATATCACTCCGCTTAGCAATAGATGATAAATGTGTTCGTGTGCACTTACAATTATTACAGGTCTCAGTTCAGGGTCTTCTTTGCATCTAGCTTTGTATGCTCATAAACAATAACTAGACCAACGGTAGAATGTGCGTCTAAAAACAAAAATAGACAGAGTATGCGATTTACATAACTGATGGAAAGTGTAAAAAAAAGCAGTTAAGCATTTCATATCATGTAATTCTCATGGAGGCTGGAGAGCCAATAAGCTGTTTTGTCTAAACAAGTACTTACTCGACATGGCGGCTGCATGGAGAGCCAATAAGCTGTTTTGTCTAAAAAAGTGCTAACTATACATGGTGGCTGGAGAGCCAATAAGCTGTTTTGTCTAAACAAGTGCTAACTCGACCTGTCAATCATTAATCTCAGCAGTAAAACAAGAACCGTATTCGTGAGCAGTCGATTCATATCAAGTCTGAGGTTATTAAAATTCTTCTGAAGAAAAACACTTTGTAAAATTGTAATTATAAAATATGAGAATATTGAAGGTACACAACGGATCCAGCTATTATTAAACAAGTTGCCAACTTCTCTCTGTGAGCGGAGAAGCAAAAGGCAAGGCGATACAACATCCCGTTACAGAATTATAGGTTAACTAATGAAGATGGAGACATATTAAAAATTCTTCTCATCTGATTTTATTTAATCAAAAGCTGAAACAAACGCGAAACTGAGAAAGGAACAACCGAACAAGGGATGATGTAGTAAAATAAAATCTTGAACCAAGGGGGTGGGGATGTGTCTAAATTAAGTTACGGAACTGCTATACTGGTTCACGTTTCGGTCAAGATATGGCGTTGCTTTAGACATAGACCTTTAGGATTAGACTGCATGGCTGATGATGGGTTACCGGGTTCGATTCTACACCGCGACTGAATGAGGTTTTCCTCAGTCATAAAGTAGATTGCGTCCTAACAAAACAACATATCGCAAAGACCCGACCATGGATCTAAATAAGGGACACACTATTGTATGTGCCGAATCCATGGCCTCAGTCTCCGCTTCAAAGCGATAGCTTCGCTTATGGTACTATACACAATAGCGTTCTACGATCCAACAATGCACATCATATTTATTGGCCGCTCAAAAGATGCATTCTGGAGGAAAGACCAAAAATCTAAAAATAATAATTATCATACGAGTCTTATAATCACAATCAAATTAAGATAATGCACATTTTGTTTCGTTATCAATCATAAACCACACGTACACTTATCAATTCTGCTACACATAAAGCTAAAGCTGTAACAGTGACAGTGACAGCTGATTGGTGAACATGACGAAAGTATGATAATTCCAGATATAATGTCAACTTCCATCTTCTTGAGAGCAAATCCTTTCTTCCCTATGATGAAAAACGTTCTGTACGAGAGGCGGATACGATCTGTTGTATTTGCGTTCACCGGACACCACAAGCAGACACCCACACAAAACCAGCAACGAAGAAAAGAAAAAAAAAGAATTTGGTGTTGATCATCTAGCAATAAAAATGTATTTTTTATAATGTATTCGATTTGAATATGACGGAGCACAGTTAGCCCGCCAGGTTCTTGTGAAAATGCGTCGAGGGTCATCTAGACGACTAAAAGCCCACTCGAGGTGATAAGACAACCGTATGTCTATTGTTTGGCGGCGCCCCATTCATTAACTGTTTATGATTTCAAAACAGTTTCTGTAAGTAAAAAAACTTGTCTCAATTGCTCATAAACAATTTAATTATTATTAGCCCTCTTATACCTCTGAAAACTTGCTAATGGAGTTTTATGGCCGAACACAGGCACACAATAAAACCTAAAATGTGTGCAACACTTCTTCATGCGTCCTACGTTCTATACTTGTCCCGAAACTACCTCACAGATGCATACGTCATAGGCGAGTGATTCGTGGCCAGTCAACGAGCCCCAATTTCAAATGCCAGTCGTTGATTGGTCGCGAACCACTCGTCTATGACGAACGAAAGGCCGTTTAGGGATATAAGTAGGCCTACACAAGACACGACTGGCCTACACTGAATCTTTACCAATTGTGAATGGTGATGATGGAAATATTAATAAGAATTTTTTTTCTAATCTAGTTTGTCTTTCCAGTTTCTTTAAACAAAGTTCACCCAAGTTTTATTAGCCCAAGCATGAGAAGCATTATCACTGAAACTCATGCTACTACGACAACCTTATAATATATAGGTAGCAAACCATTCAAAGTGATACTATACCTATAAATGTGTTATAATAAAAGTATGTTATCATATGTTTATAAGTTATTTTGGTTATTAGTTTTGAATTATTCAGTGTACAATTGACTTAAATCTACCTCTTATATATATATATATATATTGAATTGCAACACAAGAATTGCAACACTCTCGGTACAGTCGAGCCCAGGCGTTCGCGACGACAATACACGCGACCCGGACCTGTCACCTGATGATGCCGCAACATTTATCGGCGAAACGTTGTGAAAGAAGGTATGTAAAAAGACAACCTCCTCACAAAACGTGGACTAATACCCAAAAACCCTCTGTAACATATATATATATATAAAAATATATATAAGAGGTAGATTTAAGTCAATTTATTGATTTTCGTTTCGGTGTCGTGGTCGTCGTATGTATGTATATACATATACATACATTCATATACATACATATATTCAATGCATTTATATATATATATACGACGACCACGACACCGAAACGAAATTCAAGAGATTTCTGGAAACCTTTCACACATTCGTAAAGGCGGTCTTCCGCTTATAGTAGCGTGCACAAGCCTTGCTAGTCACGCCCGCTGTGTTAATTGGGAATATACGGTTGTAAATTATCACTAATTTAGTATTATTGGTCTCGGCTATTTCGTAAGCATGTTAGTAGTTACGTTGCACAACCAGTGCAGTTCGACTGATATGTATACTTGCTAGGATATTTGATTTGGATAGTTGGGAAGGAATGTCCCAATCCGAGCATTCGCCTTATGACTGAGCAAAAACCGTTTAGGCAGCATTGTCGATAGCTGAAATCTATCCAGTGACCTCCCGTATTGAGTCTCGTGTGCTACCACTGGGCTATCTCTATCGGGTATATGTTATAATTTCTAAGAAGACATCGTTGTGAACTAGTTAGTTCACCAAACAATGTCATAATGTGTCTCTCTCCATCCTCTCTCGGTAAAAACTTGCAGGGCCCATCTGAAAAATGGTAAAAGCTCGAATACATATTGTCTTTCAAATGTATTGTGCGGTCACTATCAACATCATTGAATAAATCACTTTAGATTGAACTTTTTGCGCGACTCGAACCGATAACACAATGCATGAAATTAATTAGGATAATCCCTCTTGCGGATTTAGACGAGGGAATTTTTCAACTTCAGTGAATTGCTTTTCGGGTTATTAATGATGACGTCAGAGTGGTGGTCCCAGGAACAAAATGTCGGAGACAATGTCCAAACAACACGCGCACAAAAAATAATCCGACGCAGCCCGGGTAGACCAGTGAAAACAATTAAAACACCCAAAGCTCTGGAGAATGGTGACATTTATCATTTTTCAATCCCCCCCCCCCTTTCCCCCTAACATACGAATCGCGCGGGGCCTATTGGTAAACAATGGCGCCGGCCGCAGAGGTAAAGACCGATTACGAAAGACCTTCTCGTCCAGAATGGGGGAAGTCATTCTGTCGTGAGTTTTGACTGGCTGTGATATGTGGATGTATTGTTTTCACAGCACAATGACACCGATTCCAAAGCACTTCGTATAACTGTTGTGTGACGTGTGACAGCACATTTGTAACTGCTGCGGTCTTATGTTAACGTTGCATTCCTGCATAGTATAAATAGTTTGATTTTGCAATCTAATTTGAATGTGAAGTTTTTGAGCGCGTCCGAATCCCCTCCAATTGGTTTTTAGATTGTTGTCTGTTTACATTTTGAGCCAGAAACGATATTTACGAGACTACGAAGATATCTAAATTGAATTTAGGAGGATTATAATATATTACTTCATTTAGCATTCCATATTGAATTAAGTATTAATTAATAAACGATTTTGCTATATTTTCGAAATAGATTAATAAATAAATAAATAAATAAATAAATAAATAAATAAATAAATAAATAAATAAATAAATAAATAAATAAATAAATAAATAAATAAATAAATAAATAAATAAATAAATAAATAAATAAATAAATAAATAAATAAATAAATAAATAAATAAATAAATAAATAAATAAATAAATAAATAAATAAATAAATAAATAAATAAATAAATAAATAAATAAATAAATAAATAAATAAATAAATAAATAAATAAATAAATAAATAAATAAATAAATAAATAAATAAATAAATAAATAAATAAATAAATAAATAAATAAATAAATAAATAAATAAATAAATAAATAAATAGATAAATAAATAAATAAATAAATAAATAAATAAATAAATAAATAAATAAATAAATAAATAAATAAATAAATAAATAAATAAATAAATAAATACATGAATGAATGAATGAATGAATGAATGAATGAATGAATAAATGAATGAATGAATGAATGAATGAATAAATAAATAAATAAATAAATAAATAAATAAATAAATAAATAAATAAATAAATAAATAAATAAATAAATAAATAAATAAATAAATAAATAAATAAATAAATAAATAGATAAATAAATAAATAAATAAATAAATAAATAAATAAATAAATAAATAAATAAATAAATAAATAAATAAATAAATAAATAAATAAATAAATAAATAAATAAATAAATAAATAAACAAATAAACAAATAAATACAAATAAATACTTAAATGTTAGGTACTAAATTAAAGATGAGTATTATAATGTGCAGTGTTTTTAAGCTTATTGTTGATATTCTGATCTTACATTAATTTACATTTTTCGGTAGATGATTTCCGTATTTTATATTATTTTAGGGTTTCATTATTATTATTATTATTATTATTATTATTATTATTATTATTATTATTATTATTATTATTATTATTATTATTATTATTATTATTATTATGATTATTATTATTATTATTATTATGCTGACTATAATATCTAAAAGTATTTTTTTAATTTTTCATCTTTTGGTTTTTGTTCAGTTTTTCGATTTTGGAATATTTTTTTTGTATTCAATAAAAAACCCTTGCTTGTTTTCAATCCCATCTTAAAATCAATGATAATACTTCAATAATTCAAACTTCACTACTCACATATTTTGTGTCTGTGAATTTGCCCCGTAGGAGGCGTTATATTAGTTTGAACACGAATGTACCCAATGAATAAGGTTGTGCGAATTCACAGCATTCCTAACAAAGTACAATTGTTATTACCTTCCCTTATGAAGCCTGCGAATATCTCTTTGATGAAAACGATTCATAACTGTGGTATGTGTCCGAATTTTCAATTACGCTTCGTCCGTTTTAGCTCCTTTGAAGTCTATAAAATGTCCAATTTAATAATCTCTGTGCCAGACACAACCGCACCTTGCAACATCAATGGCAGCCGAAATTTGTTCGTATGTGGATGTTATTCTGCCCCCCTCCCCCCCCAACTCCCCGCAAAACGTGGTCGGCCATTTTGTCTTGTTTCATCATTATTATTTTGGGAGATATGCTTTCAGAGCAAAACCATGTTTGATCTGTAAAATTATAATATCGGGACGATGAGATATAGAATATGTTGAAATTAACGGTTGTACGAAAGGAAAGGGAAATCTATGCCACTGAATTTTTGATTGAGGTATATATAGTTTTATCTACACTAAACTCAAATATGAAGGAGATATATTTGTAATAATTTTTAATTTACAATAATGCCATTGATACATTAAATTTAGCATGGGGCCAAAATGTGAACTTTTTCTACAACTTTCAGTTTTCTAAACCACTCGTGCACACCCCTTGCAATAATGCAATGCTTTATGGGCAATTCTTACCCGCCGTTGTGGCCGTCGTCGATTAGGCGTTATTTGATTAAACCATAGTTCTTGCAGGTTCGAAACCTGACGAGCGTTTACCATTATACCACCCAGTCGTCTCGATTAGTCTTGTTGCCGAAACTGAAAACATCATCATCGTTTGAACGGCCTTGTTCGGTCATAAGCTTCTTGTAACAAACATTTGATAACGTTTGAAAAGGGCGAAGGCGAATCCGAAGCAGTAGAATGACTATAATGAGGGTGATTGATAGTCGTCGTAGTACCATCTATAGTCATATGCACACCCCTTAGTGGCAATACTCATACAACCGAGTAATATTATGGACACACAAGTTGTGCATGGGCAGAGCCGGGCTAAATACTCAACTTTTGTATTTGTTTAGAAACAAAATACAATTGATACTTTTGGAGACTCGTATTTTCGATACATTTGCCTACGCTATAATGTTATTATTGGGAAATAAGGAACGACCTTCACAATAGGAGTAACATTTTGGATTTTGGTTTTAGCAAAAAGCAAAGGGCTTTCCATTCAGAATGTCCAGAACATTCTCGTTGAAACGGTCGGTCGGTAATTCGCAATCCGCCATTCCGTCTGACGGTTAGCACGATTGGAATATGTATGACGTTGAGAAAAATACAAACAAATATTTAGAGAAAATGTATTTTCGATACTGCCCAGTTATGTGCATGGGCTTACATTAATTCCAACAAACAAAGAGATGGTTTCCACTATGAACATCAACCAGACACAGTGAACAACCACAGATTACACTCTATAAGCAGCGTTTAATAGATTATTCGTTTAACATGTTTTTAAATTCGCGTTTAAACGTTTTCGTCACCCATTGATGTCCCCCCAGCGTGGGATGAAAAAATGATCGATTACCGAAAATAAACGTAGGGTTAAATTAAAATTCGTGGTCAACAACTTTTTACTAATAGTAGGATAGTAGTAGACTCTGATGTAAAATATTAGTGTCACATTTCTTTTCTTGAAACCCACCCTTGGCGCTTGGCAAACAGTAGCAATTGTACGTTTGTCTACGGGACGGCGTACATCTTTACTAGGGTGTGATCTTTGGTATAACCTCCATCTGTACGATACCTTCATGTTTTGTTGAGTTAACAACTGTCACTCACATACGAATAGTTGAGTTGGAATGTCCTTATAGGGCTATATTAAGTACTCATGGTCAACCACAGCATTAACCCTATGACTGAGTAAACCCGTGGAAATGAAAACCCTTCAGGCAGGATTACCGATGCTGGTAATCGAACCACGGTCCATAAGCTCACGGATTAGGGTATCGCGTTACCGCTGAGCCAGACCCTCAAGTTCAAGAGGTTATACTGAGATGATACAACCGGACATATATTGGAATCACACCACTTCAATCCACCGTCAATAGCTCAGACCTCTACATTCAGAGCGTATCTCGATTTTGAAAGCTACACAACAAAATAGTGACAAGTTATTACAATACGTTATTGACTAGCGTCAAAATGGATATTATTTGAGATGCGTGCTAATTCAGACGGTAAACAAATTTGTATTTCCAGTCAGGCCAATAATTGAACTCGCCAGTGGGGAGGTGGGTGGGTGGGGGGTGGGGGGGTGGGGGGGGGATCTCTTACATATTTAAAAAACAAGTCTACTATTATGCATGCACGATATAGATGCATTGACACTCATCGAAATGTTGCTACGTGGCGTAGTGGGAGGCGGACAAACATGGATTCTAGGAAGTTGATTGCTTTTTTACCAGTTCACTGCTCATTGGTACCTCGTCGATTATTTTGTTAATCTAGTCTATTCATAACGTCTTTCTCACAAGCCATAAGCATAAATAATTCTAACTGTTTTAGGTAGG
Organism: Isoperla grammatica; assembly: GCA_945910005.1. NCBI lineage: Eukaryota > Metazoa > Arthropoda > Insecta > Plecoptera > Perlodidae > Isoperla > Isoperla grammatica. The sequence goes on from OX246738.1 coordinate 71,274,243, forward strand.
GTTTTCTTATTTTAAACTCGATCTGCAGGGACACGCATATTTCCAGGCAAACCAAAGCATGAGGGAGGGGGGGGGGGGGGGGGTTGGGGGGCAGAGCCCCCCAACAACAGCGCCGCAGGCGAAATATTTAAAAATCAGGCTTTTAGAGTGGAGTGCGTTTTGAGCGTTACAGAGAAAAATAACGGAATTAATGCAATACTGAAATATTGTCGTTTTTATAATGCAAAAACAAGAAAACCACGCACATCCCGTGAACGATTTGAGCACATTCGACACAGGTTCCAATTTGTCACATCCACCATCACCTTCACGGTCACCGTCCATATTGAGGTGTCTGTTTCATACAGCTGGGAAGTGAAAGTGGGAAGATAACATAGGCCTCATTCCTGTACATTTTAACTCTCCTTAACTCTCGCTAACCCCATGCTAAAATGACCACGGGGTTAACTCCTACACAGGCTTCCCTGCAAATATGACCCTGTCTGATAGTTATCTCAACAATGCTTTGAAATGCCGCCATTTTGTCAATGCCCTTGTGTATATAGTTTCACAAATGTCACATTTCAATTTCCTATTTCTTGGATACATTACTTTATGTGTTGATTGAAGTTTATAAACAATTTTGTGTATTTATAGTACATTATATAGGTCCTACATAATGTAAAAATGTAGTTTTGTTGAGTATTTTGTGGACGTTTTGAGGTTTATTGGACTGTTTTTGTTTGTTATTGTTTTTGTTTTGTCTCGTCCTTCGATCGGCGGCTCAATTGCTGACTCCTGATTGGCTATTGACTAACACCAGGGTTAAGGGGGGACAACACTGAAAATCTCATTATTTAACAACAAAAAAATTCAATCTAAAATTTTTTTTTTTATTATTATTAAATTGTTTATACTATTAACAATCGATTTAAAACACAAAGGAAATAATATCATTCATATAGCATACTCATATCTATATTCTTGTGGATGTATGCGCTGCGTGTTTGCCCTAAAATGCAAACTTTGGAAGCTATTTCTGCAGGAAGCGTTTTTCCTACACAATTCAGTATGGAGAAATTCATATCTTCTAAACTAGTGACCCAAATCTAATAATTTTTTGTGTGTATGTTCTCCAATGCCATTAAGATGAAATGATGCATGGCCAAGTTTCTATCTTTGTAAAAAGTATTTTTTTTTTATTTACAAATTTTTTTTTTTTTTATATAAAAATGTTAAAAGTTAAAAATTTATAACCTCCATAAAAAACACAGGTTCAAAGTGGTGATGCATCATTTCATTGCTTGTCTACATAACTTCAAATAACACTTTACAAAACTTGAATATCTCAATTGGTTCTCATGTAATCCTTTTCCCGGTGTGCATTGTTGTAAAAACCACAACAATGTCAATAAAAAAAAAATATAAGTATTAAAAAAAAAAAAAAAAATACTGCAATAACTTTAGGTTAGTGTTTGGTGCGTTCAACAAGTTTCAGTTAAATTGTTGCCATAGAACAGAAGTTAGGATTTTCAGTGTTGTCCCCCGTTTGCAAATGTACTGGTATGAGGCCTGTATCATGCATGTTATCTTTCGTTTATATACCGGAGCCGACTTAGTAAAGCATTTTTATTCCGGTATAGCCATTGCTTGAGCAGCACCGCCACCTACCCAGTGCCAGCAGTGACAGGTCAGTACAATAAAACAAATGCAATTAAACTTTGTACTGTTTGCATCATTGGCTGGCAACAAAGGCACTTGGTTATTATATCGTAAATTCGGGAATTTAGAGATATTTTGAGTATTTTAGGGCAAATTCACAGCACAAAAAAATTTGGTGCGCAAACAGGCCAGGATGCCCGGTGGACCGGACTGGTCTGGCCCCTGGTTGCTGCACACATTTCACATCTAATTAAAACCTGAAATATTTATCGGAACAAGTACTAAATTCACTAGAGGATGACCTATTTTCATTTTCTTTTGGGTCAATTTAAAAATATTTCTAATCAATTTTAATATGCCGAAATTGGGTGTGTCGCAGGGTGCGTTTAGGGTGAGTGCATGAGAGTGGTTAGTTAGATTAGAAGTGTTCTGTCCGAGTGTCACACGGTCGAGAAACACGCTCGAGAAACACGGGTGAGGCAAAATCAATTATTGGCCTGCCTGGTGGTAGTTTTGCCCGGCCTGCTTTTTAGCGACAGTCCGCCCCTGTATATCAATTATATTATACTTTTATTATTACACACGGCTTTTACGTCGGCGATTGCTGAAGCGTAATAAGAAGAGGTAGTTGGCAATGGCATTACCACAGATGGCATTACTATTTTGAAGATCGCTCGCGTCGAACTAGATTCCAAAAGTACAAAACTGCCAACCAAAATAATAATTGGGTGTTACGGGTAAGTGTGAGTTGATTCTGACCGGTTTATTGAAACACATTTCGTATAATCTTTGGTCACTCGTAGGCCTACCCATCGCGGCGTTCCATTTTGGAATAGTAGCGCGATCTTGCGGAAAAACCAAGAACTCGATTGAACGCGCCAGTATTGAAAATTGCTCATGTCCTGTCCGCTTGAACGTAATTTATTTATTTATTTATTTATTTACAGAACTCATTTCACCGTTTCACTCGTGGTCAATCTTTAGACCAGTGGTTCCCAACCTTTTCTGACTCAAGGCACCCAAAGCCTACATTCAGTAGAGACGACCCCCCCCCCCCCTCACAAGCATTAACGCCCACGCTAAACCCCAAGAATTTTTCAAGTATATTACGAGAATTGAAAAAATCATCATTTTGCGAATTTGATTCAAAAGGCTATACCACACCCACTTACTTATAGTTGGATATACGTACATACAGCGAGAAATCTAGCTTTGATGGTCTGCATATAGGCCTATCTTTGATTTGTGGCCGGTTAGTGGACAAAGATATTATCATTTTCTCTTCAACGAAGAAGTCTTACTTTTTTCTTTAATTTAATATTCGTTATGCTGAATCGCCTAACTCAACAGATACATCTACCGTAGAAATTTAATCCTGTTTTCTGAAATGTTATTCGAGGGTTGAGGGGTTCGAAGGTGAGAGTGTATCTGCTGTAGAAAATGTTGTGATGTAATATATGTTTCAGTGAAAATTCTATTGTGGTCAGACTATTATTAAATTAAGATATGTTTTAGTTTGTAGGTACTGTTAAAATATAAATATTTTGTTTTATTTTCAAAATATTCAGAAACTCATGATTTTTTCAATTTCAACGAAAATTTCGCGGCACCCCCAAGCAGAGGTTCGCGGCACCCGGTTGGGGAACCACTGCTTTAGACCATGAACCTATAAATAATTATTACTTCAGAAAAACTAAATATACAAATTGAGCACATATTATGGTTGGTATCAAATGCATCCTTTCTCCCTCCTAAATCTCCTCCCTTATGCAACTCATTCCACATCCTAAAAACAGTAAACATCCCGTTTGGCTAACCCAATTATTACCCCTACGATCCATTTTCACCAGCAGTGAGCCCCCCCCCCCCCCCCCCCCCCCCCCCCCCACTGGTAACTTAGCCATTAATTTGGTGGCCAACCTACAAACTCAAAAATTCCATGAAGTAGAGGTACTACATGAAAGGCATAACACCCATAGCTATGTGTTGATGGCATAATACAAATATTTGATTTCTCAATTAATACTGTTTCAAAGATTCAGACTGGTGGTTATTATGACAAAACGAGTTACTAGTAAAATAAATAGTTATTACTTATTAGCTATTCACAATATCGGCCCAAGGTATTGGAGTACTAGAAGATGGATGGTTAAGTAATATGACTCGAGTACATAACTACTCCTAGATCCTAGTCAGTGGCGTAACTAAGGGGGGGGGGGGGGTTAGGGGGTTTAACCCCCCCCCCCCGAAACTACATCGAGAATGATTTTACTTAATACTATTTTCATTCGTAAATTCGTTCTTACCGATCGGTCTCTCAAACGATTTTAAAACTAAAGACATGTTTGAAGAGCGCTTAAAAAAACTACGATTGGGAATCTAATCCCAATTTTATTATTAGGTCTTTATTTGCAACAAAATACTAAGTCCACTAGTAAAATTTAATATAGACACACAAACAACGGGGAAAAGTCTATTTTTAGCATTTTTTTATGGGGATCACTCAGTTTCAAATTAGCTTTACCCGATGTCCCCATAAAAAAATGCTAAAAATAGACTTTGTGTGTCTATATTGAATTTGCTCGAGTGGAATTAGTATTCTGTTGCAAATAATAGGCCTAATAATAAAATTTGGATTAGATCCCCAATCGTAGTTTTTTTAAGGGCTCTTCAAAAATATATTTAGTTTTAGAATCTTTTCAGAGACCTATCGGTAAGAACGAATTTACGAATGAAAATAATATATCCAATGATCCGGCCCGGCTCGGTTGTATAACAGTGCTGTAGTGTAATAACAATAGCTACAAAAAACATTTTCATTATATTTATCATACCACTTCACTTAGATAAGATGCAACATTTCTTTCAATAATTCAAATTATTTTATGTGTTCTTCTACAACTAATATACCTTTCGCTCGAACAGTAAAAGTGAGGGTTCCTATAAATAAAAATACATTAATCTAATATTACAATATCACGGTATGTGAATTAAAAATTTAAATGTATGTGACTTGTGACCACAATGTTTCACTTCATGTTGAGATTATATTGAACAACCATAAAACATTAAAAACACAATTTCTATGCAATTCTTATTTAGAAACTATAATTAATACCTACTATAACACTGTAACTTCAATTTAATACAAACGAACGAGTAAAGTGGTTCGACTTCGAGTAGTATTTTTTGAGTCTAAAAAGCACGAAATAATTATAAAAGTGAAAAAAAATTTCGCCTTGGCGAAATTGCCTCCGGCGGCTGGGGCTTCGCCCCAGACCCCTTTCAGTCCCCTCATCTCAGTGGCGTAACTAGGAATTATTTCGGGGGGGGGGGGGGTTAATTAGGGAAAAGTGAGATGAGGGGACTGAAGGCGAATTTTTTTTTCACTTCTATAATTATTTCGTGCCTTTTAGACTCAAAGAATACTACTCGAACCACTACTCGTTTCTTTGTATTATATTGAAGTTACAGTAAGTATTAATTATAGTTATAAATAAGAATTGCATAGAAATTGTGTTTTTAATGTTTTATGGTTGTTCAATATAATCTCAACATGAAGTGAAACATTGTGGTCACAAGTCACATACATTTAAATTTTAATTCACAGACCGTGATATTGTAATATTAGATTAATGCATTTTTATTTATAGGTACCTTCACTTTTACTGGTTCAAGCGAAAGTAATATTAGTTGTAGATGAACACATAAATAATATAATTGTATTATTGAAAGAAATTATATACCTTAACTAAGTGAAGTGGTATGATAATTTTAATGAAAATATAATTTGTTGCGATTGTTATACACTAATGTGGTTTAAGCCTTTAAGGATCTTATGATAAAGTATTAAGTAAAAGAAGTACTAATTAAAATCATTCTCGATGTAGTTTCGGGGGGGGGGTTTAAACCCCCTAAACCCCCCCCCCTTAGTAACGCCACTGCAAGCTCATCTCACTTTTCCCTAATTAACCCCCCCCGAAATAATTCCTAGTTACGCCACTGATCCTAGTACCAGTAAGTGACAAAACCTTTCAATAAATTTAAAATATTACATTATTTTTGTCTATTATATATTTATTGTTTTCCCCAAACTTATAGTCCCTAGATTTTCCCCAAACTACAAGACAACATGATATCAAACAAAAATGCAAAAAATTTGCAAAAAAAAGGCCAAGCCCAAAATGGAGATCAACCATTGTCCATTACAAACCAAAAAGGGCACATGTACAAGAAACACCAATTTCAAAAGAGGCTCAACACTTAAAGGGGTGATATCTAAAATTATGGCCAAGTCAATTATTTTATTTCCAATATAGCCTATATATAAATAGTAATTAATGAAATAAACAAATGTATAAATGTTTAAATCACTTAATAATTGATAAACAAATATATTAACAACAATAACAAAATTAAATTGACTTAGGGCTGGTATTTCAATGTCCAGTTAAAATCTACTTCTCAGTTAAATTGTTTTCACCATGACAACCGTTGTCATGGACAAATACCATTGAAATGCCCCTAATTTCAATGTCCAGTTAAAGTGTTAAGTAAATTTAACTGTCAGGTAAGCCCAGTTTGTTGTATTTCTATTGGCCATTGTAATGGTGAAAACAATTCAACTGAAAAGTAGATTTTAACTGGACATTGAAATACCGGCCCTTACTGAAACATTTCAAGGTGGGAAAAACAAAATTAACTCTATTAGTAATAGTATTTATAGTTAAAAGTTTGGCCAATGATTATTTGTAATTTGGCTTTGGGTCATATATTATTAATATTATTAATTATAAAGTAATAATGCTAAATATTAAATAACTCATCAAGGTAAGGAATGAATAATGGTAATAACTCATCAAGGTAATGAATGAGTAGAGCCAAGTAAAATTCGCGTTATGAAATAGAACGAAACTGTAGTTAAACTAGTAAAAATGATAATTGTGGACAAGAAGTCAAGTCAGCATGCAAATTTTGAATTGCGAAGTAACGCGATTTGGAGCTTTAAACATGAAATATGTGTGTATTTGCAAAATACGACCAAAATAACGAAAATGTGTTAAACTTAAATATTGGCCAAAAATAAGTATTTGTAAGAAAAAACGTGGAGAAGAGTTAAAATTATAAAGAAATTATAAAGGAAATTAGGAAGTATTGTTTTTAGTAGGGATGTGCGGGTAGTGATTTTTTAACTCGGGTCGGGTTCGGGTCGGGTATGGAAATTAACCTCGGGTCGGGTATGGAAATAAACCTCGGGTCGGGTCGGGTCGGGTCGGGTAGTGCTAAAATTAATACACACGTATAGATCAGTCAAATATAATATAATAAGTAAAGTTTTTAGTAATAATTAATAAAAATGTATCAATCAATAGAAAATACGTTACATAAAATGTAGTTGTGTACGAATCTACGATCTGAATCTACTTCAACACATTCGAATTTTCTAATTATTTGAAAATTTGAATTTCCCGCCGTATTTCACGCTATTTCCGCCAAGAAGGCGGTGGGGAGTTCTGGCATATGGTCGCCATCTTTGTTTAGATCATGGTCAAATGTCAAATACATCGTGAAATCATGGTGAAATATTGTTATTCACCTAGGCTACACTATATTCATGAAATAATAATAAAGTAAGATAGAAGGTAAGGCATCCTCATATAAATATCAGTTCCTCCCAAGCTTCCTCGTCTTGCAGCTTCATATTGAAATTCACAATTTCGACCAATCATAACCTCGAAATTATGTTGTACTAGGCCTAGGCTACCCGACCCGGTTTTTTCGGGCATAATTTACGGCCCGACCCGACCTCGGGTAAATTTTGCTACCCGAAAAATACCCGTTTTTCGGGTACCCGCACATCCCTAGTTTTTAGACATGAATGACATGTCTTTATTTTATTGATATTTCCACATTTCATTAGGCCTACGCGTTGTTTTTTTTTGGCTTGTTAGCCCCTAGATCTATGGGCTTGTTAGCCCCTAGATCTATGGGCTTTATAAAAACACCGCCAAAATGCGAACTTAACATTTTGAAAAACGAAATTTGGGAAAAAATAAAACCATATCTGTAGGGCTCTATGGATGAGTAAATCCTACCTATAATTTAGAAAGTTTCTAGTATTCACAAGTTCAAGTTCCTTCATACAAAAAGGGGTGAATTGAGAATTCATTGAAAAGTTTGTGAAAAAGGAATAGATAATTTCAAAAAGCTCTTCCCCCAACACTTCTCATGAACATGTTTAAAATGTACTAGCATTGAGTTTATTAGTACACTAATAAACTCAATGGTACTAGTCCCAACGAAAGTATTCGCATACAACCGATCTCAGGTCATTGTCTACTGCCCCTTTCAACCGCACCAATTAAAAGAAAATCAACAGATACCTGGCGTTCCTTCACACATTCGTAAATGCGTGGTTCAGCTTAGTCGAGTGCACACTGCACAGGCGGTTTGGCTCCACCCACCATTACAGGTAACCAACGGAAGGTCTTAAATTATCTCCAATGTACCTGTTTAGATTTTTTTTTATCATATGCCCACATTTGGCTTAATCAGGCCATCATGTAAGATTAGATGGTAGGAATTAGCGAAGTAGAAAATTAAGTTGTCACCTTGGACTCGGCTGTGTCGTAGCTCGTAAGCATCAGAATACTTTCGTTGGGGCAACTATAGTAATTAATGACTGAATGTAGACAAGAGTTCAGAATCCAGTAATAATTTATTTGCATTTAAATACAAAAGAGTGGTATATATATAGCCAACTACAAATTACTAGGAAAATGCAGCTAGCTAATGCTATCAATAATATGAACATTTTAATTTATCATAAATATTATGCAATGGAATTTTGTTGAACATTAGTTTAGCCTACAATAATAGCAGACACAAATTGTACACTAATAAATAATCATTTAGAGGAAGGAAAGCTTGAGCAGGTGGAAAAAGACAGTTTCATAGTAGTCAGTGATAAATGATAATACAACTGATTGATTTAACTATTTTCATTACCGCTCTTTCTAATGATCAATCAGCTTTGTAGACCATTCTGAACAAATTAAATCTGTACATGTTTCAGTTATGTTTACGAAGTAGGCCTACTGGTTCTGTAACTTACCCAATCAAAGGCATGCCTAAAAATGCATCTATACTGTATTGACAAATGACATCTGCCGACGACTAGAGTTAACCTTAAAAGATTTTATTTTCAATTTTTATTGAAAAGGGCAGGCTTACTAAACAAGGTCATACTCATACACTTTGTCCTTTAGTTAGCTCGTCCAATGGGGTGAATTACCGCCTACCTGGGGCCCAAGAGGGAGGCCCATTTATTTGGGTATACTTCCTTGAATGTCTGATTATAACAGGGTTTATTTTAACTTATTCCAAAATCCATGCCTAGTTAGTAGCCTAGCCACTGGTCAAACAGGTTTAAAACAATAGTCATAGGCCCATGTACTGCCTTTTGCACACTTTTTCTGTAGGTTGACTAAGTCTCCTAGAGTCTATTTTCCGTGCGAATTGTATATTTCACTAAATTTAAAACGTAAAATAGTTTTGTAATAGATAATTGAGTAAATTGGCAATGGCGTTGTCAATGAACAAAAGGAAACACAGTTGAAGATATAAAATAACAATTTAAAATAGCCTAGGCCTGGCCTAGACTATGTATTTTACGACACAAAAAAGTTTGACACGTTTCCAGTTTTGCTGACAAAATAACCTAGAACTAATTCCGGTAATTCTATGGATTGGGTCCTCAAGCTTTCGCACATTTTCAGTCCCGTAAAGGAGGTAGCCTACTTGAAACAATTACCACTCAAGAGATTAAGGAATCACTTTCTCTGCTGCCTGACGTTCTGAAGGGCTACCAACTTAACAGGTCATTGGAGGGGTTAGATTCACGCAAAGTGCGCTATCAAGCTGTAGTATTTAAAATTTAAGGGTTGACAACACTTAACGTCACAAATGGTGGGGAGTAATTGCAGACTAATTCTCCGACTTTCGTCACCTCGGACGCTTTCTGGACAATTTCTATAGGCTACTCTACTTGTAGGGCCTACACGGAATTAAAAGATTAAGGCTCGGTATTATGAAATAATTTAGAAGGCTACTACGTAACAATTGTTTTCACCATGGCAGCCACCAATGGGAAACATGGATAGCATGGATAAAACACGAAAGTAGCCTCTAAAACTGATTTATTTATTTAATGTCTATCCTATTCAGTTATAAAAACTGATTTACAAAGGAGGACCTTAAATAAAACTAAGCTATGCCAACAATGAATAGTTATGAAATCATAAATAACAATAACAATAAAAACAAAACAAACTACTGAACTATATAAAAATATAATCAAGAACAAGAAAAAATGATTGAGAAATGAAATAAAATAAAATGAAGTGGTAATTCAACATATTAAAAAATAAAAATAGAAGTATGCAAATAAGAAAGAACATGAAGAAACAAAAAAAAATTGTGGGAAAAAATTAATATATATATATATATATATATATATATATATATATATATATATATATATATAAAAAAGTGAAAAAGAAGAAAAGAAAAAAAAAGAAGAAAGAAGAGAAAAAAGAAAAAAAAGAAAACAGAAAGAAGAAAAAAAAGAAAAAACTGATTTGTTAACGGTCCCAGCTCAAACGAAATGAGGATTGCAAAAAATCAGAAACTGCAAACTGGGAAAAATAAAATTTCACGTAAAAGCAACCCGGGAAACCGCATACGCCTATACACCATTTCGACTACAATTACAATAGGCCTAAATATGAAGACATTTCATTTACGTTTTTTTATCATGCATTTTAGCATGAGAACCCAATCTATACATTTATCCCAATTCAGATTACTAAATAAATACATCTAAATTTGTTTCTAGTCAATTTTTGTTTATACATTTAAACTGACACCCATAGGCCATACAAGAGAGTATCAATTCCGAATTACGGATTCACACCTTTAATCAAATGGGCCAATTTACAAAAATATTGTCCATGGATATACGTAGGCCTATGTCCATTTATTTACATTTAATTTAAAAACAAGATTACTTAGGTTTGGTTTCCTGATCTGTGACATAACGAATAAAGACTGTTTCTTCAGGAATAGCCTCGGGGGTCACATCTTGCTCGTACATGTAAGAGCATGCAATCGCAAGAACTGACCCGTCATGACTGAAACAAAGTGAAGCAATCGAAGCAGAGTAACGATGGAACTGGCACAATCGTTTCTTATTAAACCCGTCCCAAATGTTCACGTAGCCATCGGAACCTCCGGTTGCAAATGTATTATAACCAGTATGAAAACTGATGGCATTAACGGGATATATATTTTCGATTCCCCCTTCCTTAATCCGGTGACACTTGAATGCATATTTCTTTTTCTGGATCTCCGAGCTTGTATCCAAATACTCGACCGCTACGCGACCTTCAATGCTGCTCAGTACGTAGCCTTGTTTGTTCGGGAAGCATCTGATGCATCGCGTTTGATATTTCAAACTCGACTCTCTTCTTTGAAAAACATAATTCATGTTTCTGAGATCCCATACACAGACTTTCCGTCCTGCTGTTCCCACGATGAACTTTTCACCACACAGACTCATCGTGTACACTCTGTCGGGTTGGGTATATGTGCCGAGACACCTGGGACTTCTCGGATCCCACAGCTTGCAAGTTGAGTCCCAGCTGCCTGTCAAAATGCCGTTCACTTCATGAGAATACTCGACAGCCCTGATAGCATTATCGTGAGTGCCAACGATGGTTTCAGCATTGGTATTGAAGTCGTACATCTTAAGTGTGTTGTCCAGCCCTCCACTAAATGAATGTACAGCATCCTGAAACAAAATAATAGTACCAGATTATTGGCTGGCCTAAATTTGTATAATAACAATAATTGGAAAGGGCCCCAAACAATTTACTAAACAGAGGGGAGAAGACTTAGGACTGGATGACTTGCCACCGACAAGTAAAATACAATTTCCATGGCTAGAAGTATGCATAAAGTATGTAAGTATGCATGCATGCAGAATTGCAAGACAATAGGCAATAAACTTAAAACTAGATAGGTAGACCAAATGTAGGTAGGTACCACTGGAATGAAATCAATAACAATTAACAAATTGCAATTGTACCTTCTTCAAGCATAGACACTAACATTTCAATGTGTTTAATAGCTCACTAGTCGTTGGTCAATGCTGCATTGCAAATTAATTACACTATTTATTATTATTTGTTGTTTTAGATGTAGGCCTACTTGAAAGCTAGGCCCCCCCTTCCCCCCTGCCCCTATTCGCCTTTCAGTCGCCTCTTATGACATGCAAAGGCAGAGCTACCCTGGGTCCACATGGGAACTGCCTATCAATGAAGGGCCTACTACTTCTAAAGCCGTTTTGTTGCAAATATTAGTTAATGTAGGCCTACTAGAAGGAAGTAAGTACTAGGCCTATGAATAGCCAGAAACAGCATACACTGCAACTGTGGGTATAGGGTCTAGGCCTAAGTCAGTGATGCAAACAAATACTGACTTGGTATGTCCAAGGACTATTATCGGTTTCACTCCGAGCTGCGATCACCTCAGGCTACTAAAACTCGTTTGTCATTAGCCCAGGCTGTACACCCCCTTGAGTCACTAGCAGTTTTGGCCTGCTGATGGTATGATACATAGGCTATGTAGGCTAATGAGGAACTGGGAAGGTTGTTCAATTGTTAGCTCAGACGGGATTGTTAGAATTTCGGTTTCGAAAAACTATTTGCTCTTTTGTTATTGGAGTCCGAGCGGATACCAGGAAAACAATTAGCAGCCCACTGTCAATCACCCCTGTTAGCAAAGCTTGTTTTACACCATTGACTGAAGGAAGATTGAATGATGAAGATAATGGCACAAGAACTTGGAAACATAAAGGAGGCTTTAAAGGGCACACAAACAGAGGGTCAGTTGGAAACAGTGCCATTTCTTGCGCTCGCAACTGGGAGTGAAACCAATAATAGGTAGAGGCATTTTAAAATGGGTTTATTTTTTTACAAATTTCGTTTAAAAAAACCCATAATGTGGTGTTAGGGCCTATATGTTTTTATTTATTTTTTCATTTTACAGCAACAACTACAAACAAGTAAAATTGCAGTAAAAACACAGAATAACAAAGTTATTATTTTGTCAATTGTACTGAATGAAAATAAAGTTTCAATTTACACTTAACGAGCCCTCAAGAAAAATTGTATTTTGTTGTACGCACAGTGGCTAGACCGAATATTATATTAATTTAAACAAGTTTTGGTTGGTCGACGTGTATTTTGTTGGTTTTGATTGTGGAAAATTGGAAATTTAATTAGATTATCAGTTTTTGACATTGATATTGTTAATTTGCGTGTTTTTCGTGGTTTTTATCGCTATTTAAGCCACTTTTTGCATTGTTTGTTGTTCTAGCGAAAAAATCGCGCTTTGTCGTTATTTAAAAACTGGTTGAGCTGAACCATCATATCGAGAAAGCTTCAAATTTCAACAATCTAACCTAAAATGTAGACTTTTGTGTTATCGCGACGTGCGAAAAACAAATGCCTCTAATAATAGGGGTTAGGTGCACGCGTGCCATGCGTATGTTGGGGCACAAGAGCCTGCAGATAGGGATTGTACCTACCTACAACTTACACAAATTACTTTGAAAAGGTAGGCCTAGACCCTAAAGTTTGTCTCAACCAACATCCACGCCAGTAAAGTGGACTCGTCAAAGGGAGACTTATTTCCCGTTCACTGTGCAAGATTGTAAACGTCAAGCATGTCACCGGAAGGCAGAAAGGATGCTCAGTTTAAAAATTTGGTTATCGGCCAACGGATGTACAAGGGTCCAAGCCACCCGCTTGACAACAGCGAAGAGGTTCGCTATTACCTGAGGCGGTTGTCCTCGGAAGTGTTGAAGGTCCATGTGGTTTGGAACTGTATTTACTATGTTAGAAGGTAAGTATTTATTGTTAGAAGGTAAGTGTTTGCAAAATAAAGAGAATGATTGACATCCTTGGTATCCAGCAATACGAACCAATTCCTTTTAGTTTGCATTTTGGCGGGGTGGATGTTGGTTTGAGACGAACTTTAGTAGCCATTGTGCCAGGGGTCGGCAATCCTAGGTACGCATGCCACGCCAAGGCATTCTCTGTGGCACGCGTCTCGGCCTAGATGTAACATTTAAAAATTGGGGGAACACTTTTTTTTTTTATATGTATCTCAATTTTTAATTTGAACGAACTGGACCCAGCCGAAAACTTTTCTCAAAGTTTCTAAATGGGTCAAGTTCTATTTCTAGCTCAATGCCAAGCCTACCCCCAAAACAATTTTGTGACAAATGCATCTGGGTTAGACGAATAGTTATTCGCCATAATGGACAGTGGAAGGACGGCAAGGATGTCTGTGCCAACTGCCAAAGAAGTCAAAGAATTTTCAAGAAGAATGGAAAATAGAATATGGTTTTATTGAAAGAGGAGAGTGTGGTTTTTACTATATTTGCAGTGAAAGTGTAGCTGCTCGGCTCGCACATCAAGTGTTAAACGCCATTTCCAAACAAAGCACAAGAATCAGCACTCATCTCTTCTCAAATGTGGCACTATCGAGTTCATTCGCCCGTGCGTTATTAAAGTCGATCGATGAAGTGTACTACCCATTCAATACAACAACTAAACTATTCAAATTAAATGGCCATGAAAAAATACTTTTTTTTATTCTAAATTATGAATTTCAAGAATTATTACATGTAGGCCTAAGTAGCATTTAATACGGTTGTTTTAGAGGATGTTTATGGGCGCTGACATCTTGAAATTTGACGCCATTGAAGTGCTGCTGCAAATTAATTCCACACTATATAGAAGGCATCTACCATTGTTACCAGTATTGTTTAATATTGTTGGTAAAAATAACACGGCCAACTATACGACACGAAAAATCCTACCACGGTCTTCTTGATCTCCTAGAGCAGCACTTTAATGGCGACAACTAAAACAACCGTATACTGAACGTCTTGAAATTATATATTTTTTTTTATTAATAAAGTATATTTATAGTTTCTAATTTGAGTAGATTTGAGGTAAAATTGACACACCAGCGCAAATATCTCGAAAACGGATCGCGTTCGACCATCTTTTTCAAACGTATTCATGTTAGTCATGAAGTTATCTACATTTAAGACGAAAATTTGTTACAATATATTACTTTTTGAAGGTGCTACGCAAAGTTATACGATTGAAAGTGTAGGTTTTTGTTCAGTTACAATGTATAACATAGGGAATTCCAACGCATTTCAACACTCAATAAATAAAAAACTAATAGCGGTAGGTGCATATTTTTTTCTACAATATTCACAAGCTTAATCTCAACTTGCAGTACATACAATTTGAATGATTTATATTACATGTGCAGTTATCATCGATCGACTTTAAGTTCGAGACTCATAAAGTGTATTTTCGAAGTTTGGTCATCACGGTGGGTCCTGTACAACAGCAAGTTACGTGGTCTTCGAACAACACCACGGAAGTTACTGAAGGCTACAATAATCGACAATTTGAACGAGAACTACCGTATGAATTAGAAATTGAATGCAATGGGGCTTTGCACGCAAAGCTTGACGTAGAATGCACCACCACCGTCTAAGCCCAAATCCATGACCTGCTGGATGGGTAAATCAGCGCGGACAAGGTCTACTTGACCCATCCAGCAGGCTGTGATGGCAGCATTTTGCCAAAGACATTGGAATAGAAGTAGCGCCACCATAGTTCGAGCTCAAGTCCAGAGCCTCCTGGATGGGTGAATCAACCCTTTTTTCATGGCTAGGTTATGCGGAGATCAAGTAGACCTTGTCTGAGGGCCGGGTCGGTGCTGGCGCTGCGAGTGGAAAAAAGTCGCAGTGCAAAGCCCCATTGCAAATGCAATTAGAAATTCATGACAGAAGTAGGCCTACATGTAGAATTAATTATTATCGCTATCTTTTGTCAGCTAATAATCACTTGGTGTGATCAGTATCACAGTATCAGTGTGTTGAGTAGAATGTCGGTAGGTAGATTGTAAATTGTACGTATTAGGTAAGGTATAGGCCTACCTACTTATTTTGTAATGTAGTCATTATAGTAGGATTATTAAAAGGTATTGACCAATACTCAAATATTGTGTTTAAGTTAAATTTATACTGGCATGCGAACGTTATTCTCATTAGTTTTTAATTTACTTTTTGGCACCCAAGTTGAGAAAGTTTGCCGACCCCTGCATTGTGCTCAAGGGCTGGGAGCAAACATTTAAGTTTGTCAATGTTTATTTTTCCGAATTTGTGCGTTTAAAAGCAACACCCCTCTTGTTCACAAAATGATAACAAAACATGAGTAGGCTGCCTAGGCTAGTAATGTTAGCAAAAAAAAATTTCAACAAAATAACATGGGTGATGTATTATATTCCTTAAGGTTAGGATATCGCTAGCACTAGGGCCCGCTAGAGGGGTAAGGGGGAATGCAACATAGTTTGCCGTACATTGGAGTAAAGTACCCATATCTTCGGAACTAATAAAGCTATGAAGATGATCGTGGACTTTTTAGAAAGCTTAAATCATCAGCTTCAATTGTATCTATAAATTGATTACTAATCTCTATAATTACATAATGTTAATGCTCTTTTAATTAACATCTGTAAAATTGAGTTCTAGATCGATATTTAGACCAAATATTAATCCAGCAACGAAATTCAAACATTTTTGCATAAAACGCATAAATTGTGAGGTCTAACCGCAGGTATATTTTCAATTTTCAAACTCGACTTCAATGAAAAAAATAATTAATGAAACTTAAGGGGAATGTACACTGAAAATGGTATCTCAGCCACTTGTAAAGATAACTGCTTCAAATTTTGGATTAACCTCAAGTTGCATGAGGAAAAAAATAAAAAAATAAAAAACAAATTTTTCTTGTGTGTTTTTTTTTTAACTTTACATTCATAAACAATGTACCAGGGAAATGCTTAAAGTAGGCTATCTCATTTTTTGCAAAAAAAAAAATTGAATTTATTTTTCTGTTAACGAATGTGCAATTGATACAATCAAAAACCGGATTTTCAATTTTTTGTTTACAACTCAAGTTATACATTTTTAATTATGAACCTTATATTTTTAAGTACATTTTTCATAAAAAAAATGTTCAACATTTTTTAAAAATCAAACCAAACACTTTTTCCAAAATCCCCTTTTTGATTGTCCTCATTTGTATCTTGTTTGTACACACACAAAACATCAATGCTCTAAGTCCATTTGTGTAAAAGTTTTAGCGAAAAGAATTGTTAGAAACGTAGAAAAAATTATACTGAGATAAAGCCTTGTGAAACGCCGAGTTGCTCGCTGTAACATGGTTTAACCGCTCACGCTGCTGCAGCTAACATTTTTGTCAACACATTAAGAAATATTGGATCCAATTACTACTTTGTTTAATGATAAACAAGGGGTCAATTATCAAAATGCAAAAAAAAAAAAAAATCAGGAATTTCTCAAAAATCGACAATTTTCAGTGTACATTCCCCTTAATTAAATAACCCATTGTTTGTGAATATGATATGATATTAACAAAAGGCGGACGGTTAGACCTTGCATTTGGTTCTAGAACTTGAATGCTTTTTAATTTTTTAAGATATCTTACACCGTTCTCAAACTATCAATTAAGTTAGTTTTGAAAATTTTAAGAATTATTTTGTTAGACAAGGAGCGCTTAGAGTGGCAGTGTTTGGAACTCGGTAGTAAGTTGACCATTCATTCGCGGGAAGGACAAAATGCAACTTTGGAACAGATTGAAGCTTGTCACCTGTCACATACCTAATTACACTATAATTATGTGGTCGTACCGCATGGATAGTTCGATACTGAAATGCAACTCAACGATGCTCGCCTGCACCTACGCTTACAATTATTTCGAAATTTCACTTGTGTTAATATCGGTCTAATCCACAAGAAATCTACTATACACTTTGTAGGTTGTAAAGATTATCAATTTACACCATTTTAGACAAACTCTCAACCTGTATCACCAGTAGGCCTATTGAGATGAGAATCCATGAATGTGTTTTGGGGAGCTGCATAGGCAACCAGACCTTATAATTTATTAGAGGACGAAAATTCGTTGTTTGTATGTCACATAATAATATTAAATATGGGTTAATTAGTAATATGTGGTATGATGGTTTCGTGATCACTTGTTATTGTTATGTTTATTGATTGATTTATTACAACGCCAAATGACATTCACAAGTACAACGTATACATATACAGTATATCGCATAAAAGATGTATATAACAATAATGTAACAAACCTTTTATAATAATTGGTAATTCACTGCTATGTAACTGTTGTATTTGCATAATCCATTCAAGTTTGAAGCAACAACAGTGCGTAGATTCAACAAATACACGTAATAATGTTTCGCAGTAAATATATGTTCACTATAAAAAATATCCTGACTGAAATCTTCGTACGCTATCTATCGAATGTATATCCACTTATATTTTTATCAAATACTAATTTTTATTGTGATTTATGGGAACAACATAATAGATGGGCTTGGTCTTATCAGGCGTGTGTATGTGTTACCCTCTCCACAACTCGATTGAGAGGAAAGGTTGCTCGAGTCCGCTGTTATCTTTCGTTCTGCACCTGCGTCGGATCATATTTCAGAACATATCTTATCACACTCGTAGGTCGACGGCTGACTCACAACACACCAGAAATGACCGCCAGTACAATTTATCGACATTCATATTTATAGTGATTGTAGCCTATGTGTTCATTTTCATTATTTTATAGCTACCAAATTTCGAATCTCGATTCTATTGTAAAAACTGACCGAGCTACACTTGTTTGAAGACTAAAGAAAACAAACTGGAAATCTGAATTGCTGTATACAATCTTAGATAATAAATAATACAAGACAGTGTTCAAAGTTGCCGTTGAATCACTTCTAATTTACTGTACGATTGTAACAAGAGACTAATGAGTAATGAATGATATTTGCCCCGAACTAGAATAGAACCCGTGTACGCCAGCTTGGCGGTCTAATTATGATCTTACGATCTGAAATAGTCGTGGGCCACAAGAACCATAAATGTGTAAATTGCTACGTTCAGCACTTAGATGAGCTCTTATGCCAGAGCATTGGTACGTTATGTCGGAGTGCGCTGGTTCGATCCCAGTCGGGGAAAACTTATGACGATTGCTCCATATACATACAATTAAACAGTACACTGGTTTTGTAGCTAAATGAAGCTATATATTATATAACATGGGATAAGGTATAAAAAATACGCACTCTTCACTAGTGACAGCGTCGCCAACAGGTGTGCGTGTGGTTATCCATGGACCCAAGTACAATTTGTGAAATGCAACTGACAATGATTCATGATTGCCAATAATTCGTTACTAGATCACAATTTTGAATTATCGAATACAGGTATGAAGTAAACTGTGTAGTAGGCAACCTATAGACACAACGTAATAACACAACGCAAACAAATTAATATCTACAAGAAATCACCAAACACAAAAGAAACCACAGTAGGCTTATAAGTCTATAACATAAAAGCCATACATACATAACCGTAATACCCCCCCCCCCCCTGGGTCATTCCATGAAAAATCAACCAATTTGGAATTAATTTGTTGCTGACATGTTTGGGATATTTTTCAAATGAAGCTCATTGATAACTACTTACTTGCAGATAACAACACAATTTTTTTTATTTTTTTCGGATGAACGGTTTAGAAGTTACGGGCCTTGAAAGTTCAGTCCGCATCGCGAAAATGGCAAATTTAAGGGTTTGCGTTTAATAGTGCCATTCCTAAAGGGGTGAAGCTTTTGGTTTTATTTGTCCTTTCTAGGACCATAATTGAATAGTTCTACTAGAATATGTTTTCAAAAATTTGATACTTAACATGCAAGTAGTCCAAACTGAAGGTCAAAGTCATCATATTAATTTGTCGTTTTTGCAGATTTTGGGGTGTAATAACTCTGAGGGGGTTGAAGATAACCATCCAATTCTTTTTGCCTAATATACTCTTTAGCCTTGTGTATTAGGAAAAAAATACGTTTTTTTTGTTTTTCTGAACCCTTCATACCCAAACATATTCCCAAAATGTAGCGAAAGTCAAATTTTGACATTTTCAAGGTCAAGTTATAGAAAAGGGGTAACTTCAAAAAAATTCAAAATTTTGTGTTTTGTTTAACTATCTGCAAAGAACCAAACTGCCAAATATTTATGTGTTACTCAATCTGGTTTAGGAGTTACAGCCCCTCTAAAAAGGCAGTAATTCACCCACTTTACCAGTAGGCGTACAGTGTGATTTGCAAATATAAAACACTATTTAGGCCAATATTTTACCAAATTACCTTTAAAAATAAATAAACATGTCTATGTACCATGTCCCGAAAATCCAGTTTACGGGGGTGGAAAAAGGGGGTGATTTTTTATGAGGACACCAATATCTCAAAAACCGAAGATGTTACAGATGTGATAGTTGGTATTTAGATTATCCTTCAAAAATAAAGGAATAGTACATGTTTTACCACTTTCCTAAAATCCTGTTAAGAAGGATGAAAAGGGGTGGTGCAGTGTAGGGGTTGATTTTTTTTATCTCTAAAACCGAAGATATTCGAGATGTGAAAATTGGTACACAGATTCTTCTTCATAAACAAACGTATTTTACCATTTTTTTAAATCTAGTAAATGGTGGTCAAAAAGGGGGTAGTTTTTTAAAATGAGGATACCTGTACCGGTATCTAACAAACCGACACTGTTTAAGCCGTAAAAATTGATATTTAGATTAACCTTAAAAAACAAAGTAGTACACGTGTGATACCATTTTCTGAAAATCCCGTTAATGGGGGTGAGAAGCGGGGGTGGATTTTTTTTTAAAGATTTCTATACCTCCAAAATCGTTAACGGTAACCGTAAACGCTACAGGCTTGAAAATTTGTATAAATATTTCTTGAAACATAAAGAAACAAGTATTTGAATATTTTTTGCAAATCCAGTTAAGGGGGTGAAAACACGGGGTGATTTTTTAAAACTAAAAAACGGAACATGTTAGTCGTGAAATTTGGTATTACTATTTATATTCTCATTTAAAAATATGTAAACAATTGATTTACAATTTTTTGAAAATCCAGTTAGGGGGGCGGGGGTTACAAGAGGGGGTGAATTATTTTTTGAGCATAAGTATATTTCGAAAACGGATGATGTTGAAGATGTGAAAATTGGTATTTAGATTCTTCTTTAAGATTAAATAAACACGTGTTTTACAATTTTTCTGAAATCAATTTAAGACAAGTGAAAACGGGGTTAAAAAGCAGGGAGTGAATATTTTATTTCAAAAACTAAAAATGTTTTAGACGAGAAACTCAGCATTTAGTTTAGATTAGATAATTAAAGATAGTTAGATAATTCAGTTTAGAATTAAAAGACACTAGTTTTACCATTTTCTGAAAATCCAGTTGAGAAGGAATGAAAGCGTGGGGGTGAATTATAGTATGTGCACCACCCCTTTTCATCCTTCTTAACAGGATGTTAGGAAAATGGTAAATATATACTATTCCAATATTTTTTAAGGAGAATCTAACCACAAATTTCTATGTCTGTAACATCTTCAGTTTTTGAGATATTGGTGTCCTCACGAAAAATCACCCCCTTTTTCCACCCCCGTAAACTGGATTATCGGGACATGGTAAAGACATGTTTATTTATTTTTAAAGGTAATTTGGTAAAATATTGGCCTAAATAGTGTTTTATATTTGAGAATCACACTGTACGCCTACTGGTAAAGTGGGCGAATTACTGCCTTTATAGAGGGGCTGTAACTCCTAAACCAGATTGAGTAACACATAAATATTTAGCAGTTTTGTTCTTTGCAGATAGATAAACAAAAGACCAAATTTTCAATTTTTTTGAAGTTACCCCTTTCCTATAACTTGACCTTGAAAATGTCAAAATTTGACTTTCGCTACATTTTGGGAATATTTTTGGGTATGAAGGGTACAGACAAACAAAAAATTGTATTTTTTTTCCTATTACACAAGGCTGAAGAGTATATTAGGCAAAAGGAATTGGATGGTTATCTTCAACCCCCTCAGAGTTATTACACCCCAAAATCTGCAAAAACGACAAATAAATATACTAACTTTGACCTTCAGTTTGGACTACTTGCATGTTAAAGGAATAGTCAGATGGAGAACTAGAAAATTACCAATGAGTCATAAGTGCATGAAAATCAGTTATGTGTAAAGTACAATTGATATAGGTTGCTTCAACGCAAGAAAAAAAATAGTGAACATTCAGCTATTCTAATTGATTGACTCCGTCCGATCTGCTGCATTTTTCTTCTAAAGCGTAGTACAGCTGTATCGGTTCCGAGGTCGCTAACGCCTGCCTGATAGACAGAGCACTCATTGTGTAATACGAGTCCCGCCAGCGCTCCGCGAAACACTCGGCGACTGCGGACAGTGCCGCTCAAAACAGATTGCAACTTTTCTACACATGAAATCACAAACAAATTAATTGCAGGGCATTTTGTAGAAGTACACGTTCGTACTAAGAAGCCTGTTATCGGTAGAGAAACGATGCACATTAAACCTCCTGATCGATTTTTGATAAGTGCCCTATTTTAGCGGTGGTTTTACTATCTCGAGGCAACAATTTTTGTAAATGGGAATTACCATGAGGAAAGTTGCTCGGTGCTACTTGGTAGCACCAAGCCAAAAAATCGCGTTTTCTTTAATTTTTTAACCGCCTGCTTTTAAAGTATGATATCGTTTAGTCATGTTTTCCATATTTGAGGGTGGACATCTACAAATGGTAGTTCTTTAGTTTTTCATCTGACTATTCCTTTAAGTATCAAATTTCTGAAAACATA
The DNA here is from genome assembly GCA_945910005.1 of Isoperla grammatica. Classification (NCBI taxonomy): domain Eukaryota; kingdom Metazoa; phylum Arthropoda; class Insecta; order Plecoptera; family Perlodidae; genus Isoperla; species Isoperla grammatica. The sequence continues at coordinate 71,296,805 of OX246738.1, forward strand.
TTCTGGTAGAACTATTCAATTATGGCCCTAGAAAGGACAAATCAAACCAAAAGCTTCCTCCCTTTAGGAATGGCACTATTAAACGCAAACCCTTAAATTTGCCATTTTCGTGACGCGGACTGAACTTTCAAGGCCCGTAACTTCTAAACCGTTCATCCGAAAAAAATAAAAAAAATTGTGTTGTTATCTGCAAGTAAGTAATTATCAATGATCCAACTTTGAAAAATATCAGAAATAAGTCGGCAACCTACATTGGTTGAACTTCCATGGAATTACCCCCCTGTCATGTACCCGTGGCTCTGTAATTTAAAACGCTACAACATAGGTCTAATACAAATCTCAACTTTGTTTTGGTACGGATGTTCCTCGTAAGACACAGGACACTAGGAGCACAGCTAGGAGTGTTTTCAATTTTCATTGAGCTTCAAATCTACAAAGACACAGTCCAACTGAAGAGCATTTACCAGACCCACATTTGCGGGCGTTTCACCGCCAATGCAGGTGCACAGTTTAACAATTAGCAACATTCTCAAATTTTTACTCTGTGGATATAAAAAAACAAAACAATTCCGTTCCGATAAAAAACTCACAAAAATATGAATTAAAATATATTTTTAACCATAATTAGACCAAAGTTTGGCCAGTTATGGGGGAAATTAGAAACGAGATAGACGGATTTTTCCAAAGCTACAACCTAGCTAATAGTCTATCTAAGAGTACAGACCCAAGCATATTGCTTTATTAAAAAAAAAAAAAACAGTACTTGATCGGACAAAACTATGTAATGATTTCAGCCAACAGAAAACAAAACACTCGATATGTTCAATGCTAGTTGAAGGGAGGTGAGGACAAGGTCCCTGTTATCCGAGACCATGCACTCGCCCAACCACTTTGTAGCGATAAGATAACTGACACCGAGGGGGGGGGGGGGGGGGGGGGGGACGCTTACGCTAGTCAAGAAAACTACTTTCTGTCGTGAAATGATAAAAAAATTAAAATGCACATTCTAATTTAAAGGACACTTTTATAATAACAATGCAATTTTTTTTTTTTTTTTTGCAATTTGAATGGAAGTTGTAGCGTAATTAGCAGTGCAGCTGTAATTGTAAATAAAATGCGTTCTTGCTTCATTGTGTCAAGTCATATCAAGCTGAAAACACTTTCCTCAGGGTTCCCACTTATTATTTAGAATCAATTTCCCTGACTTTTCCAGGTTTTCAGCCGCGTTCACATAAATGACTAGTGACTATTGACTATTGACTATTGACTATTGATTAGTGACTAAGCGAATTGAACCATAGGCGATACGTGCTGACGTTCACACAACTTTACTTTTGACTTATGACTATTGACTATTGACTAACGAATTGAAGATATCTGGAAGTCATAGTTACAACCAATCACAACGTTCGCGTTCAGCCAATGAATGTGGAGCAACGGAAGTCAATACCACTATTCAATTACTGTCAAGTGTATATTTGTTTTTGACTATTTCCGGCGAATATTATTTATTTATTATTTTTATGAAGCTGTCATACAATAAAATATTCTTATTTTGAAAACAAATCTTCAAAACAAACAAGAAACATACAAAACCTTCACAACTTGGTTAAGCCCATCATTAAACGTTTTAACTGGTGAACAGTTACTATCGCCATACCTCAGTTTTCTTCATAATGTTGCAATTTAATTATTTTGACAGCTCGTTGTTTGTCAATCAGTTTGATTCATTTGTTCTAGGTGGCAGATCATACGTGTCAAAGAACTTTGTTGTGTAGTGTTCATATCTTTCTTTGGGTAGTCAATAATCACTAGTCAATAGTCAATAGTCAGTAATCAATAGTCATTTATGTGAATGCGGCTTTCCAGGTCTAGTTTTGCTTAATTCCAGGTGTGATACACGCCAAAAAACGCAGCATCCCCCCCCCCCCCCCGATACGCTCTAAAATTCTAAGTTAACGGGAAGTTATTTTACAGTGCTTCATGATTAATTTTTTTTAATTTTTCTGACTTTGGAGTCGGGAAAACGTTTTCATAGATTTGGTGAAAATATATATTTTTGAGTAAACCGAATAAGCCTAGATTTAAATAAATTCCCTATTTCCCTGACTTTTCCAGGTTTTTGAATTTTTTCCTCAATTCCCTGACTATTCCCTGACATTTTGAGCCATGTTTTCAATTCCATGACTTTTCCAGGTTTTCCAGGTCAGTGGGAACCCTGTTCCTGTTATCTGAGACCATGCAGTCGACCGGCCACTTTGGAGCGATAACCGACCCCAGTCTTCCGCCCGCATTCCTCTATGCACATGAACTGAAGACGCCTTCCATTCATAGACGTCTGATAAGTTGTCGGCATACAAGGGACCACTCCAAATTCAAACCCCGCGTAATTTTGACCAGTGGCGCCTAACTAGCGGATTTGCTTGGTAGTAGACGGAGGTATAGGGACACGTTAAGTTGATTACACCTCCAACTTTTTGTGTCCAACTGTCCAGTCATTTTGACCACAGGGGTGGTGGGGGATTATTTGTGCAGGGTATAGGACATCGTTAAATGTGCCTAGGCCTAGGCCTAAGTATATTTTCGTGCGGGCATTTACACGTTTCATCGACTCAGCCCTAATGCCATTGGGTTTATAAATGTGCTCTATGAACGGGAACAGGCTAGGACTAGCCCTATGCCTAATTGTAATTATGTGTTCCCAGCCCATAGGCCCTACTTAGTAGCCTAGGCCTAGCTTACAACAAACAAAAAATTCTGTGCTTCATGAAACCACTCAGGAGCCAAGTTTAAGTTTTCATAATAGAGCCAACATGGCAACAACTGGCAGAAGTCACTTTTTAGGGCATAAAATAAGATTAGACCTAGGCCTAGGCTAGGCCTAGGCTGCGACCTGGTAGGCCTAGGCCCTAGGCCTTAGGAATTGACCGCTCCATTAGCCATTAATTTTGTTAACCTTAGGAACCAATGCCTTGGCCCTCAGCCTGACCATTGTGTTTAAAATCCCTCTTTTTAAACATTTTTAACACAATGGCCAGACCACTGCACTGCTAGGATTATAATAGGCCTAGGCTAGGGGCCTAGGCCTACGCTGCTGAAATGTGACCTTTTACCTGAAAGCATACATCCAGGACTGGTCTGTCATGGGTGTATTTTAATCGCATGTTATTTGTAATAACATCGTAAAGCCGAACTGTACTGTCCCAGGATGAAACGAGTAAAAATTGAGCAGAGTTTGGTCCAAACTTTACAGCAGATATACCATCTTCTGGAGGTGATTTTAACTTAAATTCTGTACGTGATTCACTCATTTTGAATGTTTTTTGAAAATTGTTTTGTTTGACTTCGTTAAAGCCCTGACAAGTCAAAGATAACCTTAAAATATAACGCACCGCGGGACAAACCAACAAGCCAACGAACTTGTAGAAACAAAAGCTACCTCAAAATCAAGATGGCCGAGAGGATAAATTCAAACTTTAACCACAGCTTGCCAAATTTAAACGGGATGGTTGTTGTTGTACCTGAGTATAATGATCATAACCACGCCATTTTTATAGAATTTCAAAATTAATTACAATCACTGTCCTAAATTACCCACATCTAGGCCTAACTTGTTTTGCTCACGAATTATTAGTCAATTTACAAGTAAATTAACGGAAACTGGCCGTATGGACACTGCATTCACGACGAAAAAAAATACAAAAATGAAGTTCTCGAGATATTCTTGTTGTTGTTGTTGTTGTTCATTTTTGACAGTGACAGTTGCTTTTGTCAACAACAACAAGGCTTGATTCATCCAACTTCATGTTTTTTGTTGTTTTTTTAAGAAATTTCTACAAAAATCACTGTTAATGTTGCATTGTTATTGTATATTTCCAATTATGTAAGGAGAATGCTGTAAACAGTACGTAATTATGTTTTAAACCAGTTTAAATGTTATTTTGGCTACTGCTTGCATGGATTTGTAGGTTAAAGATTAATGTTTTTTTTATTTATTTAATTTGAAGAAGGTGGCATTTATTTTAATTTTACATTATTACAATCCAAATACCAAAATAAATTGCATCTTTTTCAAGTTGAATAAATAAAAAACCAAAAAACCATAAAGTTGGTAGGCCTAGATTTAGTATGATACTTAATGCCTATAGATACTTGTATAGATAGGCTAGGGCTAGCCTACCTGACTGCATGTTGTTGTTTGTTTGTTTCATCAACTGCTGGTCTCCTCGGACCGGTGGCTGACATTTCTCCTCTCTCCCTCCTTTCCTCCTCTTGTTCCTTTTCTTTCCTGCCCTCCTTTGAATTGGGTTTTAGTTTTCCCCAAATCGTCTAGGCCTATCCGTCTTCTGCCCCACCCGATCCTCATCTAATCCATTCCAATCCACTGTCGTTCAGCCCAGGAAGGACAACTTTCCCACGTCCAGTCTCCAGCACCTTCTTTCAAGTTTCCATGCATGATCTCCCCTTCCCCAGTAGCTTGCTGCGTTAACTGTCCTGTTCAACGAAACCAATATTTGTACCATGTACAGGTCTGATGGTGAATAAAAATCTTATCTTATCTTATCTTATCAACTCCACCTAGGCCTACCCCTCATGATTCCTTGTACTGCCATATACATTGACTACGTATATCAGCACGCCAATGCGCTTTGGCAGCAGCCGCTTTAGGCCTAATTTCAATCAGTAGGGATCCGCTCTGTATATCATGTCAATCTGAAGTGCCCTCATCCAAGCCGACTACTAATTCAGCCATTCACATCACAGGCCGTGGCTGCGCGCGCATCGCGGAGCCGCTTTGACGTGTATATCACGTAAATCAAGGTGAATTCTATCCTCCAACTCACTTGATAAAGTGTATTGGATCTGAGTCGCCTTGAGGTAAATTCAACGTGTATACCAATTACCAACTCTGCAATTGATTGGAACCAAGGCGGCTTCATCCTATGCGCGTTAAACTTGGTTGATATACGTAGTCATTATTCGGTCCTAGCCGATCCATACTCCAATTTTGTCCTCCTGTTTCTTCCACCCCAGCTCCTTGATAATTTATGTTACGTTACGCTCACCAATGCCCTAGCTATATTCTGCCATCTCCTTGATCTAGGCTTAACTCCGTCCATCTATTTCCCCTTCTCAATACCGTGTTCACCCATTAGCCATTGTGGAGGCTCTTTCATCATCCTCTGGTCTTTATACTTCTCAGCACTTATTTTTTTTTAAGTATTTTTAAAATTTATTTTTGGGTTTCCTCGCTTGTCAGCAGGGCTTTTAGTCTGTCTCAGGAGCCATTTCTCTTGCCCCACGTGACCCCAATACAGTTTGTTCTACAACATAACAAGACGTCTGTCTTCTAGCCAAGCTTCCTCTGCAATTTATCCCCCTCCCACCTGTGTATTAAACCAATGGTTTCCTGTCATCTCTTTCACTGACTCATCTGTTTCCAAGTCCTCGATGATCAAACTGTGTGTGCAAACATGTTTACCAATGTAGGTTGCCGTCACCAGCTCAATCTCACACACTTTAATTAAGCTTTTAGCTCTCCTTTTCATTAAGTGATGATGTGAAATATATGTAGTTTCATCCTCTCGTCTAGACATTTGGAGCCAAGTTCTCTTTATCATCAAATCAACAGATGTTTCTTCATATTTCCTTGAATAACAGAAACCTATGTTCCTTTGAATGCATACATAATTGTGTTGCTTGCTTAAATAAACCTCTGGTAACTTATTATTATGGTTGCGTCAAGTACCCCACAAGTGACAAACTCGAACTATCTAAGTAGTGTACTCGAGTGGTGTTTAGGTGGTTCATTGTATAAGTGTTACATTCTTTTACATTGTTGTAGGTAGATCAGTGCACGGTGACCAAGTATGGAGAATCTCTTAAAAGAAGCCCTTAACTCTAAGGTGTTGAATCCTTCTGGAAGGTCAGGTGGAGGATGTATCAACCAAGGGCAAACTTATCTCACTGACTCTGGTAAAATCTTTGTCAAATTCAATGCCAAACCTGGTGCAAGAATAATGTTCGAAGGAGAGTTTGAGGGCCTGAAAGCACTTGCTGAAGTAAATATTAAAGTTCCCACTCCTTTGAAGGTTCTTGATAATCCCAATGGTGGTGCTATTTTAGTCATGAAACATGTAGATATGAACAGTCTGGATACATGTTCTAAACTACTTGGTGAGAAAATTGCTGAGCTACATTTGTATAACTCTCTTCTGAAACACAGAAAAAGCTCAAATGACAATTTATCACCGGACAATATCCAGTCGCACTATGTAAAACAGTTTGGATTTCATGTTGCAACTTGTTGTGGATATATTCCGCAAGACAATACGTGGGCCGATGATTGGATAACATTTTTTACAAGACAGAGATTAGAGCATCAAATCAACTTGATTGAAAAAGAGTATAGCGATAGAGAAGCTATAGAGTTGTGGTCCCACTTACAGTTAAAGGTCCCAACTTTCTTTAAAGACATTGAAAACATACAACCATCGCTCCTGCATGGTGACTTATGGGGGGGAAATGTTGCCGAGTGTGGTGACGAGCCTGTGGTTTTCGACCCTGCAGTTTTTTATGGACATCACGAGTATGACTTGGCCATAGCTGGGATGTTTGGAGGATTTAATAGGTCATTTTTCGATGCATATCACGAAAAAATTCCTCAAGCCACAGGATTTGAAATCCGTCACCAACTTTATCAACTTTTCCACTACTTGAATCATTGGAACCATTTTGGAATTTCGTACAGGGGTTCAAGCATATCGATAATGAAAAGATTGCTCAAGGCCTGACAATTCCATGTACGGTATACATATAGGTATATATAATGTCCTAGGTATCTGTAAGTTAGTATTGGCGTTTTCCAATGGCCGCACTACCAAAAATTGTGAAACAATAAATAGTGCACACTGAGTGTAGCCCATTGGAAAATTCCATAAGTAAGTAAGCAAGCAAGCAAGTAAGTAGGTTTTACTTATATAAAGCAAAACCTCAAGCAATAAGTTTACTTTACATAATAAGTTTATATACATAGGCTAATACAGGGTTGCCACTTTCAAGGATTTTATCCTAATCTCAGGATTTTTAGAGTGTCTCAAGGATAACAGGATTTTGGGCAAAATCTTAGGATTTTCTACTGTCTTTAAAAAATACATTAAATTAATACATTTTTAAAAATTCAGCTAAAAAAGCAATGTAGACAGTAAAAGAACATCAGGTACTAGTAAAAATAAACATAAGTGACTGCATACCATTTTCCGCAAGTGGTAGTTATGGTGAGTAAAAGTAAAACGTTTAAATATATTCGAAGAAAATTCCGATTCTTATGCGTTTCTGCACGTAATGTTGACTAGATTCTCGAAAATCAGGCTGGCATAACATATTTTGGCATGAAACCTGAAAATTTATAACATTCATTCGCAGTTATAATATGCTAATGCTGAATATAACTGTTTTCAAGGATTTCTCAGGATTTTTTTAGTTTCTTTCAAGGATAAAAAAATTGACTTGGTGGCAACCCTGGGCTAATATATTTAAAGCAAATAAGGGCATTGGTTTAAATTTCAATCATCTGTTATGGTTTTGTACCTACATAGCTCATATAGAACATAATTTCAAACTACTTGTAAAATATTTGTTTGTTTGTAGGATGCTAGTGTTGGTAGGCTATTCAAAGTAGCCTACATCTAGGTGGTTCCCCCTTCTAGAGTATGTAGTTCAAGGGCGTCCACAGGAGTCTTGCTCGGAGGGGGGGGGGGGGGGGGGGGGGGGCAAAAAGAAAATGCTGCTGATAATGCACGTATGCCCTACTGTTGAATTTCAAATGTGAATCACACCGAAAAAAATTGTGTATTTACGGCAATTAATTTCTTCATTTTTACAGTGTTCCGCCGATATGATTCGCATTTGCGGACCATTGAAGCTAGATGCACATAGAAATAGTATGCACCAAAAATAGCGTACACAATCAGACCTTTCTCACTATTATTTGGAATTTCGATAGCTGTCATAGAATGGCTACAATGACGTAAGATGCCAACCTACAAAAAATTAATTACTGAAAAACACTTGTTTTTATTTATTTAATTAAATTAAAACTCACACAGATTTCAATGAATTTTTACTTGTAGATCAACATCGATGGTACCAACACTCCCCAATAGTTTTCAAAGTTGTAACTTTAATCGCCATGTTATAAAAAAATATGGTTTATTTACGGCAATTAATTTTAATTTTTACAGTGTTCCACCGACATGATTCGCATTTGCGGATCATTTAAGTAAGTTAGTATACATAGCACAATTGACAGCGAACAGACCCATACAAATACAATGACTAAACTTGGGAGTTCCTGTCCTCCAAGAGGGTTGGATGACAGTACTATTATATATGATTGAGTCAAAATGAGTGAAAGTTTAAAGCACAGTTAACTTTTTTATGCTGCATGTTACAAATTACAATTAATATTTTGCCTCAAAATCAAATTAAAAAAGGGTACTATAAATATAAAAATCAAAGGTAATTCTTCCGATTGGGTCCGCGGCTCATTTGCAAAAATGCAGTCCCGGAAAGTAGGCCTACTTGAAACACTTACTAAAAGACAAATTTATGTTTAAAATGAACCCACACGCGTTTTGGTGTCGGCTAAAAGTAAAACATTCAAAATTACCTTTTTCGATATCTAAAACAGCGTTTAGACGGCGGATTTTCCCATTGTCACCATGATACTTTTTCTGCCGCCCGACGTTCTGTAGGTCTACCAACGTAAGGCCTGCCAAAGTGAAATACACTGAAAGTGACTGCCCAAGTGCCTGTCATCCGACGAAAGGAAGAAGGTTAGGGGGTCAGGTTATGAAAACATCTTGAGACGTAGGCCTACTTTCGTTTACAACTCAAATAAATTTAGGCCTACACCTTCTTCAAATTGTATCACTCAAATAAAATGGTTGGCAACACTGCCGGAACACTTCCGGAACATCAAAGATGGCGATCAGTAATGGCTGACTACTTTTCTTCCTTTTGTCATCTCGAACACTTAGATCACATTTTCTCTACTTATAAACTGAATTTAAACATTAAAATTTAAAACTACTTAAATACTTTGTACACTAGATTTAATATATTTATTACAGTAAATATGAAGAAATTTCATTAATGTTTATTTTACAGCTATTTTTGACCGCAGACCCAATCGGAAGATTTACCAAATCAAATACTCAAATATTAGATCACAGAGGGCAAGTCAGGGAGGCAACTGCCCCCCTAGCATCCCCCCCCCCCCCTGCGGACGCCCGTGATGTAGTTCCTTATGTTTGTACAGCTGGTGTAAGAAACACTTAACAATAACAAATATTCACATATCTCATATCTTGTGCAAACAGTGTCACAGCTCAAACGTGTCACTTGAATAGGGTGCCCAGATCTACAATCCGAAAAACCGGGATGATTACGTATATTTCAAACTTAAGTGTTTAAGGGTCGAATGCATAGTCGTTCCTCACGTGCTCCTCAACTCAGCCTTTCCTCAGGCTCGCCAAACCACCAATCACAGAGCAGCATTGCCATGTAGACTGCTCTGTGATTGGTGGTTGGGCGAGTCTGAGGAAAGGCTGAGTTAAAGGGGTTCTCACCCGCTACCCCAAAAAAATATGTTTAACTAAGGCTGATTAGCTATGGAATTAGCGACTAAATGAAAAGAAATCGGGTTCACCATAACCCGGGGAAAAAATATCAAAGTTAGTGATTTTCGAGCTAGGTCCCATCGGCGAAAATCTCCCATAAGAAATAGCATTGGGATGACCTGTATGCCTTGGGACCTTGGAGGATTCTGCTCCAAAAAAAAAATGATGTAATACTTTTCGCTGCGTCTTTCTTTTCTGCGTGTTTCGTATATTTTGGTTTTGTAATCGGAGCTTCCGTTCAGGTACAAAATAAAGATGTGTAATCGGGTGCTCCATTTCGTTTTGAGCGTTGTTGTGCGTTGCTGTGCACGTCGAGTCGGCGGGTGTCGACTGTCGAGTTGGTGTCAAGTAAGCCAAGCGAGAGAGAGAGAGAGAGAGAGAGAGTAGTATTGGGAGGGGAAATAGTCAACGCATGCACAATGAACGCGGTCTGCTATGCGGTGTCGAATTGTTACCGACCCTTTCAAAGGTTTTTGAAAAATTATTCTTGAACAGACTTCATCCGTTTCTAAAGAGGCACAATGTATTATGTGACGAACAACATGGCTTCAGAGAAAAACGCTCTACAATGACAGCAACATTTCAACTAATTCACACAATAAATAATGCACTAGAAAATAAACAAGTAGTGGGAGCCATACTGTGTGACTTATCAAAGGCCTTTGATACGTTAAACCATACAATTCTATTGGACAAATTAAAGTATTATGGTATGAGAGGCATTGCTGGATGTTGGGTGGAGTCGTACCTTACCAACAGAAAACAGAGAGTAGATATTACTTGTAATAATAACACGACTTCTTCGGGTTGGGAATATGTTTGTAGTGGTGTACCTCAAGGCTCAAATCTAGGCCCTGTTTTCTTTAGTCTCTACGTCAATGATCTAGCAGCTAATCTTTCAAAAGATGCCAGAGTTATTCTTTTTGCAGATGACACAAGTGTTGCAATAACCGCAAGGACCTTAGATGAACTAAAGCAAAAGTCTGAATCCATCCTCAAGGAATTAGAAGACTGGTTCGCATCCAATAAAATGAAACTTAACTGCTCTAAAACACAGATTATAAGTTTCCAACTTAAAGGTGCTCAACCAAGCATAACCATTAGTCATAATAATATATCTATAGATGTAGTAGATGAAACTAAATTTCTTGGTATAACAATTGATTTTAAAATGAAATGGTTAGCTCATATTGAAAGCCTATGTAAGCGTCTTAATTCATCCTGTTTCATGCTTAAGTCGTTAGCTTCACAATGTGATATAGGTACACTAAAAACAGTATATTATGCAAATTTCCAGTCCCATATATCGTACGGAATACTTTTTTGGGGCAACTCACCTAATGCCAAAAAAATCTTTTGCCTCCAAAAGAGAGCCGTGAGGTATATGTGGCACTTAAGATCCAGAGTTTCATGTAGGCCTTTTTTTAAAAATAATCAAATACTCACTGTTGCATGTTTATATATTCTAGAAGTTTTAATGTTTGTGAGAGACTATCCGGACATGTTCCAAACAAATGACAGTGTGCATAATATTAATACCCGTAACTCGAACAAATTGCACTCAACTCACCATAGGTTAAAACTATTGGACAGTGATCCAATCAATATTGGTATAAAGTTATACAATAAGTTACCTGATAACTTAAAAAATATAAATACCAGAACTTTATTTAAGAATCAAGTAAAAGGTTTTTTAATGGATCACTGTTTCTATTCTGTTACTGAATTTATGTCATGACATTTCAACTACTTCTAATGTACTGTAGTAATTGAAATATAGTTATTAGTTATTAGTGTATAGTGTATGAATTGCTATAGGCCCTATGTAATGTGGTAATGACTCGTGGAAGTTGACTCTTGTACTTATACTTCTTTTGTACTATACTGTGTGTATATGTGTTTTTATGTGTGTATATATGTATTATTTTAACCCTAAATGACAACTTCGCATACTCGCATGTTCCTGTGACGTGCACATGAGTGTTTTAAGGAAGGCTATGTAAATAAATAAATAAATAAATGGAGTACACCAAGGCCGTCTATTTTTTTTTAGATATATCGCTTCGAGTACACTCGCACCAAAAGCCGGCTGACACCAACAGTCGCCACGGCAGTTAACCAGAAATTTCATTAATTTATAACAATTCACAGGTTTCAACTTACGATGTTTAATGGTTCATTATCGATTGGTGTGGTGCAGTAGATCATATGGTAAAAAATAAATCTAGCGGGTGAGAACCCCTTTAAGGAGCACGTGAGGAACGACTATGCATTTGACCCTTAGAAGGTTGGGATTGGTGGGGTGGGGGGAGGGGGGGGGGGGGGGGGGCGATAAGAAAAATGTTATTACAGTTTTGAATATTTTATATTGTTGGGCAAAATAACAGTTACGTGCATGTCTGCTACTATTCCACTATGTTATACTATTATTATGTATTATATTGAATATTGATTGATATGAATGTTGCCGTAAGGGAGCCATCACGCACGACACGTAGGCAACTTTCAAGTCGTTGACAGTGGGCGCAACTGGGTTTACCGCATCTTGCTCAGTCATTAGTATTACGCTTGTCGCTTTTGATACTTATCTGAGCCGTGGATAAGGTCCAGTAGGTTGGCATTGTTTAGCAGCAGGTCATAAAATCCAATACATGTCACCTCACTAAAGTGTGTTTTCAGAATCATCATAGCTTTGATTGTGGACAGATCTAGATGACTTTTTTCGACACTCAACATATTGTTCATCGCCGAAAACACACGGCAACTTCCAAATATTTCCAATTATGTCAGAAGGAGAGCGCCAGCGTGCTCTGGCTGACAGCGGACCTGTCCATTTATTGATAAAGAAGGGAATACAAGGTAGTAAGCGCAAAGTTTGAAAAATTCAAAATCTGTAATTTTGCATTTTCAAAAAATCGGGACAAAGGTGCGTCCCGCCGGGAAGTGTGGCGGGACACGGGACACACAGCTGAAAATCGGTACTGTCCCGCTGAAAACGGGACGTCTGGGCACCCTACACTTGAATAGTTTAAACTGTCAGTGGCGTAACTCGTAAACTCGGGCCTTTTTGCCAAAGACGTTTTTTTCCCTGGCATTTTTGATGCTTTTATCATGTTATTGATTACACATTTAATTTGTATTTAACTTAAATAAAAAACATTCTAATCACCATATCACAGATAACTAAGTTATCTGTGACCATATACTGTATATTGTTTCAATTACCTTTCCCTTTCTTTGAAAAAGTTTGTTGAATGTATTATTAATTAATGTTCTCTTCAGTATTAGGTATTTCATGCTTCAAGGTATTATCACAGATAACTAAATAATATATAAGTATATTTTACAGTAAATATGATATAATTAGGAGAATGATTATCTAATTAACAAAATACGATATCTAATAAATCCCGTGATCGATACCCCACGTTAAACCTTAGGCCTACTTAATCTTGTTAATCAGTTTGTATATCGCCGTTGTCAGAATGTCCCTGAAGGGTTTGAATTTTCTTGACCTGGAGGAGGACCTTCTCCATCTGACATGGGATCTATCCGAATGGTTTCTCCCCAACAAATTAAACCTAAATCCAGGCAAGACCCAAACAATCGTCTTTGCTCCTCGAGGGAACCGAGTGTTACCCCATTCCACTATCGCACTGGCATCCGAAACAAAAACTCTCGGATTGATAGTAAATCATCAATGCAACATTTCTATAGTCAAAGCAGTTTATTTTGTATTATTCCAATCCATTCTACATTATGGTATAGTGTTTTGGGGTAGCTCGTCCTCGGCCAAGCGGGTATTTGTTGCTCAGAAGAGAGTATAATCCGCTACATGGTGGGCGTGTGTAGAAGGACATCTTGCAGACCCCACTTCAAGGACCTAAAATACTGCCATTGCCGTGCTTATACATCCGGCAAGTGTGCATGTTCACCCAGAGGCAGACTGGGATAAAAAGGCCCGGGATGCTGGGTTTTAGGGGGCCCGCACGAGGTGGCGTGGCACAGCTGGGGTCTGGGGCAAAGACCCAGCCGCCGGAGGCAAATACGCCCAAGGCATAAAAAATTTGTTAGGGTTGCATTGACTTTTATGGCCTAAAATGCGATTTTAGGGCGCGATTAACAGAGGCCACCCTACCAGTAGCCAAATAATTTCAATTATACTCAATTAATAACATTGAATATTTACAATAAATATTACAATAAATTCAACCCTAATTTCAAAATAATAGTTATAGAGTGGGGTTTAGATTTTTTTTAGTAATACCTGTACAGAGAAGTATTTATATCATAGGAACTTTCTGGTGGCAGCCTGAGGCCCGGACTGCCGAAGGGCCCGGATTTGCCCAGGCTATCCCTAGCTAGTCCGCGCCTGTGTTCACCAGGGAAAACCTTCAGCTGTGCTTCAGCTGTTCCAAGCGGCTAGCCACCAATACAACACTCGAGGATCCTCCGAAGTACAGCACAAATACTGCAAGCTGAGCTTGGCTTGTCATGGGATTCCACAGTCAGGTCGTAGAGTCTACAACAAGCTTCCAGACGAGATCAAGGACTCCCCAGATATACGTACATTCAAACGCAAAATAACTATGTTTCTGAAAAGGGAGCAATATTATGATGTAGCCGAGTTCACCGGTCAAGGAACCAAGCTATGATCTATACAATGACTTCTAGGCCTATACGACATGTAATATTTAACCCACCTTGACAATGTACATACAATCTTGTATTGTCGTTATACAGCTAAGAAATGGAATGAAGTCTGCGTACAACATACGTTTTATTTAAGGTCCTCTGAAGTTCTGCATTATATAATTAAAAAAATTATACACTTGTTTATATGTAATAAAGTTATAAAGTTATATTTTTGTGTAAAGTTTATAGTAAAGTTATATTCACCTGTGGAAGTACAATACAATTATAGGCTTTAACAGGGAAGGATACCTCTACGTCAAAACTGCACAAAATTTTCATGTTCAATTAAATTATATCACAAGAATGGGCTTTGAAATCGAAAATCTGAATCAACAGCGCACTGTAGTTTAGTAAACCCTACACATTGAATGCTCTAAGTCGTGACTTATATTATAATCAGTATGTTTTTTTATAAATAATTAATTTTATTACTAATTATCGAATTATGATCAAAATACTACTCTAATGGTACGTTTACAGCTACGCGTTGCGAGCGAAGCGAAGGCGCGAGCTCCAATCAGTGGCCGAGTTTGCGTGAAACTATTAACTTCTTTGCATGAAACTCGGCCGCTGATTGGAGCTCGCGCCCTCGCTTCGCTCGCAACGCGTAGCTGTAAACGTACTAGAATGGTTATAATATTTTAGTCAGTCTGTAGGGCTTACCTGAAGCTGAAAGCACAGTGCGCTGCTGATTTAGATTTTCGATTTCTTGTTACAATCTTGAGATATAATTTAATAATGAACATTTTCTGCGGTTTTTGAGGTAGAGACTATCCTTCGCCCTTAATAACAGAGGGTTGGTTTTAAGTTATAAGCGATTAATTTAATTTCTTTGGCTAGAGCACCTGACTTCGCGCCAATCAATTCGAATGGGAAATCAAAGAAATTTTGGCGGAAAAAACATAAATTTGAGTATCTTTAATAATTTCTTTGGACACCGTGGGAGGACTGCTCTTCAGTTTTCGCAGTCTGCAGTCCAATCGAGGCGGTAAATCCGCAATGGCGACCACAACAAACGGGAACGGGAATTTAGTTGACGAATTCGAAGAAGCTTTTCAGGTATGCTTGTTTTGCCGTAAGTGGCGTTATAATATAACAAAGTGTAGATAATGATCTGTTGATATTAATAGTCTCTATCGTAGTAAGTAGGTTCAAACATAACCTGCTTAGGCCTGTGCAAAGTGTAGGCCTAGGCCTAGCCTAGGCATGGCTAGGCCCTATGCCTAGGGATAAAGCAAAGTATTTCTTCCTCTTCCCCCTCCTTTATGTTCTCTCACCGCCGTCCTCTTATTTCCTCATGAGTCTGAATCCTTTGATGTCGAGCCGTTCAGCAAGGCCCATCGCCATCACCCCTGTCCTGTTTCCAACCACACAGGTGCCTAGGCCTAGCACCCTACATCTGTGCTGTGCCCTACACCTGAAGCTCATCTACAAGTTCTGTTGCTAGGCTAGTCCTTTTCATTCCGATACTGTATGTCTCATGAAGGAGAACCTCTCTTCCACACCTAGGGCTACCCGAGGCCTTCCATGTTTTAACCCCCTCCCAAACGTTGCTAGCTTTTCCTAGGCCTATATCCTCTTTCTTCTCTTTTCCAGTCTCTCCCATTCCATTAATTACAAATACAATGTAGGGTGTGTCAAAGGCTAACATCCGATCCCCTTTCGCAGTGGTGGCGGTGAGTTACTATAGCAGTGAAGAGAAGTTTCTCGACTGCATTTTTGAGGGCTCAAGGAAAAACGGTATTTATGGCCAGGAGCTGATTCGCGTTTCGTACTCACTTTTTCATTGAAAAACGCCAAAGTTTTGTTTGAAGTGTTATTTTTATTGTTCATTGTTGAATTGCCTTTCTTTTGTAGTACATATATTATAATATTGAAGTTACTTTAAAAGAGTATTAAATGATTGTTGAAGTTTTTATATTAAAAGTTTACGCCTTCTTCCTTGTTCTCCGTTTCGTGTCCGGTGCAGTGCTGCCAATCTAGAAGGTAAAGAACGAAATCCCGAACGAAACCCAACTTTCGTGGGATGTCAGACAGCTAGGCCAATATCAACCAAATCCAAAACCCCCCCTAACCTCGGGCAAAGTCACTTTCATAGGGGCCTAGTTTGCAACAGATACACAGATGAGAACAGAGGATTTAGGGTGTTTCATGTACTGACGTTGGTAGATCACACTTCCTGTATGCTCCGAACAGCTGCGCCCTCGCACGTATGCCATATTGCCATATTTAACGTGATTGTGTTGTCAAATAGATATGCAACTTCAAAATGATAATTTAATATGGAAGAAGGTACTATTTGTATTGAAAATCACTAGAGCTTACAGATAAGTCATGAAATAACAATTATGTGCTAAGGAAATGATCAATATCGCAAAGGAATACAGAAAGAAGTAAGTACGAAACGCAAATCAGCTCCTGGCCATAATTACTGGAAAAACTTATTGTACTAGGTCACCAATTCAAATTTGTTTAATTGTTTACAGTCATGCTTGAATGTTCTCACCAAAGATGAAGCTCTGCCAACGATGGAAAAAGACGAGATTAAAGTAGAAGTTGATCATACAATTCTGCGGTTCATTGATTTGGCTCGCCAAATGGAAGCCTTTTTCTTGCAAAAGCGATTTCTACTTTCTGCATTGAAACCTGAATTGGTTGTAAAGGAGGTAGGTTGATGGACTGCCATTTATGTGTACTATTTACATTTAAGCCGCGTTTACATCCACTTTAACGCTCGTAAATTAACTTACGTGGCGTACGCCCACAAGTTGAGATCACACAAATCAAATGGTTTCGTCTACATTGAAATTAAGCAAATTAACGCTACGTACGCCAAGCCAAGCTGAGGCGAAAGTTCAATCAAATTCAACTTTTTGTTAATTTGACAAAGTTGGTTAAGTGGCGCATGCCCAGAGCCAATTCTCTCCCCCAGAAATATTCTGATTTGAGCGTCGTTCACAACCAATTAACTTAGTGTGCGAAGATTAACGTGTACAAATTTTAGAAATTGATGTAGGGCTTAGGTGTTCAGAATGAAATTTCACAAATGAACATAAACCAATCAGATATGACTGCACTTTCCGCGATAATCCGACCTTCTATTATCGGACAAAATGTTCTGAACTTTGCACAAGATTAATGAAAAGTGAATCGTCCATTATAACCTCAACAGCTTTCTTAAAACCCACAAACAAACTCGAAATATGTGTATTTGGTTTTGTGCGCATGCGCACAATTTACAAAATTACTTAAATTAGCTGTAAAGTTGAAGTTGGTTCAACTTTTCGATAATTACGTGTAGCGATAATTTCGCGAATTTCCATGTGAACATTCGCATATGAACTGCATTGGACTAACTTTGTAATTTTCATAAGTTACGTACCTGGTACGCTAATTGGTTCTGAACGGGCCTTTATTGAATGAAGTAAATTTTGTTAATTTCATAGATTGGTTGTAGACAACCATGGCTGCGTACCAACTTTGACTGCGTTCACTGCGGCTGTGACTTGTGGTGGGGGGTAACCTAGTCAATGCAGTGAACGCTGGTACGGGCTGCAGTCACAGTCACAGCGAAAGCAGACAACAGCAGATTATGTCATTCATAAAAGCAACATTTGCCATCTGCTAATTAACCTTACATCATTAAATTAATAATTTAATGCTTATGGAACTTCTAAGTTGAGATTATATGGTGTTGTGAAGTCACTTACTATTCAAACCATATCAGATTGTCTATAAATTCATAATTCGCGGTAAAATTATTAGCCACGCCCCCCTTGACTGCGACAGCTGGATCTTTTCGGCCCAGTCAACACAGTGACTGGAGGGGTAACTGCGAGGTAAACTGGTACGCAAAAATCAGTGACTGCAGCTTGACTGCGAGTCAAATTGGTACGGATCTCAGTCACTACAGTGACTGCCAGTCATAGTTGGTACGCAGCCCATATAAATTTGACGAAGTTTTGAAATTTGCGTATGTTAATTTACGAGCGTTAAGTGGATGTAAATGAGGCTTTATTCTCACCAACAATCTAGGATTTTAAGAATGTGTCTCTGTTATTTGGTAGCCCCCTGTAGAAGTGAGAATAAAATGGAAATTGAATTAAGTGAGCCTCAAATGACTAGCCTAGGCTACAATGCCGAAGTAATACAAAATATGTGGCATTACTATGTATGGCGTTCTTTAAGTAGCCTACACAGTAGACCTACAGGAGAAGTATTTTGTACTTAGTCACTCCTCTGAGTGTACTCTCTAGTCAAAGTCAACTACGTATAACTAATGATCAAAGTCAGCTTAACAATGCAATTAAAAAAATGTTTTTACTTTTTAGATAGAAGTTACACACACACACACACACACTCAGTACAGTGTACAGGGTACAGGGAGGGCACAGGTAGTGTTTTAAATATTGTTTGTAACTATTTCCCTATAAAATAAATACATTTTATTTGAACTAAACTATTATTTATTTGCATTGTCAGAAGTGCTAGTGCGTCAACTGACTAAAACACGCCGCAGTAGTTGCCGCTCAAAATCAATGCAGCCATAGGCCTATAGTGGACCCTATTAGATTGATATTAATATATTATAAACACTTCCATATGGTTGCTTTGTTTTACAAATGACTTATGAAGTTGAACATGTAGTATCTCGCTTGCCAAGAAAGTCTATTGCCAGCCTTAAAATACGCTTGGCAACATAACATCGCAACGTGATGGCAACCTTCCCATCAATCAACCACATGCCATGTGAGGATGTCAGCTTCTTTCGCGCATAGTAAAAAGGGACATTTTAAATTTCATGCTGCGTTTACTGACTCGCACTTGATGTGACGTGACTGAAACGCTAATAATCAGGTGACCAGTTTGGAGCGATGCGATCTGGTGTGATTAGCTTCGCCAGACTTAACTTAATGGAAAAAATACAGAAGAAAATACTGACGTATGCTAGGCCTACCTAATCAAGGCTCTCTCTAGCCTAGCCTAGCAGGCCTACACGAAAACGAATCGATACAGGCCTATTCTTCTTTTCACCCCGGGAAGTGAGTGCGAGACATGGCGTTTTTCGTCAACAGAGGGCCCTTTTACTGACCCCTAATTGTTCACAGACGCTGACAGACGTAGCGGGACCTTTGTCCAGGTAGCGGAGATAATGAGCTCTAATACGCTACCCATAAATCTCACCTGTCAAATGTCGCCTATTCCTACGGTGATTGTCTACACTCTACAGTTAGGCCTACATATTAACTCTACAGTTAGGCCTACATATTAAAAAGTCACAGATTCAATATTTCACAACTTTTAACGAATTATTTGGATTCGTGCGTAAAAACTAACCCGTTTCTATGTTTGAATTGTTCTGATAGCTCTAATATTAAAACGATTTTGTGTAAGAAGTGTATAATAAGTTGGTAGCTAAGCAATCAATCAATTACAGTAATTAACAATAAAATAGGAGTTGAGGTATTTTTGCTCTTTAAGATTAAGATTAAGATTAAAATACTTAAAGGCTGCAAATGGGCCACAACTACCCGGTGGCAACCTATCCAAACCTCCCCCCTCCCCACCCTCCCTCGTCACCTCCTTTTCGTCAATCTATTTCTAAATTCCCTTACTGAATCGCACTCAACAACCTCCTCGGGCAACTCATTCCATTCCCTTACCGTTCTCTCAACAAAACCAAACCTACCCAGATCACTTCTCACTACCCGACGCTGAAACTTCCAATTATGATCCCCCCTCCCTCTATAAACTCCTTCTTGCAACCTGCTCTGGATTTCCCCCCACCCTCCTTTCCCCCTAGCTGCTCTATATAAATTACACATCCTATCACTCCTCCGTCTCTCCTCTAAGGACTCCCAACCCAGTTCCCCCATCATTGCTGTAACACTATCATAAGCCCTTACCACATTCCCTAACCTATCTTCCACATACCTCCATCTCCTAACTTGTCCTGTAACCTTCCTTGCCGCCCTACGCTGCACCTTTTCTAATTCCATGACTTCCCCTTTCCTATATGGATCCCACACCGCACCACCATATTCCAATATAGGCCGTTTCACTGTTTTGTAAGCCATATCCTTTACCTCCCTACTAGCTCCCTTCAAATTCCTCATAACAAACCCTAAGTTTCTATATCCCTTTCTTACACTTTCCTGCACCTGGTCCCCCCATCCCAAATCTTCGGCCAATAAAATTCCCAAATACTTATACTTCTTTACCTTTTCTAGAACTACCCCCTCAAGAAAATACTCTCTCGCATCCCCTTTTAATTTACGCGTGAACCCAACCAGTTTACACTTTCCCGCATTCAAACCCATCCTATTAACATCAACCCACTCCTCTATCCTGTTCAAATCATCCTGCAACAACTTAGCATCCTCCACCCTCTTAATCACCCTATACAAGACGCAATCATCAGCAAACAACCTTAATCTTGACTCAATATCCCTTCCTATATCATTTATAAACATTATAAATAACAGTGGACCCAGCACCGACCCCTGCGGCACCCCCGATGTAACTTCGATAGCTGCTGATATGCTACCCCCCACCCTTACCCTTTGCGACCTATTTGCTAGAAAATCTCCCATCCACCTTACAACCCCTTTATCTGCAATCACACTATCAACCTTCCTCATCAAAATCCCATGGGACACTTTATCAAAAGCCTTTTCAAAATCAAGGAAAACTGCATCAACCTCCTCCCCCTTATCTAGAGCCTCCCCTATATCCTGAACAAGACCTATCAATTGCGTCTCGCAAGAATACCCCTCCCTAAACCCATGCTGGCTATCTACCAACCATCCCTCCCCCTCCAACACCTCCCTAACATAATTTGCTACTACCTTTTCCATTATCTTGCTCCCTACCGAAGTGAGACTAACAGGTCTGTAATTCCCTACTTGACTTCTATCCCCCCCCTTATGTATTGGCACTACAAGTCCTTCCCTCCAACCCTCCGGTATAGTACCTTCCCTTAACGATTTCCTGCAAATATCCCCTACAAACCTAACAACCCCCTCCCCCCCAATTTTCAAAAATCTACACATCAACCCATCCTGCCCCGATGCCTTTCTCCCTCCCATCTTTCCTAAAACCCTTCTAATATCAAGATTCGTTATCGTGAGTGGCTTGCTACCCCTCCCCCCTTCCCACTGCATACTAGAATCTTCCCTCTCTTGGAATACCTCCCCATAGTGTGAGTTCAAAGCCTCCGCTTTGTCCTTATCACCAGTAAATAACTCACCCCCAATCCCCTTAAGTGCGGGTATTTCGCCCCCCCCTTTCTGGTTCCTTAGATGTTGATACAACCTTCTCCCTTTACCTTGGAATCCCTCATCATCCATTAAGTGCATCATATAATCATCCTTTGCATCGACCTTTGCCCTATTAAGAACTCCCTCCCACTCCTTAAGTTTCTCCTTACCTTTACCAGTCTTCCTATACCTCTTATATATTTCTCTGCACTTCCTCTTCAACCACCTAATTCTTTTATTATAATATACTGGGTCAGTCCCACCCCCCTTAGTCACCTGCGGCACAAACCTTTCCAACAAGCCCCTATATATCTGCAGAAAACTTTCCCACATTTCATTTACTCCCACATCCCTACTAGACCACTCTTCATACATTACCAGTAACTCCCTTTGCAAACCCTGAACATCAGCTCTATCATATCTCCAGATTGTCTTGTCCCTACTTTCACTATTATTTCCCTGCCTTCCCTCCCACCCACTACCTAGTGCTAACTCTACTATTGGGGCCCTATGATCGCTCATTCCCTCTACTACCTCCGAGTGAACCCATGCTTCCTCCGGCCTTACTAATATTACATCTAAAATGTTATTCCTCCCCTCCCCACAAATCCTCGTCCCCTCTCCTACCGTTTGCACTAACCCCTCATTAATAAGTTTACAGGCCCATTCCTGTCTTCTGCCTCCAAGATCCTCCCTCCCCCCCTCCCAGTGAACTCCAGGCAAGTTTAGATCCCCAGCTATTACTAACACTCTTCCTCTATCACCCATCACTACCTCTTCCAACCTATCTAACACTTGCCACTCCCCACTATCCTTAGGCCTGTATACTCCCACCACATCCACACAAGGACCTCCCCCCACCCTTACCTGCACACACATCATTTCAACCACATCATCTACCCACAACAATGTGCCCTTGACATTCTCCCTACAGACAATCATCACCCCCCCCCCATATCTATTTCTATCCTTGCGAAACACGTTATATCCCTTACGCCCTAGCTCCCCATTTAGAATCTCGTCATCCAACCATGTTTCCACACATACCACTACATCCGGCTCATACATTTCAATCAACGTCCACATTTGCTCCAATCTTTCCCCACTCCTTACACTCCTGCAATTAATTGACATTATCTTAACCCTCCCCTTATCCCTCCCCTGAATATCCCTCCCTTTGGTTTGACCATCCTCCTGTCACGCAAGACTACCTGCTATCCTAACAAAAAGATTACCTAGCTCTCTTGCCCCACTCCTATTCAGATGCAACCCATCCCCTGACAGTAAGCCCCTTCCCACCCACAACCTGCTGTTAACAAAAGTTGCATCCTCTACCACACACACCTCAGCCACTCTCTCATTCACCTCCACAATCATCTCCTTGCTTATGCCCCTCCCATCTACTCTATCCAATATCCCCCCAACCACCACCCTTGCCTTACTATACTTCTCCTTTACCACTCGCACCAACCCTTTCACTCTCTCCGCCACCACTTTCACATCCACCTTACTCCCCAGATCATTCGTCCCCACATTCAACACCACCACATTCACATCTTCACTACCCTTCCTACTGCCTACAATCTCAACCAGGTCACACACTCTGGCACCTCCATAAACCTCAGCCTCCCCTCCATTCGCCTCCCACACACGCGCCGCATTCCGGATCATGGAATCCCCAATGAGCAACCTACTCTGCTTCCCACCCCCATTCCCCCCTCCCCCAACCTTATGCTCATTTCTAACACACACCACAACCTCAACCCCTGCCCCATCAAACACACTCTCAATCAGACTCCTCACAATCTCCCAACTCAAACCATCCAATCTTGAAATGGTGCACTTCACTGCTGCTAAGAGTGCGTGCTATGCAAAGTACGTTTCACATAATAATAAGATGATAATATGTACGGTATTGAAAATTGGGGAAGCCTAATTCACATTAGCAAATATAATTGATTCACACTAACATTCTTGATACCTTAATACAAATTTATGTAAAGTCTTACCGTAGACATTATTGTGATGATAGCTTCATAAATCATATCATTCTTACTTTATGCAACCTTATATTTACAATCAATCATAAACATTAAAAAACCACTAAATGAAAAATATTGTATAATAGCAGCACGCACGCACACGTACACTACCAACATAGGCCCACAGAACCCAACCATTCGTAAGAGGACTCAAAAGTCAAAACTAACATAGATAGCGCTGCTAAGCAACCTCCTTTCAGCGCCATTGATGAATAATAACAATACAACAACAATGAAAATTGACAGCTAGACCACTCCTAATAGAAGTTTATTTTCTTGCCACCAG
Source organism: Isoperla grammatica (assembly GCA_945910005.1). Lineage (NCBI taxonomy): Eukaryota > Metazoa > Arthropoda > Insecta > Plecoptera > Perlodidae > Isoperla > Isoperla grammatica. The sequence continues at coordinate 71,320,770 of OX246738.1, forward strand.
AATGCGTCTAGTGTATTTTGAGTGCTCTATATGTGTAACTTACCATGTAGGCTAATTACCGTAGGCCTATCTCTCCTACACTTTTTCACACACCGAATCGAAACCCCCGCCCATCCTCTTATACAACATCGAAAACTATTCCTCTTTGGTCACCCTATTGGCCAAGGCCACCAAAGGGGCATATACCATCTCGGCCACAGCGGAAGCCTTCCGCATTAAACCCAATCTCCGTCAAACCTATGACGAGATTTTCCAATATTTACGGGGCAATAAACTCCTCTTTCACACTTTCCCGACCGTCGAACAGAGACAGAAACGTCTCGTAATTCGCGGTCTTTCCTCCTCTGTGCCAGTCGAGGACATAAAACTTGATCTAACGGAGCAGGGCGTCAATATCGTTGACCTCCGTCAAATCCTGCATAATGGCGACTCTCCGTCCACTCGTCGACCCATGCCCTTGTTTGTTGCCACCGTCTCTCTCTTTGACACCGGCGTCCCCCTTCATACAGTCACCATCATCTGCCACCACAAAGTGACATTTGAACGTTACCGTGGCCAATCAGGTCCACGGCAATGCTTCAATTGCCAACAATTTGGCCATTCATCGGCCTTCTGCCATCTTCCGCCGGCGTGCTTTAAATGCGCCCAGGCCCACAAGTCAGCGCATTGCCCCAAATCCCCCGACTCACCCGCCACTTGCGTCAACTGCAAACAAGCCCACCCAGCCTCGTACCGTAAATGCAAGGCATATCTTGATGCATGTGATGCCCGAGCACAGAGCAACCAAAACCAGCCAGGCCGTCCGGTAACAAACCGCCGCCAAAAGCAACCACCTCCGCCGACTGTAGCTTCACAACAGCGTGCTAGCTTCCCCGCAGCCACCTTCAGTGCCGCATTTCCCCCACTAGTCTCGTACGCACAAGCTGTCCAGGCCTCGACACCACAACAGTCTCCACCTGACCTAACTGATGTACCACACACCAGTCCGTCACAGTCTTCTCAACCCCATGGCCCAGTTCCCGCCCCACGGCGTCCACGTGGCCATGTACCACCTTCACAACCGCCGCCTCCACTGCTGCCGCCTCCACTTGCTCCCCAAGGTCGTAACCCGGCCTGGACCATCATCGGCCAAATAGCCGATGCCCTCATCGCCTATTCCAGCGACCCCATTATTTCCACCCTAGCTACCCTTCTTAAAACACTCATCTCTGCACCCAACAATGGCTAAGCTGGAATTGAAATTACTGGCGTGGAACGCCAATGGAGGAGTTCGTCGCAAAACGGCAGAACTCATCCACCTAGTTCATCAACTTTCCATAGACATCATTCTCATCAACGAAACTCATCTTCTCCCTTCTGACAACTGGTCTATTCCTGGCTTCCAAATTCTCCGTAACGATCGACTGACAGCGTCTAAACGTACGAGAGGGGGTGGTACTGCCATTCTCTCTCGCTCTACAGCCGCCGTCGTTCAAGAACCTACCCCCCTTCTTTCTGCGGTCGAAGCCACTATCGCAATTGTGAAAACGGCTGCTGGCCCGATGCGATGCATCGCAGCATACTCGCCCCCAAATAAACACTTCACTGGCACCGACTTTAATTCCCTCTTCACTTCACAAATGCCGACTGTTCTGGCGGGTGACTTAAATGCCAAACACCATCTTTGGAATTCGGCTGTCAACAACACGCGGGGACTTGCTCTTCTTCGTTTCATCACGTCTACCAACCTTAGACTCAATGTCACTGGGCCTGTCGAACCAACATACTACCACTATCGGGACACTACCCCTCCTGATGTGCTAGACATTGCCATTGTTCGGAACATCCACACATCTTACGATATTTCGACAGTCCAGGCACTCACATCCGACCATAATCCGATCCTCATAAATATTGGTAACAAAATCAATTACCAACCACCTACCCCCCGGTTCTCATACGGCAAAGCCGACTGGCAGCGCTTCCGTAATCATATTCATAACCGCCTCACTGCCCTCCCACTTCCACTTCTCGACTCATCTTCAGCTATCGATACGTCGATCTCCTTCCTATCGGCTCTTATCCGTCAGGCAGCTACTGTTGCAATCCCCAAATACACACCGTCGCCCTCAACACATCTGTCTTTACCACCTGCCCTTCGTGCATGTGTGCGACAGAAAAATCGAGCCCGTCGGCGCTGGCAAGCGTTCCGAACGCCAGACTGCAAGGCCGAATACGACAGACTGCAACGTGCACTTGACCGCGATATTGCCGACCATATGTCATCGCAGTGGGAAGCAAAACTGTCAACTCTCTCTTACCACGACAACTCCATCTGGCGGATGGCCAAGACGCTACAGAAGTCGAAAGCACCCAATCCTCCGATCCTCACACCTGCAGGCTGGGCACTTAGTAGCCCGGACAAAGCCGAGGCAATCTCGCGCAGTCTGGAAATGGCCTTCATCCCAAATCCACCAGTTCCTGGCGAACCTGATTTGGATAGGTTAATGAAAATATACTTTTCAAAAACTGTGTGCCCAGAACCCCCACCAGAGTACAACCTTCAACCCTTTGAACTACGTACCATCTTTTCCAATTTAAACCCCCGTAAAGCCCCTGGTCCCGACGGTATAGGAGCGGTGCTCATTCAACAACTTCCCGGGTCAGCTGTGGCAGTCCTCTTCCATATTTATGAACGGTGCCTCACTACGTCATATTTCCCAAAAAATTGGAAAATGGCCAAAATCATCTCAATCTTAAAACCCGGGAAACCGCCGTCAGACACGTCCAGCTACAGACCAATCAGCCTTCTCAATGTCATGGCAAAAATGCTTGAGTCACTGGTCCTAACACGCATCAAGCGACATTTAGCCGAAAACACCATTATCCCCCAGTATCAATTTGGTTTCGTAGCAAACACCTCTACGGAACATCAACTTTTACGTCTCACAAATCGCATCACCCATGGTTTCAATAACAAGAAAGTCACAGCCGTTGCTTTCCTCGACATTGCCAAAGCTTTCGACTCAGTCTGGCATGCTGGCTTGTTATTGAAACTAGCCCGGTACAAATTCCCCCTGCATATCATTCACTTTCTCCAATCATTCCTCCACAAAAGAAGTTTTCGGGCATCCTGGCTGGGGTCACTGTCTTCACCACGAAAAATACGCGCAGGAGTACCTCAGGGATCAGTACTCAGTCCAACCCTATTTAATATTTACACGGCGGACATGCCAGAAATGCCCAAGGGTGTTGATGTGCATCTCTTTGCAGATGATGACGCCATTGCTGCCACCTCCCGCTCCGCGGAGCTTGCTGTAAAACACCTCCAAGCTGGTCTCGACTTAATATCTCCATGGTATGCCAAATGGCGTTTTAAACTCAACGTTGGCAAAACTTCAGCTACCATGTTTACCACTGGTCGTGCCCTCAAACAATTTCCCCTCTTTCTGGACGGTGTCCCGATCGAATGGTCCAAGACCAATCTGTACCTTGGTGCACTTCTAGACCGCCATCTTAGCTGGAACCATCATGTTACCAAAGTGATGCAAAAGAGTCGTAACAAAATGTTTGCTCTTCGGTCAATACTGAGGTCTCCAGTTATTGCAGAGAAAGACCGTCTTCGGATCTACACGACCGTTATCCGTCCCACATTTCTCTATGCCGCTCCCATATGGGGCACCACATCATATACTAATTTTCTAAAATTACAGCGCCTCCAAAATACTGTCCTCCGAGTGGTGATGCACCTCCCTAAATACACCCCAATCGTTCCGCTCCACACTTCTCTGGATCTACCTTTGGTAGACAAGTTGGTTCAGGATCGATCCCTTAAATTCTTTAACTCTTTATCACGGCACCCAAACCCTCTCGTGAGGTCACAGTTGGACTTTATGCCCAACCCTCATGATAGATATCTCCGTCCAGTCGCAAGCATAAACACCCTTGAATTCAGACCTCCCAACCCACGGGCATGTGGACGCCACCGCAACATTCGCCTTCCCCTCTTTGCCAAGAAAAGACGGGTGAGGTAGTACCTCTATTCATTCCCATCAGGACCCTTCCTGAACTTACCTATTTATTCCTAGTCGTTGTAAACCCAACCTCTTCTATTAATTTCATACTTATATCACTCTAAATTCTTTCTGCCTTCGGGCCATTACATTCTTTTTCCTAACGTTCTGCCTTCAGCAACAAAACCATCACATCTGTATTCTAATCATTTTTCTCTTAAGGATACTGTCCGGTCGAGATTGTCAAGCAAAAGGAAATTGTACCTTATTGCCACCATCCAAAGCTCCAAAGCTCCAAAAACTTTTTCACACAATTGATAAAAAAGATGAATATCTGTTGGATAATATGTGCATAGGCCTACTATCAAAGATTACAAACTACGATAGTTTGTAATTTTTGATACTATGTAATATTCATGGATACAATTGCAAATAAACAAGTCTGTTTTGATGAAATTTAAAAAAAATCTTGTCGTGTAATTGGCAGGGTATTTAACTCGAGCAGTAGGCCTACCTAATTTTTGGATTAAAATTCCAATAAAAAATGTAATTTGGCTTACTTTTTAATGCCATTTTCATTTTTCTGAGTATCGCAATGATATAACACATAGTACCTATTTAAAAAATAGAATTTCTACATTAATATCAGTTATGCAATATAAATCTAGTACCCTCGTCATCAGATGACATTAGGACTATCTGTCTTCGCTGCGTCTTGCAAATAACCTCAGATCTGTTTGTCGATATAAACCCTCGGTGACAGGTTGCGGCCCTCAGAACATCGCTATTAGGGATGAACAAAATAGTAACGTTGGAAAACCCGGTTTTTCTAACTCACTTCTCGGAAGGAAAAGAAGAATAGGCGTAGGCCCCACTCCAATTTGCCTCTAGGGCTCTAGGCCTACTGTTAAATTTAGTACATTACGGTATTTTGTTTATCATCTATTCATGCATATCTTCATCCATACGGCGGCTACCGATTGCAATCAGAGTTGAGTAGAGCAGAGCAATGACTTTTATTTTCATTTATAATTACAAGAATACAAGTACATTAAAGCCGATAATTTATGGTACTAAGGGTAGGCCTAGGCTCTTGTCCTAGGATTCTATACAAAGTAGGCAGGCCTATACTTCAATGGCAAAACAAATAAACTACCCAAATAATTTTGATGACTAAGAATAGTTAAAATTGTTCATACACATTTACTTAATGCTGTAACATAAAAAACAGTGGATTTTCGGTATATTTCTTGGAAAAAAGTGAGCTCAAAAAGTGTAACAGCACACTCCATAAATACCCCTATTTGTATTGATGGTTGATGTAGGCCTAGTCTACAACTTTGTACATCTTTATTTTTAATATTGTCATGTTTTCACCTCACCATGTTACTTTCATATGCACACAATATGTTGTGTTCTACTTCTACTATGGAGAACTTTTGACCTTTAGATGTTCTTTAACGTATTCAACATTAATACTAAACGCCCTTGGCCTACTATATTGGAAATGCTTCTATTTAATCTTAGATTTGTCTTGTTTATAGGATATAAATGAACTCCGCGTAGAATTAGTACGTAAAGAAGAGCTAATTAAACGACACTATGAAAAAATATCTGTCTGGCAAAATTTGTTGGCCGACCTCCAAGGTTGGGCAAAGTCTCCGGCGCAAGGCCCAACCCCATCCGGTTTAACAAATGGAAGTGCCGGCCCATCCCCTGCGCAAGGCCCCTCGGCTGGCACTCCCACACAGAGTAGTATTGGACCAAACATACAGCAGCAAATACAGCAGCAACAATTACAGCAACAAATGCAACAACAACAAATCCAGCAGTTACAACAGCAACAACAAATCCAGCAACAAATGCAACAGCAGCAAATGCAGCAGGTAATTAATTTGTTGTATCAGGCCCGGTTTTCCAATCAGTTGTTAAATAGTCAGTAAGGATAACCAACCCTTTTACCAACTTGATTTGATAATGCTGTGATAATTTTACTAACTAAATACCATATTACGTATTATTTTTTTCTCAGTGCTTTTATTCTTACTGTAACGACTTCTGTAGACTACACTATGTAAAATGTAATTTCAACAATACCATCCCATTTACATACAAAATAATAAATATCTATTATAAAATTATTAATATAGAGTGTATTAACATATTGCGCATGGTTGCCACATTGGAGGCCACAACGGCATGTGATTGGTAGTTCATTGTTGCTATGTTTCAGCTGGCGTTTGGTTAAGTTCAACTGTTCTCCAACTTTCGTTTGCTATCATCACTGAAAGCAACATAAATAGACTCTCTTATTTTGGCCACTCTTTTTGTTGTTTACAATGGCACAAATAATCATTTCCGTAAACTTTATCGGGGGATATACGTGTTCAAACTCTCGTATTTCCCCGTAAACAATATTATTCGTTTTCTATTGACAGCTAAATGAAACTTGAAATAGTACTATAGGTGGCCTCCAATATGGCCGATGTGACGTCACGTGAATAGCATGGGAATTTTGATGCATTAGTGTTTTGTTGAAGTAAATAAACAAACTTCTCAATAATGAATTGAAAGAATGTAAAGAAATACTAACCCTTATTGGTAAGGTTGGTTTACACACTTATTTAAGATTTAAGGGTTAACAAAATCAAATCAAGCCAAAAGCATTATGGCATTTACACACTTTCCTAAGGTATTTAAGGAAACCATAGCAACGTTATCTCTTATACCTAGAATTCTTAGCCCAGCCAATGAGAGGCGACGTTTTATAAATCCGGCCAATGGTAGCGATCCTAAGTAAAACAGTTAGGAAAATAAAACCTTAAATCTTCAATAAGTGTGTAAACCGAGCTTTACACCTGCAGTGCGATTCTGAATGGGCGCCGTTAAATTCTTAGCCCAGCCAATGAGAGGCGACGTTTTATAAATCCGGCCAATGGTAGCGATCCTAAGTAAAACAGTTAAGGAAAATAAAACCTTAAATCTTAAATAAGTGTGTAAACCGAGCTTTACACCTGCAGTGCGATTCTGAATGGGCGCCGTTAAGTTTAACACAGCTTTCTGTCGTTACAAGAAGGCCATGAGCCAATCGCGGCCTTGCATTCGCCTTTTGTAACAACAGAAAACTGTGTTAAACATAATGTCACCCAGACAGAATCGCACCACTGGATGGATTATCAATTTAAAAAGTGGTGGTTAACTATTTCCACAGCCTCCTTTGTAGGCCTAAATCATAATTTAAAATCTTTGTGGGATTAACAGATGGCTACACACATTTTTTCAACAAATAATAGCCAACCAGAAAAACATAGCTTTGGAATAATGAATTTAATAATATTAGAAAAGTTGTAGTTTTTAACATTGTTATCATCTCAAATTCAAATTCTTTTCAGTTTAAACTAGAAAAATGCATATATTTAATATGTGCTTTAGCCGCAAATCCATTTTTAATGGACAAGTTGGTAAAAGCGTTGTTCGATAACCAAGTAGATAGACAATAAATAAAATACACTACATGTATCGAACAACGCCATTTTGTCCATCCATGTATGTGTACAAATAAAGGCTATCTATCTATCTAAATGAATAGGTAGGCCTTTAGTTAATGTTAGTTGCAGTAGGCCTCTGCCTACATGGCCTGAGGAAAAATAAATTGTTGCCAACATTTATTAGTGTCTGAATATTTTATGGTAACTGCTGAACTTGCTAGTTTATGATGCCATATATTTATATAAGCTACTAGACAAATATTCTATTAGCCTACATACTTCAAAATTTGTAATTAAGAAATTGAAATCGTCTATCTAAAATCTGAAGTATAATTTAAATTCAGGGACATAATAAGAATGTTACGGCAAAGCTTGGTGACGTACATGTGTGTTTCCAGGGTCCCGTGGGAGTAGGACCGCTCACCCCACAACAAGCCATGTTCATGCAGCAAGGCGGTGGCCCCCGTGGCCCCCAGGGATTCCCGCCCGGCGTTGGGGGCCCGGGGGGCGTGTTGCAAGGCCCACTGGCCTACCTGGAGAAGACCACGAGCAACATCGGCATGCCCGAGGGCCGCAGGTGACGGGGGCGTGGGAGGGGGCGGGGCAGAGGTAGGGGCAGAGGGCGCGGTAGAGGGCGCGGAGCCATGGACTATGGGACTGCCCCCTGAACCCACCCTCTCCGGGAGGTTGGAACGTGTGACTTGCGACATCTGGACGAGTGTAAATTGAGACATTTCTAGTGCATGGGGCAATGGAAACTGCGTGGTCCTCTACGTACCTGTCATATTAATCATTGTCAACCCTCATTGTATCATAACATGTATAAACAAAATAGATTCTTTTGTTGCTTATGTGGTTTAATTAATGTCATTTAACCAGTTAACTGTATGTATGTTGTTGTACTTCCATCTAGTTTATAAGAAAAGTTTGTAAATACTTTCTAAGGTTTTTCTTAGATTTAAAATTTTATATTGATTGAATGCTGACATTAAGTACCTACATTAGTAAACTTAATTATTTGTATTACATAGAAAATGAGTGGATTTGTCTCTGTGTTTTGTTTGGATTGATAAATAGTCCTACTGGCGGCCAGATTTACGAAGTTTTAACTTTGGGCAGCTTATCTTTAATTATTAATACTAATAAATGTTGGCACATCATTGGCTTTTAAAGACAAATTCAGGCCCAACGTTTGACGTTCCTGGGCAACTAGTTTATTTACATGAAAATAACGACCATTTATGACAGGACTGTCAAGTTTATCTTGGACAAAGATGGTGGCAAAGTGTCTGTGATTTTATAACGTGCAAGTAAGTTAGTAAATCTTGCATTTGCAATTTTCATGAATATACACATTGTGTGTTCATGATTACTTATAATTCTAGGAAAACGTTCTGTGCGACGTGTTGATAAGCGTGTCCATCCATGTCCACGAACTTTCTGGCGAAAAGTTCTCAAAGCTATTGTCATTGATAAGAGATAAAGATAAAAGTGTAAAAACAACAATTAGCAACAATAAAAGAATGCACATTGCAAATTTTTTCTAATTTTCATAGCTATTATTATACCTCCCGACATTGTCGAATGTTGTGCAATGTGCGTTGCTAAGATTTTCATTGTCATTTCGTATAGTGTTTTGTATGTGGTCCGGCACCGCCGTTACTAACACATTGACAGCAATACGTTATTTCTGCCTTTAATAGGTATCAGATCGTGTTTATATTAGTGACCGGACAAAAATTTACTATAATATAGCCACCTCACATTTTGCCAACAGGCCTACTGTTCAAGAAAAAATATTTTCGAGTAACTTTTGTGTAACTTTGCTAATGCTTATCTGATCGCCATAAAATGAACATATTCTTGACTGGACAAATCTTTATAAAAATATTGCTATCTCACTTTTTGCCGCCATTTTGTTTCAGGAAAGTATTTTTCAGTAACTATGGTATAACCTTGTACTTTTCAAACGATTTTGCCACAGCACTATACACTTTCAATGCACATCGAGGCTTGTGGATGGTCCAATTTTCAACTTGATCGGACTTTCCGTTCGACCGCTATCGCGAGACAAAAAAAACAAAACAGAACGAGTGCCATAAAAGTCTAATGGAAACGCTCGCTTAATAGAATTGCTCTGTATTATTGAACATTATCTCCTTATATATAATTCTCTTTCTATATAAACAATTAGGCTACTATTTACTATGCAAAACAAAACAATACATCAAAATAGGGCTGAGTTGCGTCCGTAAATGTTAAAACGTGACATGCCCGCTTGATAGGCCTAATATTCGTGTTAACATTTTCGTGCACAGTTAACCCTGCCCTGTGACAAAATGACAGTGGACAGTTGGACACAAACGGTGGAGGGTATTCAAGAATGAATATAATAAATTATAAAACAAACACATGGGATGTGTTTCTTTGTTTGCCCGTGCCATTTCGTAGAACAATTTTCTTTGTGAAAATTCAAACTTAATTTTTGTTGTCATTTTTTGAATTGGATTTGGTGGACGTTTACACGTTTAACTGCGAAAATTTTGGAAAATTAAACGTTTTCTCCCAACCCTATAACAACACTGCCTTATAAAGTTTACACTTCCCAAGAAATTAGCTGTCAACCATGAAGTGTAGAGTATTGTTAAGGCCCATTCAGAATTCCCTTAGGAACGTAGAAATAAATGTAGAAAAAATATAGAATTGTATGTTTGGTATGGAAACCTGTGTTGGCATAAACCCAAAGGTGTTGGCATTCACAATTGACTTTACATGGACAATTTTTCAACTTAGAAATTGACCGATCAGAATACACACAGCCTTGTAGTATTTTGCTTTGCACACAGCATTCACAAACTTTTACCAGAGTCAATAAAGATGTTTTCGGCCTATACTAGGGATGGGATAGTGTACACGCTTTAATGCGTGTACAATGCGTGCGACCGGCCACGGAGGGCTTGCGCCGATAACGAGTTGTTTCATGCGATGTGCGACCGTCCTCACTCCTCAGTTGTCCCTAACCCCCCCCCCCCTTCCTCACTCCAAGTGGCCAGCCCTTGGATGGCCAAGCGACACTGTGGCTCTACTTTTGCCATGGTCACGCATGGCCTATCTCTCGTTCCCGCTAAATCAACATAGCAGTCGAAATGTATAGAGCCTCAAATAAATAATTTCGGCCTAGGCGTCACATATAATCCGAGGCCACAGCCAGGAACATGGACGTGCATCAGCATACGCCCGAAAAACATATTCACCACGTATTTTTTACGGACGGAATATTTACGTGTTAAAGAAATATTTCGGCCTAAACCTGGCAAGTGATCCGAGGTCAGAACCATGAAACACGCTGGATTAAGTCTTGAAACCGTTTTCGGGAACAACACTTACAAACATAATTTTTCGGCCTAGACAAAACATGAGCGGGACCCCACGGACGTGTACACGGCTTTGCAAGCAGCAGTGTACATGATTAGTGAAGTACACGCTTTTGCCCATCCCTAGCCTTTACCATCTCTTTGTAGTTTGTATACAAAATAAAATGGCTTCTTCGGAATTTTACTAAAACTGGCTAACCGCTAAATCATTATTGTCAGTGTGAGACCCTCTACAGGTCTGATCTAAAGTATAGAAATAAGTTTTACAAACAAAATTTGTGGTTTGCACTTGCTGACCATATGGGAACAAGTGGTATGAATTTTATTACCTGAGAATGTAGTTTAGGGTATAGGCCTACCCTATCCCTACTTATGACATTTGTTTATTATGTTTATATTTTATTTATGTATTTGATAATATTTGGTACAGCAGCTCTTTCTATCTAACTTATTACGTAGGCCTACCAAACGAACTGTAAGCAAGGTCTTTCAATGAAAACTAGCTTACATCGACATTGAGAAAAACTTCGGACTAGGCCCTCTGCCCGGCTGTCAAAATAGACAAAACAAACATCAAAGCGCTTGTTGTTTTGAAATTGCAGGAGACTGGGTGTGTTCCCACTGTTTGTTTAGGTTTAAAACACACTGCCATCGCTAAACTGTATTTGTTGCTATCTTAAGATGGCTGTGTATATTGTTGAAATCTACGTACGTAAATCTCCATTTTTTTTTATTTCTACGTTTCCAAGTTTAAGTTTCTAAGTGAATTCTGAATGGGCCTTTATCGTATTTATGACCAACTTATTACCTCGGAGATAAAATTTTTCAAGAATCTGGCCCCAACTTCCTGCATTCTCCCATTTTCTTATAGCCAAAGCTGTGTAGGTGACTGTACAGTTGAATGAAGTGGCAAAACTATAAAGTAGTACAGTAAACCACCGGTTGGTTATACGATGCTCAGTTGTATGATATTTGTACATGTACGATGAAAACCATAATCCCGACCAACTTCCTTACTGTATTATGAATAAATCAATGGATAATATGATATTTGGGTTTTTACGATGTACGTATTTTAACTCCAGGCAAGTATGCAATTGTCAGTAATACCACAGTGTAAGGAGGTATACAGTAACGAAAGCGCTATGCCTGGCACAGCAGACAACTTGCGGCACGGACGCAGGTGGCGTTCGTAGCGGTGAGTTAGACCAAACTCGACAAAATCATGGACGAGACCTGGGGGAGGGGGGGATACCTCCTCGCGACCAATATGTGCTAACTCGAATAATTCACCGCCAGGGCGACTGCAGCTGCGCGTATAGGAGTTTGCCGATGAAACATCGCCCATGTTTCGCTACTGTGTACCTCCTTATACTGTGTGGTGTTATGATATCTTGTTTATCAAAAGGCATTCGATGAGTCATCATGAGGCATTCTGCTGTCTTTTTATCTTTTGTTGTTGACAGATAAGTATCTCCCCCTCTCAGGAGCCTCTCATTCAACTTGCCCCAAACCCAACCCAACCCATGATAGCAGGTACCAGACCGGGGATGACAGCAGCCCCCCCCCCCCCCCCTCATAAAAGCAATCTGTCATGAGTGCATTCTTTTATTGGATCTGTAAATCTGGCCGTGCATGCTCAGTGACGGTCATAGGGCGCTTACGCCAACCAGATTTGAGTTACTCCGTTCCTAAAATGTCTTTCGCCAACCTCGCCGAGTCGATCGGATCCATCTCGTTTTGCGTTCGCGAACATGATCGAGCTAACTCTCGGATCCCTTGAAATGGATCCGCTCTCTGACCAGGGTTAGTTGGATCCAGCGGCACCGTGAGCTGCAAAAGTAGGGTTATGGGGCTACCACGTCGAACACGGCCACGCGGCAATATTTATTTTTGCAAGGGCCGCAGATTTGTCAAATATGATGGCTACAAGGCGTGGTTCCTTTCACTCAAAAAGTAGTTTGAATCCGCGCCACAAAGTACTAGCCCAAACAATGTCCGTTAGCGAACCATCAATAATAATAATAATAATAATAAATGGTCTTTATTAGGCGAAGTTAAGCTAAAAGCTTCTTTACAACTTAACCATACACTACATTTACAATGAGTACAGAAAAATATTTATGCACAACTTAACCGTACACTACATTTACAATGAGTACAGACAATATTTATGCACAACTTAAACACTACATTTATAATGAGTACAGTTACAGACAATATTTATGCACAATATGTAGTACAACACGTACAGTTATGAATTAGAAATTAACATCTTTAAGCTGAAATTAAGAATAGATAAAAATAAATATAAGTAAAAATAATTAAGAATAAGAATAACTAGGCCTTAATTTAGAAGAACTTTAACAAGTCAAACAATGTATTTACTTTCTACTATGGCTGTGAGGACAGTAAGAACCTTTTTATTTTAAATTTGAATACATTTTTGGGTTCTGTAATTATTAACTTAGGTAGAGAGTTATACAGCTTTATTGCGGTATATGTGAAAGAGCGTTGGAACATAGTTGTAGAATGAGTATATAACGTTAGTTTGTATGCATTTCGTGTATTGGCTGGAAACTTGCTGCTTCTTTTAATGAGTTTATTATATAAATAGGGTGGAGATTGCTTTGTAAGGATTGTGTTGATAAGTGTCCCAAGGTGAGATTTCCTTCTATTTTCCATGGTTAACCAACCAATTTCTTTATATCGGTGGGATATGTGTTCATACTTTTTTATATTTAGAGAAAATCTCACACATGCATTTTGTGCTCTTTGGATTCTTTGTTTATCAACAGCGTCTAAACATGGGCCATAGATGATATCCGCATAATCGAATTTTGATAGTACTAATGAGTCTACAAGCATCAGTTTTACTTCTTGTGGCAACATGTGTTGGAATTTGTAAAGGTGTTGTAGTTTTCCATAACATGCTTGGATAAGAAGATTTGTATGTTTTTTAAATCTTAGTCTGGAGTCTAGATATAATCCTAGATTTTTATATACATCTGCTATTGGAATTATTTTTCCTCCTATTGATATCTGAAAGTTTGGGTCACATGTCTGTGACTGTGAAGGATCGAGTTAATCCATCACGTGATTACGATGGATCGAGTTGTTCGGATGAAGTTGGCGTAAGCACCCATATAGATTCCCAGATCGTCATCGGATTAAAAGAACGCTACACTACGTATTGTTGTGTACAATGACAAGCACGGCTTTTTTACCTTATGTATTACAAGCCACAAATTCATTATTTTTCAATATTGATAAAGAGGATGAAGAATATTTTATTAACACTGCTTTAAAGGACAATTTTGCAAAAGAAATAGTTCCAAACAGGAGCAATAATCAATTTAAATTCATTTTAGAGTTGATCCAACCACTTTCGAGGTTAGAATTGCTATAGCTTACTGAGGCCTATCTATCGTTCATTTTACAAACATCAACGTTCTTGTTGATACTTGGAGCTGTGATGAATGAGGGTCATTTATACTACATTTCATTTATGATCAGATTTGAATGAATTAAGTATCCCCCCCCCCCCCCCCTTCAGATGCCCATCTAACCAAAACATTTTAAATGTAAACAATACTAGTTTATGGATCAAACAGATGTTAAAATCTCGACTTTTATGATATTCCTATTTATTTTAAACTTGACTAACAGTTGCTCCCTGTGACAAATGTAATAACCTCTAACTCACCAGTCCACCATCACACATTTAATTGTTTAACCTTCTCATCCCTATCGTTAATTGATATGAGTAACAAGAAAGCAGCCAAGGCCGCTCCAGTCACTTTTTGATTCGACCCCCTTGCTTTCACGGTCTCTGCCGGTCCAAAAGCTGTCGAAATCAATCCACAAAGGGCCAAGTTGTGCTCGATCAGACGTTTATTTGTGCATTTTCTACTTGTCTCGATTACTCTCTTTGCACATAATGGTTTGTAACAAACATATTTTGAAATTATGTATCCGATTAATTATTACGACTTATTCGTTTTCTCGGCACGATTCTGCCAAAAACGTCTTATTTTGGATATTTGCCCCCACTGTGATTAGCCTCGCTGTACACAATTGTTTAAGCATTTGTACATTTTGGTTACGTAAACTGAAAGTGCTCATACACGTCGATAGGCATACCGATTTTGCCTTGATCCGTTAGGAAATAGGAAGACACAACTCCCCACCCCCACTCTCAGCCACCAAATAAAGGTAAACAGAGGCACTGTAACCCTTTTTTCGACTGCGTGCGTGTTCAGTGCCAAATTTACTGTTAAGTTCCGTAAACTGTACAAAACTAAATTTTTCAAAATTTTGACTTCATGGCCCAAATGCCTACCCCTATCCAAATTTACTTACTATGCTTGAGTTGCACTTCCACTTGCTAACAAATGTGTCGAATTTGAACAAAATCCCTAGCACTCTAGTATATATTGAACTAGGAAAACGCTCTGTTTGACGCGTTGATAAGCGAGCGCGTCAATATCTACGAACTTTCTAACGAAAAGATTTCAATGTTAATACAAACAACAATTAACAACAATTCAAGAATGTGCATTGCAAAATATTTTCTATTTCCCATAGCTATTATACTTCCCGTCATTGTTGGATGCAGTGCAATGTGCGTTGCTAAGAATTTTCGCTGTCATGTTTTCGCCGCGGTCCGCCACCGTTACTCAAGGTCCACTAGATCGCTTGTAGCGCGCGCGCAGCGCGCGCGAAGTAAGGTCATCTAACCTATTTCCATAATGTTAAAAATCCCATGTTATTCAAATGGCAGAATCATTCAGAAAAACAAATGAATTGATCTGTCAAAACAAATTATGGGCCAAAAAGACAAAATAACAATCGGTAATGAGATTTTGTCTTCACATTCTATATATATATATTTTGTGATACTTTACGCGTAAATTCACATTATTGGTGAGGATTATTTAAATAATAATGCGATTTTTGTAGTTGGATCCAAAATGGCGATTTTGGATCTCATTCAATGACCTTACTTTGCGCTTCGCAATTACTCCGCTAGGAGTAAATCCAGTAGACCTTGACCGTTACTAACAGTTATTGACAGCAATAGAAATGTAATTTCTGCCTCTAATATGTATCAGATCGCGTTTACATTATAGCCCAGGAATTATAGATTAAATTTGGGTCAAACCTTGAAAAAAATAATGTAGAACTGAAAATTTGCAAATAAGTCCTGACAAGGCTGCTTCTTAACATACTCAAAGTCCCCTAAAATCCCATGTGCGCGTCACCATTTTTGTCCAATCTCCCCTGTTGCCTTGACTGCGACCGTGGTGTTGATCCCGCAGGCCTCCGTGTACGGTCCCTCGATATTGGTCTCTTCCCCTAGGCTCGATCTTCCTCCCGTACTCCCAAGGTGTCGGTCCTTCACTTTTCACGTGCTACCGATGATTGCCCCGACTTAGCCATGAGTTACCTCGCACCTAGCCTCCCTTACGTCATACCCCCTCACCCCGCTCTCAGCCCCACGCTCGCCGAAACCCGCGGTAATTACCAAATAATTACATCGACTGTCACCCCCCCCCCCGTAGAAATCACGAGGGAGAGGGAAATGGCCCGCTGACGACAACGTCGAACTAGCGCCCTCCAGGATTGGCCAGTTAGCACAGCTGCCACGAACATTGCACTCAAACGTCAATGGTAACTAATGCAAGTCACTTCAGTCATAAAATAAACTAAACTGAGATGTTGAAATAGTCGAGCACAGCGCATACCTTTCAATGGTGAAAGCGGTAATTGTTTAGTATCACTGATCGCGTTTCGTACTCACTTTTTTTCTGTATTCCTTTGCGATATTGATCATATGCGCAGTACATAATTGTTATTTCATGATTTATCTGTAAGCTCCAGTGGTTTTCAATACAAATAGTCTCTTCTTTCATATTAAATTATCGTTTTGAAGTTGCATCGATTTGACAACACAATCACGTTAAATATGGCAATATGGCGGACGTGCGAGGGCGCAGCTGTTCAGAGCACACATAAAGTGTAGTCTACCAACGTAAGTACATGAAAAAACCCTACCTCATGCGCCCGAAAGTGACTTTGCCCGAGGTTAGGGGGTGGTTTTGGATAGTTTGCCAGAGGTTAGGGGGAGGGTTTTGGATGTACGTGCAAACTAGGCCCCTACGATTAAATACCCTGTGGTGTTGTCACTGGTCATCTGACCAAGGCCGGTGGAGGGGAGGGGTAGCTTCCCTCCAACGATGCACCCCAAGACGAGGGCCAGTCGGGAGGTAGCCACCCTCCTACGCGGTCGTGAGTGGCGGGAAACTGTACACGTGTGTTGTTAAACCATTAAAGCCCATTTCAACTGCACCACAGTATTGTTTCTACCCCTTTTCCTTGCCTGCTACATTACATCTGGCGCCCAACGAAATTCGGACGTGTTGGTTTTGGTGTTGTGTTGAGTATTATACGTTGTTGTTGTTGTACCGCGCGCTACTCGTTGTTGTTTGGCTTTCGCGCTCTAATGTTGTTTATTGTGTTTTTTTTGTGTGTTTTGTTCGTGTGACTTTTCTTGGTGAAGTGGACTTGAGAGTATAAACACTACTCGCGTATGATAAGTTTTAACTGTCGTGTGTGACCCGTATGGTTGTGACGCGTTCCGGGCGCAACACGGACACTATCAAGATGGCGACCAACGACGACATTGTCCAGCTCCTCCAGGGACTACGCACCGACCTGACCGAGAAGTGCGACGGTTTGACGGCGTCGGTAACGACAATACAGACGTCGGTCAGCTCGCTGGCGGAGAGGGTACGTGCCTTGGAAGCTGGGACGCCTACGACAGTGGCGGGGAACTCGGTTCCCGCGTCGCCCGCTGTACCTACAGCTGAACACGCCGCGGGCTGGGGGGCTGACTTCAAACCCCAGTCGCAACTGTCGACATTCGACGGTTACGGGGGGCGAACACACCCGGTAGTGTTCATCAAGGACCTGGAGTTATACGCGACCATGGCCCGGGTACCACAAACCTACCGCGTGTACATGGCTACCAGCCAACTTCGCGGGCCCGCGAAAAGGTGGGGGGATGTGTTCTCCGACCGATTCAACACATTCGACGAATTTAAACGGGCGTTTCTCAGTGAATTTTGGGGGGCGGCGCAACAACGCGCTGTCCGGTACGAGCTATTTCACGGCAAGTGCTCGTCAAATTTTGACTCGCAACTGGCGGAGTATTTTCTTCTCATGTTATCAAAAGCGTGCTATTTGCAGCCACCTATGTCTGATGAAGACGTAATAGACGCCGTGGCAGACCACTTTCGGCCAGACGTTACTGCAACACTTCTGGCCGCGCGCACGTCAACGGTTGACGACACGTTGAGGCTTCTTCGTCGCCTAGACGAAGCTAACAAGCGTCGACCTACGGGCAAGCCTGAATTGCCCAAACTCAGACATGACAACCATACCAAACCCAATGGTAAGGATACAACAATTACCAATTGGCGGAGTCAGACAGTTGGGGAGGGACACCGTCCGACAGGCGTCACGGGTACGCGCAACAGCGGCGCCCAGTGGCGAACTGACGCCAACCGACAACGAGACTCCATACCCGCATACAACAGACAAGTTCGCGCCATCGCGACGATCGACGACGAGTCAGGCGCGGCGACGTATGACGACGACGACGGCGGCGGCGGCGACGACGCGGGACTGGAACCTGTTGTACAAGACGTCCATGTACAACACATCTCCAAACTGGACGACACGGACCTGTTATCGGAATCGGAACCCGATATCTCTGTCAACAAGGCCCCTGAAGTGTATGGCACGTTTAATGGAGTTGTGGATTCAATGGTTTTAATTGATTCCGGCAGCGACATTTCATGTGTTTCGGAAGCATTTTACCTGGAACTATTACAAACAGGCAGGCAGGTTCCAACGCTTCCGGTACCTAAACTTAAAATTCATGGTGCAATAGGGTCCGATACAAACAACGCAACAAAACAAATTCTGTTGTCAACGAAGCTTAGTGATTGGGAAGGCGACATCGTGTGTATTGTTATACCAGGATTGATTAAACCAATCATCTTTGGAACAGATTGGCTATTCGACATGAAAGCTGTTATCAATTTCGAGACTGCTGCAATCACGATTCACGACGAGCACAAGGACTTCACCATCGAGTTCTCTAACACAGTGCCGGTGCCAAGCAGAACCATCAGTGTCTATCTATTCAGGACACCCCTGTTCCCAACCACCCCATTATACCGGTTGGCAACAAAAACGTCATTGTGTTCAAGGACGCACGGATAGCATCGACGACCACACCGCCCGGCGACAAGAAGGACGGCCTGGCCGACACAGACATTGACGAGAGGGTCGACATTCTTTCGCACTTGTCCCTACAACAAAAACAAGAACTACGCGCACTACTAAAAGACAACAAAGGAGTATTCTCGGACAAGCCCGGCCTCACCAATCTCTATGAGCACGGCATCGAGCTCACAGATGACACTCCATTCAGACAAAAGGCATATCCCATCCCATACGCCCTCAGGCCTGCTGTTAAACAACAAATAGACAAGATGGTAGATGGGGGTATAATTGAACGCGCACCTACACAGTTCACTAACCCTCTCGTAACCATACCGAAAAAAGATGGCAGCGTAAGGATTTGCATTGATGGCAGGTTACTTAATTCACGAATGGTTAAGGATAATGAGGCACCTACTGCCCCAGAAGAGTTGCTACAACGCTTTGAAACAATAAAATACATTTCAACAATAGATCTCACTAGTTCCTACTACCAGGTTCCTCTGCGTGAATGTGACAGGAAGTACACAGGTTTCTTACATGACGGACGAACTTATACCTTCAAGGTTCTTCCTTTCGGCATTTCCACAGCGGTGGCGGGATTTTCCCGATGTATGGATACTGTACTCGGTCCAGAGGTGTTGGAGTTCACGCGCACATACATAGACGACCTCCTGGTTACATCGCCCACATGGGAAGAACACGTGCGTCACTTGGGATTGCTCTTCGCTTCTTTGCGAAAAGCAGAGTTCACAGCTAACATGTGGCGCAATACATTGCACGCGGCGGGTGTCGAAGTGTTGCACTGTTTGGTTCGCTACCCTCAAGGCAACCCAAGCGAGCGGGTGATGCGGGAACTCGGCCGCATGTTCCGGTGTCTCTGCCACGAGAAGCATTCCTCATGGGTGGGGAAAGTACAAGTTATTGAAGATTGCCTGAATTCTGTGACACAGGACAGCACAGGCTTTACCGCACGGGAGCTGCACTTCAACGAGAGATCTCCACGTGGCGCGGAGCGCTACCTGAACTGGCCACCACGTGTCGAACTGCCAAACGCCCAAAGACTGGCCCTCGCTAATGCACGGCTATTGTCCCGCGCGGAACGCAGACGACAACAACATGGCTCGGCGAACAACAACCCTGTCCGGTTTCACGAGGGCGACCTTGTCCTACTGAAGGCCAACCATATCTCGTCCGCTCTCACAAAGGAGATAGCTAAGTTTTTCTTTCTTTATGACGGCCCATATAAAGTCATCTGTCAAACTGCACCTAATGCTTACACATTGGAGGACGTGTCAAGCAAAACATTAAAGGGCACACACAACGTGGCGAACCTAAAACCTTACATTGCGGCATAAAAATGCGCCACCGACTATAAACATTCATGGTTCGGTTTAGTTAATTATTAACAATAAGGTATGTCCATTTTCTATCATATTATATCATGTATTTTATTGTCATAATGTTTGTATTGGGTTCAAATGGAACAATACAATTAGGTGTTTTATTTTCTATAATATTATATATTATATCATGATTTCATTGTCATAATGTTTGTGTTTGGTTCAAATGCTGTAGAACATCACCTTATTTTTTCTGTTTGTAGATAAGTAGTCTATTACAATAGCCTAGTTCAGGTTGTTACTACAATAACGATGTATGTGTCTCTCTTACATCCGTAGTAATTATGTACTAGTATCATACTTCATAAAATGTGTTTTTTTTATAATGTTTGGTTTACACGGTGTGACATCACCATACTGATTTGGTCAATGTTATCAGTACATTCACCTATACTTTAAATAAACTTTCACTAAGCTTTGTTTTTTTAAAGTGGGGGGCTGTGGTGTTGTCACTGGTCATCTGACCAAGGCCGGTGGAGGGGAGGGGTAGCTTCCCTCCAACGATGCACCCCAAGACGAGGGCCAGTCGGGAGGTAGCCACCCTCCTACGCGGTCGTGAGTGGCGGGAAACTGTACACGTGTGTTGTTAAACCATTAAAGCCCATTTCAACTGCACCACAGTATTGTTTCTACCCCTTTTCCTTGCCTGCTACATTACAACCCCTTCTTCAAATTATGCAATTATGCAGATTTGCGCCCGAAAGTGACTTCGCCCGAGGTTAGGGGGTGGTTTTGGATAGTTTGCCATTGGCAGCACTGCACCGGACACAAGCAGGAAACAAGGAAGAAGACGTCAACTTTTCATATAAAAACTTCAAACAATCATTTATTACTCTTAAAAACTAACTACAATATTATAATAAGCATCAAAAGAAAGACAATTAAACATTGTTCAATAAAAATAACACTTTAAACAAGACTTTGGCGTTTTTCATTGGAAAAAGTGAGTAAGAAGCGCGATCAGTGATACTAAACAAATACCGTGAAAGCCAGTAAGGCATCTATAAATCACGTGATTCCACAAAACTAAATAAAAATGAAATAAAGATCAAGTCCCCATTTTTATGCCACAATATTGTCTGTTTCTGATTGGCTTAAAGCCTCGGTGGCTCAGTTGCTTTGTGATGTCCTCCCAAAGCGTACATACACATTTCAGGCGCTGTTATAGAATCGCTATTTTGTCCATCACTGCCGACGGCTGAAACGGGCAAATAATTTCTGCCTGCATTCATTCCAGCTGCTTTCATTTCAGGCAGAAACGGAAAAGTTATCAAATAGGGATACGGAATACTACAATAATTAGCCAGTTTGCATCTTAATTTTTATTTAAAACAATTTTTTTATAAAACAGGTGTAGCCTATACATGTATTAATGGTAAAGTAAATGCAGACATTCATTTATTTTCTTTCTCAACTTGTTGGGCAATGAACTCTATCAGAGTCCTGGTGGGTCGTCCCGTCATGCCCTTGGAAAGG
The DNA here is from genome assembly GCA_945910005.1 of Isoperla grammatica. Lineage (NCBI taxonomy): Eukaryota > Metazoa > Arthropoda > Insecta > Plecoptera > Perlodidae > Isoperla > Isoperla grammatica. Next base: position 71,342,795 of record OX246738.1, read on the forward strand.
TACGGGTGCTCATCCGAAGGGCCCATCACGCTGGCAATGTCCAAGTGCAGCCAGTCACCTACTGGGGCAAATTCCTGGAAAACATGCAGCAGTTTGTCTCAAGCTCTAGTAGGCTATTTATTGACTGGCCAACTCAGTCTGTATCGAGACAGTAATAGAACACTCAAAATAGACTAAATGCATTCTGGTGGCAAGAAACTTCTTAGAGGAGTGGTTTAGCAGTCAATTTTCATTGTTGTTAAATGTTTTACATAGATACATATATGTTATTATTCATCAACGGCGCTGAAAGGAGGTTGCTTCAGCTTAGCAGCGCTGTCTATGTTAGTTTTGAGTCCTCTATAAACTATCCTGAATTTCTTCATCGACCACCATGCTTAGCATTGTTGTTTTTAATACACTTGCTTCACTTTTCAAATATAATTAAGGTCACTCTGTGAGAGTTACATAAAAAAGATGAGAGTTGATAGAGCCTAGGGCATTTCTAAAAACTTCTACAAGATTTACGTTAACTTCATTAAATTATGTTATGAACTATGTTATATATTATTATTATTACAGTATGTAGGTTTTAGTTGAGAGAGATTGATTGAGGACTTTATTTTGGGCGGGATTAAGGCCAGTGAAGCCTTTTCTTTGATCCAACCGTTATGTAGATACATTGTGGTAAAATACATTTAATTTAAGATTTAAAACCCCTAAGACTTAGTACCTACATAGAAAAATACAATTACAGTTAGAATTGCATTTAAAAATCCATAACTAGGCTAAAATCCATAACTAGGCTAAATCAAATTGATAATGCTAAGAATAGCCATTCATTCATCCCATTCATTCATTCATACATTCATTCAAAGGTTAACATTAACAACATTAAGTAAATATTATATAACTCCATTTATATTGCAAGTCCTCACAAATACATACATATGCGTGTACGTAGTAAAAAAAACGTAGAAATACCGGGTACATAAAAATCAATATAAAATCAAAAACTTAATTCTCCTTATTTTTCGAAACATATAATGAATACATTTTACTCTTAAACACGCCGTAGTTGTTTTGAAAAGTATCCCTGATCTCCATCGGTATAGCATTCCACATTCTGATTGCATGTATTGTAACTGAATGGTCAAGGAGCTTAGTTCGATGTACAGGGAATGCAAGGTGGGTACGTGCTCTTGATCTGGTGTTGAAACTATGATTGGAGTGAAGATATTGGAAGTTTGGGGTGAGATATGAGGGAGCTGATGATGATAATATTCGATGAAGGAGGCAGAGAGAGATAGAGAGATAGATAGATAGATAGATAGATAATGGTCTTTATTGAAGGTGGGATTAAGGCCAGCAAGGCCTTATCTTCCATCCAACCTTTAACAAATAATACAGATAGAGAGAGAGAGAGAGAGAGAGAGAGAGAGAGAGAGAGAGAGAGAGAGAGAGAGAGAGTTGAGTACGAAAGAAAGATAAGAACCAACAGCTTATGTTAAAGAAGTTCGACAGCCGTGTAGTAATTGGAGATAACATGGATATTTACAATAACAATAGCAATTCATGATGGAATGTTTCGGCTTACGCAGCCTTGATCACCCAACTACATGGCTGCCGAACTTCTTTTAGGTAAGCGGTTGGTTCCTATCTTTCTTTCCCACTCAACAATAAAATAGACGACAGTAATATAAATGATATAGTCTTAGGGTTTAATTAAAACAACTTGGTGACACTAATCGAGACAAATAAGCATTGAGCTTGGGGGTCATCGCAAGGCAAAACGCAGCCTATCTAGAACAAGAGTATGGGTGTTCTTCATTACGAATGAATATAAATTGGGAGCATCAAACTGGTAACTACGATACGCCTGGACTGATGGTTCTTTTTTCGAGAAACATTACTGCCATGTTGAAAATTGAAAGCACGGATGGATATTACTGTATCAAATCAAGCAATGAAACTGGAAATATGACATTTAATGAATGAAATGTGACCAAACACCAAACTATTGAATAGGGAACTCACACATTTTTTAATTGCTTACTGGTTACCTCAAGTTAAAATAAACAGCAACCAATTGGTTTCGGCTCAAAAGATGCATTAATATAGCTTTAGCAGCAAGTCAAAGGAAGAGCTGTCACAGCACACTAAGAAGTGGACGTGATCAGAAGGTTCTGACGTCATAATTCTGTTAACAACGGTTTTATATCATACAAATAGTAGGGTACTGAAATTCCACCCTTTTGTACATTAGGCTATTTATCTAATACGATTTCAAACAAAACCACGTTTATTTCTAGTAAGTAAATAAACACTGTTCAACATGTTAAATACAATTATTTTAAAAGCATTTTAGTAAATATTTTCTCAGAATTATTTTTCTGAAGAAAACTTTGGTACATTAAATTCTTTGTTGTGCTGAGGGAGAGTCTCCTAGATGTTATTGTAAAATGCCCAGTTGCAGGAAAATATCATTGAGATTATCAGAGTTGATAAAGAAGTTTCCCCTTTGGGGAGGTCTTCCAGCTTGAAACGAATAAGTGCAGTAGGAAAATAGGATTACTATAAGCGCTTCCGGTGTTGGTTATCACAAACTACCACAACCAACGCATGCTGGCTCTGAATGAGCACCGTTTTACAATTGAGGAGGGAGAAGTTCAAAATTTCAAACTTTAAATGCTAATAGAATTGGAAATATTCTACACTTCTCATACATAAAAAATGTTATACCCTGTATATTGGTAATACTGACCTTGAGAAAAGCAGCTGCAGTACACGAACCACCACCCTTTCCCTTACCCACATTGTTCACATCAACCGACGGGAACTCTACAAGGGAGAAAAAAATATGTTTATCAAGTAAAATACAATGTCTAAGATACCCTCACTGATTTTTGTTTAACCCAAATAATTTCCAAGCTTAAACTGCCGTTACTGTAGTGTTTGGGACGACGCGTTACGCGCGTCGACCAATCAGATTGCGAGTTTACCACTTTGTTTGAACTTCAGCCGCGTTGCAAGCAAAATAAACCCATGCAACAATGCAAAACTTGTTTATTTCCTGTGTTTTGATCGACAACGGAATCTAACCTACAAACCACAGTTCTTTCTTCCACATTTCGAGGTAAACAAGAGCTGCAATTTGTCTCTGCCATATAATGAAATTGTATTAGTAAATGGCTTGATTGTATTCTTCAATCACAGATACATTTAGGTTATGAACATGTTATGAGTTGACAGTTGACATGTTGTTGTATTGCTCCAGGTCTACCAAAGATCATGCTACTGTAAACACTTCGACGCGAGCAACGCATCTAAAGCAGCTAACGCGTCGTACCCAACGCTCTACAGTAACGGCAGCTTAATGTAAAATGTGGGCATATTCCATATTTCATTCAGTCGTGAACAGAAGACCATCTTTCTTTGCTACCCAAGGCTGTATGACTATGAAGGCTGAATGACTACCAGTGTATGTCAATGTTGTGTTGATCAATATCTATTTTTCACAAATTAGTAATTTGTAAAATGAGTAGGTAGTAGGTACTCATTACTATGTATGACGACACACCCGCCTTCATTCGCCACAAGAAAAAGTATGCACTGCCAAGACAATACCTGTCCACATCAGAAAGAACAATATGGTAAATTGGGAGTTGAATGAAGTGATTGCCCACATGATGCTCAAAATATGGTCAATAAATAAAAAAAACTGGTGTACATCGGAAAAGCTACGACTTTTGGTGAGTCTGACAGTTATATTTTGTATTGGTTTTTCCATGCAGGAAAGTGAAACAAAAATATTTACTAACTGTTAATAAAATGTATGGAAAATTGCAAACGTAAAAAAAATCAAAGTAAGCTTGACTTGCTTTAGCTAGAAAATTTGTAGCCTGCATACCATTCTTCTACATGTAAATGAGCAGACTACAAAAGGTGCACTACTCCCCACAACTGAGAAGCTACTAGTTAGCAGGGATGTTCAACGATATTTTTTTCAGTATCGATATCGGCACCATTTTGCCGATATCGTATTGCGATATCGTTATATAAGAAATCGTAGTCAATTTAAATTATTTTTGTCGTGGCCTGCAGTATGCATTGCTGCAGTTAGTCTCTTCACATCTCTACTGCCCCCCTCCCCCCCTTCCCGAGGGATATCACAATAATATCATTATCAACTTGAAAATTTTCGGCCCGTGGCCTGCAGTACGAGTTGCTGCCAGAGATAAAGGCTTGAATTTGCGTGATGACTGAATACTGATACGTCACGTGTCGGGCATCGGCTATTGCCAGTGTCGTAAAACTACCTTGAGCAATACTGAACAACAACATTCTTCTTGGAAAGAATTCGGGGTTCCAGGTAAATATAGTTGAATGGATCCAATGTCTCAACGTAAACAAAGGGAACCTGCCGCCCCATGCGGCCATCTGTGTGGAGAGATGTGCAGTTACAAACTGCAGCAATGCGTGCTGCAGACCAAGGGTCAAATACTTCATGATATCGCGATATCCTCAGGGGCGGGGGGGGGGGGGGGGGGGGGGGGGGTAGATGCTCCGTGACTTAATGCTGCAGCAACACATACTACAGACCATAGCGGAAATATTAATATTTTAAGTTGACCACGATATTTCGATACTTTCGATATGACACTACCATATCGATATCGAAATTAACGTCGATTTTCCTGCGATATCGTATCGAATTATTGATATCGTTGAACATCCCTACTAGTTAGACAACTCTGTGTTGTTGTAAACCAAAACATACACAGTTGTTTAACCAAGTCTGGTTCGGTTATCTCACCTGTAACTCTGCGTGTGTATTCTTGCCAGAGAGGAAATCTCCACACTCGGTCTCCCGTCTCGGATCCAGCTCGTCGAAGCTCCTTGTAAAGCCGTGTGGAGTTAGTGAAAACGCCAGTTGCCGTTCCACCGAGGGCCACTCTCATTGCCCCTAGGAAAAAGAAAATTCAAAATTGTCAAACAATATTTATTTGATGATAAAACTTTCAGTTTGAAAACCATAAGGTGTGTGCTATGATACAAATCCAATGTTGCATGTTCAAAGTTGCTCACCATATGCACACAAAATGAATATACACCTATTATGAATTAGGATTTTCACTTGATCGAGTATCTTGATCAATTTAATACTGTAGTAATCCTTAGCTTATAAATTCGTGCCATGTACGAACCACCAAGCAAATAAACAAAACTAGTAGGTAAGCAATCAATAATCATTTGGAAACAGCTACATACATTGACGTATATATATATATATATATATATATATAAAAGAGTATTTATTATCACTTATCAGAGTCGATAGGGAAGTTCGGTATTATAAACGTATTATTAGACTCTTGTATCGTGTCCAATTCTCAATTTGTCACATCAATCGAATTGAGACAATCCACACAGTTAGGCCATCATTAGCAATGGTAACATCTGGTAGAGATAGGATGCAAAAATAGTGACAGTGAAATTGTTTGCAATCTTTTTAAAAAGTTGCAGAGTTGCAGTAATCCCTTCAAATTCAGTGTGCATGCAAGTCACCTGAATTGTGATTGGATGGGCAATTAGTGAATTTCAGTGATATTATAGCTTAAACCGTGAACTGGTGGTGAAATTAGCAATTATGTCTTAAAACACGAATTACTCACGAAATTGAAACCCTAAAGATGAATTTGAGCTCAAAATTATAACCTGATCATCACTATCTTATATGCTTGTTTTTCTTATCAATCGTATGTAAATAAACCTGGAATTTAAGAAATTGATTGATGGGATTTCATGCAAAATGACAAAATTAAAGCCCATGAAGAAGCAAATTTGTGGATTTTTTAAAAAACGAAAAATCGAGATTTATTGTTTTCAAACCGCGAGTTTCAAACTTTGAAAAATGAAAACACATTTTTGCATCTCTAATGGGAATTGCATGAAATTTTCAAGACAACTTAACCAACAACAATGGTTAATTTCATTTGTGCCCAGTGGGTTCACCTTGAGGCGATCTACTTTTTGCTAGTTTGTACCACCATACAACCAGACACATCATCTTTGAGTTGAAGCACGATTTAAAAATATAAAAAAATACACTGAGTGATCACGAAAACAAGTTGGTCGATAATTTCAACAATATGTTTGTGTTTTCATCTAGGCCTACATCTTTCCATTAGCAACCTACCTAACTACTGATTTTTATGACATAAAGCCCGGTGCACAATCATAAAAATGTCACTAGGTTTAGTTACAAGCTGTGTTGGGATATAGAGAGCATGCAATACCGTAATTTCCGGTATCGCACAGTAGCCATACTGAGGTAGGTACTCTGTAAACATTTGTTTACGTTCTTTGGACACTTTATTGTTGCAATATTGCAGATGTCCTTTGATTGACATATCAACTGTTTTCAAACGAAGGTTCCGTATTATGACTGAAAACAAAATAAGAATGCGTAAACTCTGTTTGAAGACAATCATTTGCATGTGTCATCAATTTTTTGAACTTTTACCTGCACCAGCACACATCAATCTTTACGGCTTGAAACTTTGATATTTCCTGGATAACCTATGTGTCTTCTATTGACAGAACAAATGTAACCAAGCAATGTGTACCTCATAATGGCCGCCACGTGACGTCTATTGAATACTACCTATAGCGATTACTTACAAGGGTTCACACTCGGGCATTGCAATAGCAATTACAATTAGGCTGCCATAAACCTTACGACGGACGAATCGCGCGTTGAAACGTCACTTATAACAAGCCAATGAGAAGCAACACAATGTTAAAACTTATGGACTATTCTTTTATCTAATATTGCAATACCTTTCCCCGACACTAGAACATGACTATTCATTTAGTTGTACTCCTAGTTTCAATCATGTTAATAGTTACTATGATACATCAATAAGATTACGTATTAGTTATTATTAGAGACGTTTGTTTTTCGGAATCCGCGATAAAACGAAATTCATTATTTGTAGTGTAAGACCCTTTTTTTTGACAGATGTCGGCATGTTGGCCATGAAGGATAAGGAATCAAATCGCAAAATAACACCATATTATTTTAAAAACGCGAATTGAGTGTTGAAATAGCGAAATAACACCATTTTCAGCATTTTTAACTATTTATAGTAAAAATTGCACATTTTACGTAATAATTATTACTTTTGACCGTAAGTCGGTAAAACAGTTTAGTCTCAAACTGTTTACCAACCACATTTTGGCCGATGGAAAAGTGGTTTGCAGCGTTGCTGGTAGATAGCGTTGCTCAAAATAAAGCTGTGTGAAGCGAGTGAAAACTTCCGTTGCTTTGAAACTTCCTGATTTCTCCATTCCCATTATAAAAACAACACCGAAATAACACCACACTTTGGTTTAGAATAAAACGATTTTTTCTGAAAAATAATCTTCAAACACCTCTAGTTATTATGTATCTCACCAAAAATGCTTAACAAACAATTTCCATATCATTTGCCTCTTATCAATCAAAATGTTGACTACTAGCTGCAATCCTGCTGCATACTATAACCAGCATCTGGCAGGTAAAACACAGTTCAAGTACAACTGTTTGCTAGCACGATACTAAACATTACCTGTGAGGGTGGCAATGTCGAGAGTGAACCGCGGGTCAAGTTCTTGAGCGAAGCAAAGCGCGTCTGCAAGGATGAGGCGGCCCTCGGCGTCTGTGTTGTCCACCTGGATAGTCTTCCCGTTCATGGCCGTGACGACATCGCCTGGCTTGGTGGCCGTTCCGCTGGGCATGTTCTCACACAGCGGGACCAGGCCTGGTCACAGAACAACGTTCACCAGGTTTCAATAAATAAATAAATTTGCATTCACATTTTATAGTCTACCCAATTTGTTATAAGTAGAGCGCCGTGAAAGTGGGTTTATTTTTTTACAAATTTCGGTTTAAAAATAGAAGATTTCAGTGTTATTATATTAAGCTGTGTAGAGTGATACATACAAGCGCAAGGTCTACTACACATGTTTACGCAAAGTAAAACGTGTTGGCGAAATAAATATTCTTATCCCCACTATGGCAAAATGGTCCAAAGTTTATTTCATTTCAAACAAAATTTATTAATTTTAGGAGAACACGACTTTTTGTGCAAGTATCGGAAAAATGTTCACTGTTAAATGGGAGCTCAGACGGCACTTTTGCGAGATTTCGTGGTCATTTTATGTGAAACAGAAGATTTTGCTATATGGTGTTATGTAAAATTTTGCAAATTTTGCTTTTTGATGTTTATATTTTTGGACTTCCTCTCGCTGTTAAATGCCAAAATTTGATCAAATTAAGCAATGTATTTACAACGATCATATGATTCTGTGACTGCAAATTTTAAGAACTGATTTTCAGTGAGGACATTTATACAATTTATTATGTGCTTCGTTGCAACGACGGCTTTAAAGTCACCGTTTACATTTTCACCAGTATCGTATTGATAGGTAGATTCAAGTTAAGTTCCAATGTTAAAAAACCCATGCCCGAACCAGTATTTAAAGTCTGGACCTTCTGGATTGGAAGCAAGAATAAACCCAATAGACTAGCGAGAGAGTCTCGTGAGATAAAGCAGAATTTGGCAGTATTTCGTGTTTGTATTTCGAGTAAGATTGAAAGTAAGCTAAACTTCTTCCCATTTAAATAAAAAATACCTCAGCCTACAATAAAAACTAAATTTTAAATGAATCGAATCAAAATAAAAACCCGGACATAATTGTATATGACTGGTTACAATTACAACTAAAAGAACTTTGCCTTTCACATAAAATGGCATGGAAATTCTCATTCACAAGGCCATTATAAATACGGAGTCTTGAACTTACAATATGAGGACAGTAGGAGGACATCGAGTGAGCATTGAGAGTAAATTTCTGCTCGAGTTATTCGAGACTTGCACAGCTTCGGTAATGATGAACCAATGGGAAATCTTACTAAAAGCTAGTCACAGGTAGCAGGACCAGCACAGCTCCAAACGAACCTCTGCCTTCCGCCTGTACTAGCCCACACACCTGTACTAGCCCCGCTTAGCACAGCATGGTAAGCAAAATTGCGACACTTGCTTGTACAGGTTTCCCATTTTACGCCCAACTGAGGAACTTTATGTTCGCGGTTATTGTTTTAACCATACACAGCACTGCCATATTTTAAACAATATTATAATTATTAGGTTAGGATTAGATATTTTAGGTACCTATCTTTGGAAATACTACATATGACGAATTGTCAACATCCAAACATGGCTAGAAATGGAAAATATTGTTGCTGTGTGGCAGTGGCTTGCAGTAATTTTGTAATACGGAAAGTAGGGTACACTTCTGAATTGAGGGGGGGGCATATTATTTCCGAGTTGCAGACCGATAATCACAGACGTACTATACCGTATTTAAACGTTAAAATCATTATACTTGGCATCGTTAGTCTATAGTGAGTGGGTTTATTCCTGCTTCCAATGCATATATATATATACGCTACGCAGCCTGCCAAATGGTTTCAGGTAAGCTGTTGGCTCCTATCCTTCTTTCCCTCTCACACATGTACTAGCCTTTAGGCCTGTTCTATATTTCCTATATATATATATATATATATATATATATATATATATATATATATATATATATATGTGAAATCCAGAAATTAAAAAACCAACCCCGACTGGGAATCGAACCCAGGTCTCCCACTTGCCGGGTGGGCGCCATAACCCCTAGACCACCGGGACCGGTAATTCAATGACTGGATGTGCAAATTGAATTACCGGTCCCGGTGGTCTAGGGGTTATGGCGCCCACCCGGCAAGTGGGAGACCTGGGTTCGATTCCCAGTCGGGGTTGGTTTTTTAATTTCTGGATTTCACATAACTACCACGTCAAGAGTGTTCTTGAAAAATATTCATATAGATATATATATATATATATATATATATATATATATATATATATATATATATATATATATATATGATAGGTAGAAGGAAAGACCCCAACAGCTTACCTGAATTGTAGACCGTGGTGGTATAGAGATAAAGACAACATATATAAAGCCCGAGTGATCAAGGTCTTGTACCGAAACGTCTCGGAAAACTTGTGTTGTCCTTTATATATGTTGTCTTTATCTCTATACCACCACGGTCTACAATTCAGGTAAGCTGTTGGGGTCTTTCCTTCTACCTATCATATTCTAGCCTTTTGGCCTCTCTTTAATCCTGTATATATATATTAGTGGTGTCAAACGATATTTTTTTCAATATCGATATCGGCGCCATTTTGCCGATATCGTATCGCGATATCGATATTAAAAAATTTACATCGATATCGCGATATCGAATTTTTTCCGGCCGTAATAAAACAATACATAAGAAATCGTAGTCAATTTAAAGTGTTTTTGCCTGGCCAGCAGTATTTTCGCCGTGGCCAGCAGTACGCGTTGCTGCAGTTGGTGTCTTTACGTCTATCCCCCTCCCCCCCCCCCCCCCCGGGATATCATTATCAACTTGGAAATGTTCCGCCCGTGGCCTGCAGTACGAGTTGCTGCTTAGCGATAAAGGCTTGAATTCGCGTGATGACGTCTAGTCACGTGTCGGGCATCGGCTATTGACAGTCATAAATGTATCAAGCAATACTGAACAACAACATTCTTCTTGGAAAGAATTCGGGGTTTCAGGTACAAATAGTTGAATGGATCCAATGTCTCGACGCAAACAAAGGGAACCCGCTGGCCCGTGCGGCCATCTGTGTGGAGGGGGGAGATGTCCAGTTACAAACTGCAGCAACGCGTACTGCAAACCACGGGAGAAATACTTCAAGTTGACAATGATATCGCGGGCTGGGGAGGGGGGGGGGTTGGTACTCAGTGACAAGCTGCAGCAACGCATACTGCAGCAATGCATACTGCAGACCATAGCGGAAATATTTTAATATTTTAAGTTGACCACGATATCGCGATATTTTCGATATGACACTACCATATCGATATCGAAATTAACGGCGATTTTCGTGCGATATCGATATCGTATCAAATTATCGATATCGTTTGACACCACTAATATATATATATATATATATATATATATATATATATAGAATAGAAACTGGGTTCTATTCTCAATTCGGGCTGGGTTGTTTTTTAAACTTTGGAACTTCATTTTAATTATAGGGGAGGGGTATGGTATGACACTGCAGCGGTGCGAGAGTTCCGGCCAGGCAAGTTTAAGCGAGGTGATGGCGTAGATGGCAGATACCACACACCCAGATAATGTGGCATGCAGGGACTGCACTGCGATCATGTAACTTTGGTAGATAACGATAGTCATCGTTGAAAATTGTACGTTTGAACGATCGTAGCTCTTAAATGCAATTATGTACAGCTCGGTAACGTTATTAAACGCTGAACACTCATCCCGGGGATGACAACTAGCCATAGTTAAAAAAAAAAGGGACGTAAACCCCGAATATCATTATTATCATCATCACGAAAATCGTGCGCGCCTCTCGATCGCGAGCACCCAGTCATTAACAGCTTTCGATACCAAAAAACGCCGGAGTTTAAACGACTTTATTTCACAAAACTAAAGTAGGACGGACTATACCTTTCGAGTTTAGACCTACCTCTAGATCACAGTGGAATATTAGAATAAATACGTGCTGTGAGTAGTTACTCTATGGATCTACTCAGTAAAGTGTAAATTTTGATACATTTTGACAGGCTTTCAATAAAAACAAAAGACTGCCAATGCTGCTAACAGCTTGCTGGATTTTGACTAGTTCCTGTGAACTTCTTCGAATTCTCGATTCTCATTGGCTACACTATAACGATTTCAACGTTAGCGATCAAAGTTACATGATTGCAGTGCAGGTCTCACCTCGAACGTTAACGGCAAGTTTAAGCGAGGCGATGGCGTAGATGGCGGAGACAACGCACGCAGCTCCGCTCATATCTGCCCTCATCTCGTCCATGGAACCAGACGGCTTCAGGCTGATTCCACCGCTGTCGAACGTGACCCCCTTGCCAACGAGCACGATCGGCTTTGCGTCCTCGGGACCTCCGAAGTAGTTCAACTCTAGGAACACCGGCGGCTCCTGCGAACCTCGAGTCACCGACAGGAAGGAACCCATCTTCTTGTCCTGCGCCCACTCTAGATCCCTCGCGTGAATTTCTACGTCGAGAGGTGATAATGCTTCCATGACCGTCTACACAAACAGAAATGAAAACACACATCATAGTTCTATGGAGAAAGAGAATAAATCATGTTGGTAGCCTATAATGATGGTCAAGTTATAGGCCTAGATTTTTGTTACTTACACCTCACCTACAACTATCACATCCCCAACAGCATCCTGCTACTGCTATTGCTATGTGACTAGAGCAGCCATTAGCCTGTAGAGAGTAGCCTCTAGGGGCCTCATTCCTGTACATTTTTTTAACTCTTCTTAACTCTTGCTAACCCCATGATAAAATGACCCCCGGGTTAACTACTACCTAGGCTTTCCTACATAATTCGGAGGCAAATGTGACCCTGTCTGATAGTAGGGTTAAGAAGAGTTATCTCAACAATTGCCATTTTGCCAATGCCCATGTGTAAAGTTTCACAAATGTCACTATTTCAATTCTTTAATTGGGAATATCCACTTCATGGATACGTTACTTTAGGTGTTCATTGAAGTTTATAAACAATTTTGTGTATTTATAGTATATTATGTAGAACCTAGATCTGTAAATAAAGTTTTATTGAGTATTTTGTCGACATTTTGAGGTTATTGGACTGTTTTGGTTTGTTATTGTTTTTTTTATCCCGTTTTTTCAACAATGTCTTTTTACGATCGGCGTCTCAATTGCCGACTCCTGGGGGGCGATTCTGAATGGGCGACGAACCGACGATAAGTTTAACATAGCTTTCTGTTCTTACAAAAGGCGAATGCAAGGCGGTGATTGGCTCATGGCTTTCTTATAACGACATAAAGCTGCGTTAAACTTAACGTTGGCCATTCAGAATCGCACTGCTGATTGGCTATTGGCTAACACCGTGGTTAAGTGTATGCGATTCGATGCTTGAGGCTGTAAAAGGGGGTGAATCAAGGTATGGCAACACTTTAGCCGGACGCGTCTTAGCAACTCGACAAACGAGGTCCGATGAAGGAATGCTCTACCGGTGACTCCAACCGTCGTGAGGTGGCAGCACAATCGCTCCTCCACCATCCTTGTGGTAGCGGAGGGTACTACATCAAATAGCGAAGCATGGCGCCCATAAAGATCGTTTGTCTGCTACAAATTGGTTGTCTGTGCTTATAGTACTTGGTACACAGACTAAACCACTTCCAACCTTCCATCCAATAGGGAAGAGAAGAGCATTTTATTGTATTGTTTATATAGTACGTCAATGAGTTGAACGTTAGCTATCCATTTATGCTAAAACATTTAGTTACATTTTATCTTGGAAACTACATTTAATAACACACACATAGCTAATTGCAAGCCCAAGACCACTCCATCTACTCTACTCTCCATATTCCCTTCTATTGAATACAATAGGAAGTAGATTATTAAAGCGGTATTAACAGCTTGGAAACTACATTTAAGAACACACACACACCTAATTGCAAGCCCAAGACCACTCCATCTACTCCACTCTCCATATTCCCATCTATTGAATACAATAGAAAGTAGATAATTAAAGCGGTATTAACAGCTTGGAAACTACATTTAAGAACACACACACAGCTAATTGCAAACCCAAGACAACTCAATCTACTCCACTCTTCATATTCCCATCTATTGAATACAATAGAAAGTAGATTAGGCCTATTAAAGCAGTTTAAACAGAAAGAACTTCCGAGTTTCTGAAGAGAGGTCGAACATAAAATTTTGCCAGAGGTAGATATATGGAAGTAGAAGTAGAGTCTGGACTGCACAGATTGGAATGATCCTAAAAAAATACAGGGATATGGAAATAAGAAATTACTGTACATAACATTGCTGTGTGTGAGGCAACTCAAGGGACAAAAGTTGTGAAGGTGTATAACTGACGTATAACGGAAGAAAATACAATACCTGCGCGAAAATTGTTGGTGTCATCAGATTTGCCGGAGTATCTGCTAATCTCCTAGCGAGATTTTGAGCCCCAGCTTTTTTCAGACCTCTCAGCCAACTATCGCTACAAATCAAAATAAACATGTGTTAAATAGAAGTCAAAAGTTAACTTTTCGATCAAACACGATTTTACTATAAGAGCAGGAGTCCTATCTCTACTGGCTGACCAGAAAACACATGATGACATGAGATGTCAATTGTGGGTATAAGAAAAGAAGAAGAAAGCAGAAGACTATTATCTGCGAGATGACAGCAATACAATCTCACCTCAAGGCCAATTGTGTACTCCCGATTTTACGGAGAAGAAGTTACCCCTTAAAATTAAAACATCCATAAAATCGAGAAATCTGTAACATCCGTGGGGAATCAATCCATGGGGGAATTGAACAGAGTTTCAAAATAATATGTAAAATATAAAACCGCACAAAGCAGGTCTGTAAAATAGGGAATTTCCTATATAACAATGAATTAAAGAAACAAAATAGAGCCAGGAGGCAATGGGAAACAGTTAGATTCTTCATACTGACAACAAGTATAGTACCTAGTAGTAGTAATAGTAAAGGAAAAAAATATAGAAGAATAGAAAACAGAGCATCTGCCATCTCTAGTAACAAAACATCTATAGAATTGGCAATTGGGTTGAGCAGGATTGATGCAAGACAGATAGCACGTAGTTATATCACAGTATAAGGAGGATACAGTAGCGAAAGTGCCATGCCTGGCACAGCAGACGACTTGCGGCACGGAAGCGGGTGGCGTTCGTAGCGGTGGGTTAGACCAAACTCAACGAGACCATGGACGAGACCTGGGGGGAGGGGGAGAGGGATACCTCCTCGCCACCCCTCGCCGCTCTCCTCGCCTACAATATGATCTAACTCGGATAACTCGCCGCCAGGGCGACCGTAGCTGCGCGCGCAGGAGTTTGCCGATGGAATCTCTCCCAAGTTTCGCTACTGTATCCTCTTTATACTGTGGTTATATGGTATGTACACACAGTTTAAAGAAGCATATTCCACAAATTGGTAGAGAGCATGAATCTCTTTCATATGGTTGAATTACACAATAACTGTGTATATATACTACGATGAAACTTCTTGTAACTATCATCCTTATAACAAAATGATCTATGTAACATAGGCCTACTGTTTTTGAGGTCCCAAAAGCTCCTTTACTTTCTTTATAACAAAATAATAATCTGGTCCTCAAGGGTTTGTTATGAAGAAGTTTGACTGTAGTACATTACATACATAAGAAATTAATATTCATTTAATAGGTTTGTTTGTTTTACCTACACTAACCTACACTTTACACTAGTGTAGGCTCAATCTCTCTAAAAGGCGTTTGGGTATTAAGTGTAGCTAAGTGTAAGGCGTTTGTTTTAACTCAGTGCTAGACTTTGTGTAGCACTTTCTACAACTGCTTTTCGGCTCATGCAGCAAGTGTAGTGTAATTTAAAGGCGCGAAACAAATGTGTCAGTTCAAAATAAGGAGATCACTAATCATAAAAGCGCATTCTATTTCCACCGATGGTAAAACCGCAGCACTTAAATAATAAATTAATGCATTTAAAATTATTAGTAAATGTATATTAGGGTTCTTTTGGACTATATACGGAAATAATGTGAGCATGCACACCATAACCTCAAAACGTAAGTAGGTCAGTGTAAAGCTTAGTGTAGGGTGTAGACAAAAAGCGTTTTCTTATTCTGGGTGACGCGAAGCAAAATCAAGTGTAAAAGCCTACAATTGGCCTACACTCACTTACACGTTACACTGCACTATGCATGTAAAACAAACAAACCTATTGTCTAGTAGGTAATATAGGCTATCTGTCGCAGCAATCTGTCATGAAGCTGGATTAGTCTAGTTCCCAAAAAGCACAGGCAACTATCAACACCTCTAGCTGAGGTCATAGTTGTTTTAAATCTTTCAATCACCCTAGTCGTCGCTAACAGCTTGCGTGACTAATCAGTAAAGCCAACACGACATCCAAGAATAATGGCCAAGAAACCAATCCATGCACAACTTTGCTTGTCAAAGTTGTTGACTAGAGTCTGGAATTTATGGGACACCTTAAAATTCGAAGACCAGAACGAGGACAGAACAATTGTGGATTGGATGAATAAGTTAATACTGTTAAGATGGAATTCTCGCTTTCGATCCTGTAAAATAGTGAGCACTGGCTTACTTACGAGGATCCCTTTCCGCTGTATAGTTGAAGCTTACACGTAGGTTTCTGCAACTCTTTAGCTTTGAACTGTTGAAACCGCCAGAGCCCCAGGGTGGCTCCTTCCGCTGCGGCCTCTACATCTCCGAGCCCTTCCACTGACATCGTGCAAACGCCCACATCTTGCAAGCTTCGGCACCCGACTGAAACATCATTATCCATTAAGTACATTTGTAATTATTCTTGATGATATTGTACGTGTCATACATAGAATTAAACAAATCCTATGATCTAAATCCCAAACTTATAGCTATTACAATTGCTGTTCTTAATTTCAAATATCAACACTACAACACAATTTCATAGCAATTGCTAATAAAATTAAAATTTCATTTAAAATTAATAATAAATAATTTAAAATTTAATAATAAATAATTTGTAATTTAATAATAAATAATTTATAATTTAATAATTTGAATTTAATTTATAATTTTTAATTAAATTTAAATTAAATTAAAATTGTAGTATAGCTAATCACAATTAAAAACTTGCCTATTTATTTAAACGTAGTACTGAACCCTCGGAGTGTGACCGAGCGTATTCACAACAAAGTGTTAGGTACCAACAAAAGAAGAAAAGTGCTGTTCAGCTCATTTATGAATGAACAGAACCTACTTGGTATATAGTAGGCCTACTTGCTTGCTTAATGCCAAAGAGTTGTCTCACTATAAAACTCTCAACCAATTAACGTTTTTTTTTTATTAACATCTTGCGAACGCCACCCAATATTTAAAAAAGTGATAATAAACAAGCGTGATGTGGTTTTAAGAACTAAAAACTGGATTAAAAAAGTGTCCGGGTATTTTTATTGTTACCTATGGAAAAATAAATAATTAATTGTAACTAATTAATTGTAATGATCAAAATATGTTACACTTTTTTAATCCAGTTTTCAGTTCCTATGAATCACATCAAGCTTATTTATCACTTTTTCAGTAGTGAGTAGCATTCTCAAGATATTATTAAAAAATATTAATTTGGTCCGGTTTTTATAGTGACAATACCCTTCGGCATTAAAAAACATCTCTTTCCATTGCATTTTTTTTTATCTAGACCTACACATGTAAATTGAAACTGGTAAGCTTGTCTGTTTGTTAACCATCTATGCCATTCATTATTTATAAAATAGTGACGGGAGAAAGGAGAATGGATGGTCTCCAGTCATCAAGTGACCATGTAGACAGAAACGTTTTGACTTTTGACATTTGTTACATTTCATGTGTTGTGTTCCAAGTACATTTAAAAAAAAGATCTTTCCCAAGCTTAAAAAAAAACGCCTCTAACGAATAGTTTAAGTTTAAACCACGAAGAGGAAAATAAGAAACTATTCACGTATTGTTGATCTATCTAAAACATTGTAATGGATTGTCAGTAATAAGTAGTAATAAATAATACTGCATTACAACATTTATGGTCATTAATATTCTATAAGATTGGTGTTTCAGTAATGTTAAATTAATATGTTGTATAGGCACCGTGTGTTAGTACATACAGCGCTAGATGTGGCCAAATTTAGCAACTAACTGCTGAAGATTTCATTCCGCAGTTAAAAATAGTGCTGGATATTATTGTGATATATCTTGTTTTTAGTTTGGTGTTTGTTTTGTTTTATATTGTTGATGTGTATTTAATATTTATTTTGTTTTGTTGTTTTGTGTTTTGGTTTGTGTTGTCTTGTTTTGTTTGTTGTGTGTTATTTGTTGTTTGTAAGTCTAAGACCTGTCCTGATTAAAATGGTGGCTTGCCTTAATAAGATTTACTGATTGGATTCATAATCTGCCCAAAAATTTTATAAGCCGTATTTAATTAAACAATTTTCACAATTTGCCATTATCGACGTAGGAAGAACGACGCTGCTTCAGCAGGTTGTTGCGTGACATTGCCACTTTGAGCGCTTCATTCGTTTTCACTAGCGCCATCAGTGGCCAATCTCGGTGCCTATATGTGTGTAATACGTATGAGCCGAGATGCCAAGGTAAACATATAATGGGTGTACCATAAAATTAACACACTATCCTTAAAAACTCATTTAAAGTGTAAAATGTTGTTTTAACTAGTATCTGTAATCACGTTCCCAGGATCAGTTTTTTTTAGTGCAATTAATTAAATAATGGCCACTATGGCCACATGTACAAAACCTCTTAGTGGCCACAACAAACAATCTCCATTAAACAGAACGACCCACACACAGAACGTCTCACCCAGGTCTCTTTACCTGCTGCAGCAACTCGGATGGCCTCTTTCCCCTCGTCAATCTCTTCGAGCTCGTTATATCCGGCGTCCGCTTTGCCTAGACCAACAACTGCAACCACAGGGAACTCTTGGCTCAAGTTGTAGAATACACGGTGCTTACCCCTCTTGAGGTTTGGACCAGCTCTGCAATGAAAACATGTTTGCGACTTAAACAGGAGTCAGCACTTAACAAGTATGTGTGCAATACAGAATATTATGCACCTAGGTACTGCACACACATTTACATCACTTTTTTTATTCCATTACCTAACTTTTTTATTATTATTATTACAATGTTGGAACAAGGTGTACAGATAAAAAAAAAAAAAAAAATTATTATTATTATTATTATTATTATTATTATTATTACTAGGGAAACGCTACATATGACGCGTTGATAAGCGTCTACATCCACATCCACTCTGTCCAAAAGTTTTCAAAACTACCATCACTTTTCAAGGATGTGCATCGACCAGTGTCCTGCCACCCAAATAACTCACGGAATGTACAGCGTCTCATCACTATAATTTTGTGCTGGTTTTTATTTTCAAAGAACTTTGATATTGTTGTCATGATTACTTGACTTATTGACAGAAACAAAAATCCAATTTGTACTCCCAATACTTATCGGATCGAGATAGAATTAACAAATTAAATTCATGACCGGCCGGAAATTTGCTATAAAATGGTTTTCCAACATTTCCCCCCATTTGTTTTGAAAAAAACAAAACTTTTAAGTAGCAGTTACTTAAAAGTTTTGTAGAGTTACACCGCAGTGGTGTAACTCTTTAACTTCTTGACCGATTTTTCCACAAAACTAATGGCGTTCAATCTACATCGAAGCTTGTGGATGGTCCAAATTTCAACTTGATCGGAGTTTCCATTTGACAGCTATAGCGAGACATAAAACAAAAAACAAACGGAATGAGTACCGTACTATAAAAGTAGAATGGAGACGCTCGCTATGTTCGCTTGATTACTAAGCGAGCGTTTCCATTTACTTTTATGCACTCGTTATGTTTTCATTTTATGTCTCGCAATAGTGTTCAAATGGAGAGTCCGATGTAGTTGAAATTTGGACGATCCACAAACTTCCATGTGGATTGAACACCATTAGTTTTGTGGAAAAAACAGCCGAGAAGTTACAAGAAATGTTTTTAACGAAACAACATGGCGGCAAAATGTGAGTTAGCCATATAACAGTAAATTAACTTCCTGTCATGAATACGTTAGTTTTAACGCAATCCGATAAGTATTGAAGGAGTATAGGCTACATTCACCTTGATGCTCAGGTGACAGAGTAGCTGCATGTAATCGTGAAATGGAACAAAGGCCTCGATTGCAAAAGAAACGCTACCAGCTTAGTTGTAGAAAGGTTATTTTTTGGCAATGTCTGTGGAGGATTGGCAGGCTAGAGTCAAACTTGATAAGGCTGGAAATAGTAAACAAATCATAGGCGCAAACATTTGTAATTATTAGAGCCTCGTAAAAATCGCGATTGCGAAATCATATGATAGTTGTGATTATTGCTTTATTTGGTCTGAGTTTAATAATGAGAGGAATATAAAAATTAAAAAAAACACGAAATTGGCATTTACAACACCGCAAAGTGCAAAATGTCCCGTTTTTCCTGTTTTACGCGAAATAACTACAAAATCTCGCAAAACAGTCACCTGAATTCCCATTTAACAGTGAACATGTTTCCAAAACTTGCACAAAAAGTCGTGTTCTCTTAAAATTAATAAATTTTGTTTGAAATGAAATAAATTTTGAACCATTTCTCCATAGTGAGAATAAGTTTTCCTTTTCCAACATGTTTTCCTTAGCGCGAACGTGTGTAGTAAGCTTATCGCATCTCTCGTAGATTGTACCATACTTTGTATCATTCTACACAGCTAAAAATAATAACACTGCTAAACACCGAAAAAGTATATTTTTTGAACGAAATTTGGAAAAAATAAACCCATTTTCATGGGGTAATTATTGGTACTCTTTTCCACAGAAATCCTTGATACACTTTTTTTTTTTTAATCAAATGAAATGTTTTTATCTTTTAATGTTACTTTTTATAAACAAGCTATGAACAAAAAGAATCATATATCATGCCAATTTAATAATTTAATTGTAGAGAGGCTTTAGTACTGCTATAAAGTGTTTTTTTTCTTTCTTTTAACCAGCATGCAAGCATTCACCCATCTCACTATGGAACGTACTCATCTTTTACATTTCTAGTTACAAAAATACCTACATCCGTTATTTAATACAGGTTCAAAAGTATGCCTATACATGTACTGTAATTCTCTTTAGTGCCCTGACTTGTTATGCTATTATTTAAATACTATTTGGTGTTTAACAACGTACTCAACACCTAGGTCATATCACGTTAATCTTGTCATGCTATTGATTCAACAATGCTGTTAGTATCATCTAGCCAATCTTACTCTTCTTCACTCATCATTCAGTTGCCATTATAAGTGGAGATTTAAGGAATGTATCTTCTAATGAGTGTAATAAGTGGTGATTTGTTACAGATATTGACTATTAAGTGAGATGATATGAATCCATTTCTTTGAAGAAATTTGAATTTTACTTTCCAGAAATCATATTTGTATACACTTTTTAAGAACGGGAGAACTGGAAAAGCGTGGGGTTACCGTTACCTAATTTTAAGCACTGTATGTAGGCCTACCGTATTATTTTTTCTCATCTCGTTGAATCAAGCATGCTGAAATTTAAATTGAAGTGATTGCAAATTGTACGAGTTCAATTTAAGGTTATGTGGGACCTACCCTGCAGAACCTCCAATTTCTGTCAGTTTAAATTGCTGGCCTGCTTAGCTACAACAAGCGTTTACACCAGAATCATAACTGGTGTGAAGAAAACACTTTATAAAGAAGAGGAAAACATAGATCGGAGAGGATCTTTGAGAGAAAACACAATGGATTGTCATATACTCATATTTATACTATACATGTCAACAATTTACTCACAATAAGCTGTAACTAGCACTTTAATCTAGCTCATTTTGCACGAGGATGCCGACACTTGCAGGTTTGTTAAATTGTTCCAACAAAATATGTGAATCACAAGATGGGAAAGTCTAACAGTAGAGCCCAATTCAGAGCCTACTTCCCACTCAGCATTATACACAAAACATGGTTGAGTAACCGTTGCATTTATCTGTTAAGCCCAACAAACAATCATTGTGAGAGTAAATTACTTTGTTCTGTTGGAGACGTACACAACTAAATCGTAGTGTGGTAATCTGGATTGTGATTGGGGAATGTGTTCATATTTCTACAATAGTGATGCCAATGATTCTGATAACAAAAGGTTAAGAAGAGCAAAAATGAAGCAGTAGAAAACCTTCTACTCCTCTGTCTTCAAAGTTGACTATATATGGCAATGGATAAAATGTTGTCGAATTTTATGATATGCCTATCTTTGTACCAGAAGTAGACCTATGCAGAGACATTTAGAAGACCTTGTTTCAGTACATACAGTAGGCTGTGATCACTGCCAATTGTGGATGGGCTATTTTTTTCTACGATTGCAATCATGACGCCCACAAATTGTGAACAGGGCTTTACAAACTTTAGGTCAACCATTCGAGGTTATGCACACATTCTTCAACATAGGTGTAGTTGAGAGTCATTTGTGTAATATGCAAGCATGCTCAACTACAATAGGGCTTGCATGTAGTGGGAGTGCCCTCTTGAACAGTGGCCTATTGCACATACTGGTATCTATACCTACATACAATTATTTACAAAAAACAAGATACATCTTACAAACCCTTTCTTAAACATCTTTACAATTAAGTACAGTTAACTCAAACTTGGTTAATTCAAATTTATGTTAAATTCAAACTATTGATGGAGTCACAGCAGAAGATTTGTGTATGGTGCTTACTCTTAGTGTAAAGTTCTTTTAATTCAAAATTTTATAATTCAAATTGGAGTTTTTAGGGTCCCTTGAAATTTAAATGAAAGGAAGACTACCGTACCTAATTAATTACTATAACTAAGCATATAAAGGTCTCGCAAAACAACTTCGGTAATGCTTTCGTCATCAATCAATGACGTGTTTACGGTCTCGGCCAACCCGAGCAGGTATCTGAATTAGCCACGGTCGCTGGTTGGCTGCCGCTCACCCACCCGTGACGGAAGCATTACCGAAGATCTTGTGCGGCGAGTATACAGTATATGCTTTTGCAGTGTATGGTAACATCACACTGATTGATGATTTTACGACACTTCAATAGCCAAGATCGTTTGCACCTCCTACATGGTTTAAGATACTATTTTAGAACAATTTATAGCCTTTCAATACTACCGGTATGCATTTTTGAAATGTATAAACACCAAGAACAGACAGCCTTCAATATTCAATTATGATGTAACTTAGCAACTAATGGAGTCTAGTAAGCTGGATTATAGACTAGTATATGACAGTAGTTAACACCAATCTAACAATCACTACGTCTACCAAGCGGACTGAGCGGTGGGAGCCGAGTTTAGTGCGCACCGAGTTCGACTGATAAACACCTCAGCTCGAGCTTATTTCAGTTCTGTTAAGATTCCGATCTAGCCCGGTTTAATAGAACTGAGTCCCTGTTGGTAAACGGTTCCGGACTGAAAGTGACATTTTAAAACTACAACAACAGCAACTGCATCCCGATTCCCACCAATCTTGTAAAAGCCTGCCTTGGACTTGGTGTTGTATTCGGCCTAATAGAAATTAATTACTAAAATGTCGAGCTGCGGACAAGACATGTCGCGGAATACGTGGTCTGAGGCTGAAACGGCTGAAAGTCTGGAAGTTTTGATTCATTTGACGGAGGAAGGAACTGAGCAAGTAAATTAAAAATAAATAAATTGCACAGAGGTAACATACTGGTGTGATACATCGTTAAAAATGGTGCCCGGAAACGTTTATTATTTTTACAAACGTACTGACAAAAAACATTAAAAGATTCCGCAGAGCAGCTGTCACAACACCATCTTCCAAACTAGACATATGATGGTTGGCGGCCACTACCACTGCAAAGCACACTGCCTGCTAGTGGGCCTTGTTATAATCCACAAGGCCGTGCCTTGGTACCGAACTCGGTCCGTGATGGCTAGCCCGGATTGAAGTACGCTTGCTAAACGGGTTCTGAACTCAGTGCGTACTGACGTCAGTCCGCACCCAGTCCGCTTGATAAACGTAGTGAATGACAAATTTGAATCGTCTGCACAAAACAACACAACTTGCCATGCCTTAATAAAGAGATCAACAAATTTCTTCTAAAACCCAACTGGCCACAACAAATGTAGGCCTACTAGTTTGTAGAACCTACCTTTATTACTTTTAAATTTGTTTCAAATTTTAATTAGATTTTATTTCAAAGAGTATTTACAAAATAACAACTTGTAATGTGTGTACTTATGGGTATCTTAGATTAGAACATACATACTACGATTTGTGAACTTTTTTGCCACGTGATAAAATATACAATTGGAGCATTGAATTTTATTTACAGTACAAATGTTATTGGCTACCAATACATTATGTCAGTTTTTTTTTAAATTTTATAAAGCCGGTTAAATAGGTTACGGCATGCAGTGAGCAGTGTTCACAAGAGGGTGCCGATTAATGCATTTCTCAGGCAATCTGTTCTTTCTTGTGACTGGATGTTCACTCTACCTGATGACGGTCTTCCCAGCTTTAGTGTCCAAGATGCACACTCAAGTTAAGTACCTATGGGATTTGTATATGGTAGCTTTGGAGTTTGTTTTTCTTACGGAAAATAGCATGTAATAAAACAATTCCATAGCAACAAATCCTATACATACTTACTAGTTACTTGACACTTGACCAGTCACCAGCACAACATTCCTCTTATAACCACCTTAGTCTCAACAGTTTAATCCATTTACTTAAAAATGAGACATGAAGTTTGCAAACTGACCTCACTGTTCAATAAATTGGTAACATACATCCCAATGTTCAATCAATATATATTTCTTCCCCTCCAAAGTATGATCGAAGCAGATGAATTTAAGACATAACATTGAAAATTATGACATTTGTATTCGCATTTTTCAATGTTACATGTATACCTCTCAAATTCATTAGCTTCTAGCATACTTCATCTGTTATATAATATTCCAAGACTCAAATACACAGAAATCAAGAACCTGTATAAAAATAAATAAATAAATTTGTATTTATAGAGTCTACCCACTCCGTAACAAGACTGATGAACATTACAATCTACAAGCGAGTTAGTATGTTTACGTAGAACAAGCACAAGTAACACACATTCTTCTAGTTCCAAGTTTGGCTGCCTGCTGGAAGTAGGCCTACAGTAAGTAGTAGATCAAAGACTAAGGGCCAGTTTCACCAAACTTTAGTCCGGTGATTTTCTGTTAATCGGAGATCGAAAATGGCGCCCAGTAAAAGCTGCCATGCATTTTGTATGTAATGTTTGTTAAAACCATGGTAACCAATCCGAGATTAGTAAAGCGACTGATTAAAAAGTTTGGTGAATTCGGAGCTAAGGGCGATATGCAGAGACAACTGTCAAATTAAGTACAGGATTTGTTGCTATGGAATTGTTTTATTACATGCTATTTTCCATAAGAACAATTCCATATCAACCATAAATAAATCACACTTGACTCTGCATTCCACCCCAAGAGTCAATACAATTAGGGTATCTGTGCCTCATAGTCATATTCAATGCATTCTGCAGTAAAAAATACTTTTGGGTTTCCACTACCTACTATATAATTACATTGCATGTACTAGTTCTTCTAGGAGACTTGAATTTATAACTAAGATTCAGAGACGTAAGAATGAGACGAGAGAACGGAAGGAAAGTTTGGCTACAGCCGTAGAAAGGCAAGCTGTGTACCAGTGTACCTCCACGATTAGGAAACGAGACTGGTTCGCAAGGAACAGGCATGTGTCTAGATGGGGAAAACAACTGGTATGCGATCAATTCTCGTCATCACCTACTACTGTATTTATTTTATGTCTACAAGGTGTCTGGTATTCCTTATTATTATTGTCAGGGGGCAATAATAAAACTATCATTTATAATTCTTTGTGCCACCCAAATTGTCTTTTAAACTACCACGACATACACGATTGATTTACACGAAAAATACACCACTGAGAGAATATGAGAACAAGGATGGCAGGAAAGTGGCACAGAGTGAGACCACAGATGAGAGAAGACGTCACAAGGAACGTCCAAGAGAAGAGATTATGCGAGGATAGGACAACATGGAAGTGTTTTGTACAGGCGGAGTCAGGAACCAGATAGAGGTGAGGAATGACTAATGAGGATATGAGCCCCATCTTTATTGAACACTAAATAGCAATAGATATGAAATAATAAGTGGGTAAATCACAAAAAGAAAAACAGAAGACAGAATGAAAAGATAGCCCTGGGCAATGAATGGGAAACAAAAATTACAACCAAAATGAAAACTATTTAGAGACGTTAATTTGGGCAGAATGGATTGACATTAGGCCTACACTCTAATATCAGCAAGAAGAGATAGTTTAAAAGAAAAAACGGAGTTTTAAGTTCAATAGCTCAACAGAACACCTATATTGGTTATGGATACAGAATATTCAAAACTTTGTGGATAGCAAAGAAAATTCCAAGGAAGCTCGGAAAGTGTGGAAATTATGAAGGAATAGAACCTTACGTTGACATTAACATACCACCCCTATACACCGGTTTTGGAAGTCTACTGCAAAAACATGTAGTAAATGCATCATCATTCATCATGAGTAAGAAGATTAGATATGGAAAAAATGTTCACCAAAGAAGTATAGTGTGGGCTATGTATGAATTTCAATGAGGGGAGATTGTTATTGATATTGATTTGTTGATCTATTGATCAAAAATTTGTGCTGCACAAGCCATGGAAGAGTTAGAAATACTAAATAAGTTCCCGGTAAAGGGACAAGAGCAAAGCTATTCTTATTTAGGCCTTCTCCAGCCCTTTTTGTTTGCTATGTAGCCTATGGCTCCGGAGGCATAACAAAGACTACTTGACTTCTTTGGAATCGATGGATATTTTCCCAATACTGTAATAATTAGTGCACTGGCTTCTAGAGAGGTTTTCGGCGATTTCTAGCAGACAGTGCTCAGTGGCCGGAACGCTCGCAGCGCTGCAGTGTAGTTGTTTGTTCTATGCCTCCCCATAAAATGCATTGCACCAACAAGTAACAATTACATTACAATGAGAATGTTCTCAATAAAAGCAACACTGCATGAGCTCAATAATATTGATGATCAAGTCAACAAAGGTTTCTAGGAAGAAATGCAACCTACGCCAAGCCGCCGAGGTTCATAAATGAACAAAATTGTAGGATTAAGTTGAAAGAACCATCTGAAATTATACCTAAATTCCTGATTAATTTTATTTTTAGTTTCTGATTTTATGATGTAGGTACTCGACAGCTAGGTCATACGATGTCGGCCTTAAAGTCAACTTGTAACAACCCATTAAAAAAATAATCAAGTTAGTATGAAGCTGAGTCTGTATGGCATAAAAAATATTCTTACCGAGGGTTGCTTAGTACATTTTTTAAATTCTAGATTTCATAAGAAGAAATTTCAATTTTGTATACAAATAATATTTTTATGGTTTATAACAAACTAACACTGCTTGGTACTTTTCTCACAAATTGGTATAGTACTTAGTGACAAAAAACAAAATCTCTCAATAGTCAACACTTTTGTACCTAGCAATCGAAAACCAGAAGAAAACTGTTTTAGGTAGCGTACAAATTTCCAAACAATGATAATGTTTGGTTGATAGTGCCTAGAAGCTGGACTAGTGTTGAGTGGGAAAGAAAGATAGGAACCAACAGCTTACCTTGAAATAGTTCGGCAGCCATGTACTTTGAGATTACACATATATATATAAACAATAGCAATTACAAATAGACGGAACGACTGCGCTAACCTTGGGGCTCTGAGGGGTAAACAGTTCAACTTAACGGTTAACTCTCCCCTCCACCACCAACAGTGCCTCATGTACACCCTTAGGTATAATAATCTTTAGAGTTAGTTAGCTTCTCTACACTGACGGGTGAACAAGGCTGCACAAGCCGAACCGTTTCATCTATTTTTAGTTGTTAAATTGTAGGCCTATATATATTATGTCATCTCAAACTACACGGTTGCCGAACGTCTCAAGGTAAGCTGTTGGTTTCTATCTTTCTTTCCCACTCAATACAAACAATGATAATGATAATTCCATTCAGCCTAGTCACCAAATAATGTTAAATAGGTAGGCCTGTTAAACATTTCAAATTAAGTCATCAGTTGTGACTGGAGAGTCGGCCTACAAACACTATAAAACAAACAACTAATGTGTTAATTCCCTCCCAGTGGGAGGAACATAGAATGCTAGCGCAAATAATTGCCATTTTATATAACCTAGGACCAAGTACGATTTTGAACAAAGTGGTAGTAGGACACCCATTATTCTTGGACAGATGACAATTTGTAACATATAAGACCCGTTTCTTGCTATATTTAAATTCATGTGCAATTGTTATGTCTCGGTATTAAAACCTAGAATATATATATATATATATTTTCAGAGCAATTGAATTAAAACGCAATGTTAACGTTCACACGAGTTCCGGCACCTTGATGATGCCCTGGCTGTTTGCCGCGGTCGCAAAGTTTGAGTGTTGCCTCACACGAGTTCCAGCACCTTGATGATGCCCTGGCTGTTTGCCGCGACCACGACGTTCGAGTGTTGTCTCCAGCAGACGGCCGACACAAACTCGTTGACGTCGTCCTCCTTCCTGTCCTTCTCGAGGACGCTTCGCACCGCGTCGAACTTGAAGCCGAACAGCTGCCGCGTGAGTCCCTTGTAGTAGACGTAAAGCGCGTTGTTCTCAGAGCCGCAAGCCACATAGTCCCCGTCCGTCGCGAGGCCCACAAAGTTCTTCTCGTTGACGTGGCCGACGAACGACCTGAGACAGTGCGGACTCTCCACGTTCCACATCTTGAGCTGGCTGTCGGTCGACGCCGAGACTATCTCCTCGCGGTCCAGGAACTTGACATAGGACACGGCCTTGCGGTGTCCCTTGAAGACGCGCAGCGCCTCGCGCATGTTGCGCAGGTCGTAATAGTGGACGCAGTGGTCGGCGGAACCGAACGCCAGGTGACACGAGCTGCGCGGGTTGAACTTGACGCAGCATACGTTGGCCTTGGCCTCGAGCGACGCCACCGAGCGCTCCACATTCAGCGACCACAGCTTGACGCGAGCATCGTCGGAGCCCGACGCGATCAGACGCGTGTCCACGTCGTTGAAGTCTACGCTCCAGCAACGCTTCTCGTGCTCCTGGAACGTCTTGGTGCGCTGGCCGGTCGCCGCATCCCACACCGTCACGGTGCCTTCGTAGTCACTGCTCGCCAGCGTGCTCTTGTGGTAAGAGTTCCAACTGACGCACGATATCTTGGAGCTGGAGATCATCTCCACGCACGGGTAGTGGATGTCTACCGTGTCGCGTATCACCGAGCCGTAGTCAAACACTTTTATGCGTTTCGTCACGCCCGCGATCGCGAAGAACTCGTTGTCCTTGTCGAACTCGATGCTTGATACGATGGTGGAGTTGTTGAAGATGTCGCTGGAGTAGTTGAGGGTCGCCAACGGACGCAACGTGTTGTATCGTGAGAACTTGACTAGGTTCTCCCTGAACACGTCCAGGCCGGTGTCAGAGTCCGGCGAGCCGTGGGGCCGGTCATCCCGACCGAACATGAGCTCCTTGGCCCGCGACGAGAAGTAACACTGCACGAAGTCGTCGAAGTGCGAGTGCATGCGCTTCCGCCTGGCGGCCAGGGAGGTCACCGTGCTCTCGGGCGTGTGCTGGCTCCCGTTGAATCCCTCGGTGCCGCCAGTCTCGGTGGCGGGTTGCGAGACGGACGCGTCGTCCGCGGGCCTCTCCTCGTCCAGCTTGGGACACTTGTTGTGCACCTCCTTGAGTATCCCCTCCACCTCGGCCATGTCCCTCCGCACGAGAGCCACCTCGTTGGTGAGCTGCACCAGTTGCTCCTCCTTCTGCCGCAGGAGGTGTTGGAGGAACTCGTGCAGCAGCCGGTTCTGTGCGGCGCAAGACTCCGCCTCCAGCAGGTGTTTCCGTTGCGTCAACACCTCCAGCATCGTGTTGACGTCGGGCAGGGTCAGGTTCCGAGACTCCGAGGCAACGTAGTCCCGCAGTCCGTCCGCCTGGTCTTGGTCGTCCCTTGTCGTGCCCTCCCTGGACGGTCCCGGCTCCCCGACACGTGTCTTGTACTTGGTCACCAGCTCGTTGAGCAGGAAGTTGGGGAACACGTGCTCGTGGCCGCCAAGCGAGAAACTACACTTGGGGCAACGTCCGCTCGTCTCCAGCGACTTGGAGATGCAGCGGTAGCAGAAAGTGTGGCCGCACCGCGTGATGTGCGCCTCCTCGATCAGTTCGAAACAGATCGGACAGAGGAAGTCGTTGTTTTTGTCCTCGAACGAACCGCCTATGCCGTTGAGGACGGCCGGATGCTGGCGTTTCGTTGGCCGAGAGCGCTGCGGGGTAGAGGGGGTGCTACCGGCACTGCTACGTCCCGATGCCATCGTGTTAAACTCAACTATGCAACGACTTCTAAGCAAGAAACAACCTGAAACAACAACACAAGGCTTATGAGCCAATGACTATCGAGCCTCTTTGGAATCAACAACTAAAACCTTTAAAATAACCTTAACATCGCGGATCCTGCAAGTGAGCTACGCATTGGATTCGTCACGATAAATAATTATATCTGCTACGATCAGCAATATTTCCTATTATATTAAAAAACATTATTCTTGCCATAACACTTAGAGCACGCATTATAGCAAACATTCTAGTGGCTGCTGACGTCTTTGTACGCCGCTAGGATTTTGGGAGAATATTGGAAGGCCTACTGTTTGTTGTTTACCGCTAGATGGAATACGTGACCGGAATTATTTTCTTTTGATACCAAAAATATTAGAGATGCTTGCATGAACAGTGGATACTTGATTGATTGATTAATGGGGCTTAACGTCTCATATTTATGCAACGATGGCTAATCGAGACGGTGAGCGGGTGATAATGAAGATGAGAAAGATGATAATGAAGAATAAAGCCACATCCGAATCAGATCCATTGTACGTCGCATGAGTCGTCATACGGGAGTCCAGCAAGGGAGGGCAGGGCCAAGTGGGAGGAGAAATATTCAATGGGACAGTGGGGGGGGAAAGGGGATTAGGGTGTGGACTGCACTTCGTCTGACTTCTCCTCCTCGACCAGTCCGGCTAGGGTGGCCCTACCAGAAGCATACGCTTCCGCCGGCATAGCTCTCGGGATCAACAAAACACGCAAACCTGCCCACCACGATAAGGTGGCAGTCCCTGGGCAGGAGTGGATACTTGTCGGCATTTTAGTACGGTAGTGATGTTGACAGCTGCTTGCAATCATGGCAAAGAATGTTACTAATGGTGAAATTGATGCTATTTTGAATAAGATTGAAAGTGATAGCAGTCCTAATGATCTTAGTAGCCTACATAAAGATAGTTTTTTTCTAAAATAAAAATTGGCACCTTTTCATACAATTAAGAGGATTCGAGTCGACAAGATGCGGGACGCGCGGAGCTGAATGCAAGCGCTCGGTTTTGTGGCTATTGCAGGTTAATGGGTAATAGGATCATAACCATATTTTGCAGTATCGCTCACAAAGATGTGTTCGTTGCTTTCGCGTAGTCACATTTTCCAAATAATAAAGCACTTTTGACTTTTAATGATATAAACATTGTCGATAATGTTAAAATAGTCTCATGACCGTGCAACTTTATCGCATAATAAGAGACGTTTGAAATATTTTCTAGAAGAAGTAAGTAACACAAATCAGAGTTTGAATCAATGTGAGCATCGAAAAAAAAAAGTGTAACTCTAAGTTCAACGGTTTAATCAGAAATTGCACTAACAAAGTGCATGTTTTGCGTTCCAATATTATTTCTAAACACCGTCTGGTAACTCGCTCTGTCGCGACACAGATACATTCCTCCGAGCCGAGCGGAGACGGGCGGGCCAGCCTCCTATTGGCTGCCGAAGTCCAGCAGTCTTCATCCCCCCGCGCCTACCACCATCACACACAAACCAGTCGACCTTGACAACGTTAGCTCGAGCTGTGAATGTGATTGAAGACGAGACGAGGAAATGTATTTGGGCTAAGCAGGGCAAGAGAATATTCGCCGACTTGACTATCCAACCAACCGATAGTTAGATTAGTCTTGCGCAGACATGGTTATATATCAGTCTTTGAAGGTCTTGCGTAACGAGTTGATGCCCCCTCTCATATACCTAGGACCACATGCAGGAATTTTTTTTAAATATCGTGTGCTTACTTGTAATTGTTTATAAACGGACGGTCAATATGGGTAAATTATCTTGCGGTAAGCCTGTATGCACACACGGCTTACGCGCCAAAACCCCCCCCCCCCCCCTCCCCCCCCCCCCCTTCCGGAGACACCTACACAGTGAACTAATAGTAATACTGTTTCGCAGTAACCTGCTCAGACCCAACATTTACCTCTTCAGCTACGTAGATAATTATACTAGTGTTTGTCGGTGTGAGGATGGATTGGAGCAAATGTACAATTTTTGGGGGCTCAATCCCAGCGATCGTATTTTGACTTAAAAAATCCTGGCCAAAATTTTCAATCAAGATTACCCAAGTGATAACGGAATCGAATATCTAACCGGCAACGTCCCGAATAGTATCTCGTGTTACCGCTCAACTATCGGTTGCAGTCGTTGTAATACTTGGCTTGGTAACAACATTATACAGCCCAGCCCTACAGTCTGCATACATTATTACTTTTCTAATGCCATTTGCCAGGTAGCTGTGAATAAAAGTTTTCACTTCCCAGCCCCCTTCATTTGAATTATTAGCCTGGGCCCTGTCAAACTGCTTTGGAGTCATCTAAAATCTAAATAACTGCAAAAAAAAGCATAGATCAGCAATGAGATTGACGTCTAAAGAAGGAGGCAGTGATTGGCTGACGTGATTTAGAAAATTAATATTTAGTCCATATATTTGGAGTCCACCTTGCACAGCTCTTCCGAGGCACTAAACTAACCCTAAAACATAAATTATATTTTTGCTGGGAGAAACCTCGCCATATTTGCTCCTCTAATAATATCAATATTGTATACGTTTCGAGGTCTTGCGTGATTACTGTGTGGGATGGGAGTGCATTTGAGTGCGTGAAGATGAACGTGCGTGAGTTAGCATAGTTTCTTGCTAAATGAAACGTAATCGTGTATCGATGCAAACAAAGAGAAGCCTATGTCAAAGTATGTCAAATAGGCCGATACCGGTACCATATTATGTTTTAATTGCAAAATGCACACATATACACACACATAAAACGAAATGTAGGCCTACATAAATCTGAAAGATTAATATAATGCTTATTGGTGATTTCTGATTTTACGACAATCAATTGAATATTTAAAGAACTTGTCAATGAAGTATTATAAACAAGTCGATCAAATAAACAATTGTGGACCTGAAAGGGCATTTTGTTGTTACAATATAACAATAAACAAAAAACAAGTCGATCAAATAAACAATTGTGGACCTGAAAAGGGCATTTTGTTGTTACAATATAACAATAAACAAAAAACACAGCTAGGACTCGAGCGTAAATTGTCATTTTTTGTCGTAGACACGAAATCAAAAAATTTTTAGAAAGATGTGCAAATTTGAATTAAAGCGAATTTAACTCAAATTATTGAGTATATTATCCTAAAGTAAAAAAAAAACAATACACAAGTATATACTGGGGGCTATTCCTGAAAGTTGTCAAATTTGAAATTTGTCACAATTTTATTTGAGGTGATAACTGCACCCGTTCCGAGGCTAGAAGGTACCAGCAAATAGTATTTCTCCATTGTAGTTAGATTTACGGTCACAGCCGACTATCACAATGCAGAACGAAATCAAGCGCCAAATCGTATGTCACTGATTTTAGCACAGAGCACCGTGGTCGGTAGTCACCGTGGAGCTACCGATACCTCCTATCATTCAAATCATGGCCGACAGAGTTCTGCCACCAACTTTATGCTTAGGTGTATTTTTATCTCTATTTGACAACATTTAGACATATATCTTTACTTACCACCTTGTACTTTACTATTGAACAAATTATTGTAATTGTATTATTCTAATTGTAATGAATTTGTAATTTGGCTTGGGGTAATATATTATTAATATTACGTACTATAAAGCAATAATGGTAATAACTCATCAAGTTAATGAACTTTAAAATCAATTTAATAATGTCACCAAGAAACATTTCAGTACTTGGAAAATAAAACTGAGAATGCAAATTCATCGGCCAAGCTTTTAATTAAAATACAATTACAGTGTGTTCATTTTGTTTTCCCCACCTCGAAATGTTTCAATAAGTTAATTTAATTTTGTATTCATGTAATTTATTTATTTATCAATTATTAAGTGATGTAAACAGTTATATATTTGTTTATTTAATTAATTATAATAACTATATTTATATATTGGAAATAAATAATTGGTTTGGCCACAATTTTAGATATTACCCCTTTAAATGTTGAGCCTCTTTTGAAATTGGCATTTTTGTACGTGTGCCCTCTTTGGTTTGTAACGGTTTGTCTTCTCCGTTTTGGGCTTGGCCTCTTTTTTGCAAATTTTTTGCATTTTTGTTTATTGCCTACCGTAGTTTACACGTAGGCCTACGACGTATTTCATTGCTCACGTGAAAATAACCGTCTAAAAGTAGGAAATTGCAGTTTGTTTTATTATTATGTTTAATTACATACCACATGGACGACTAAAAAGTATTTATGGAAATAACTATGAGTAGGTCCCTGTCGTCCACATATTCAAGCCAAGGCAATAGTCAATCTACAAAGGTCGATGGCCCTAACTGTTAGTGACACCTGGGCGGGGGGGGGGAGGGGGGGGGAGAGTCACCGAAAATAGCTTACGATTCTGAGAAACTTGAAAGGATGAATGAAACCAACCCCTATTACCGGAGGCCAGACGTTCCACCAACAAAACCAGTACCAGGTCAACGCGGAAGTGAGCGGCCGGCTGATTGTCAGTGATTCACCTTGCATTTCTATACTTACCCCTTTTTTAACCTTCATAAAACATTCAAGTAAACAAAGTAATTGCCAGGGGATATACCATTTACTATGTGCCTCGTTGGGCCGTTGCTATGACGTAAAGGAAATATCAGATGTGAAACCCCTTTGCGAATTTAAAAGCACATCACCCCCTCGTAGTTTAGAGGTAGGTACACCCCCCCTCCATCAATACCTCAAGAACTCAAAGTTATAAGAATGTAAATGGTCTTTTTATTAGTTAATTTTCTAGCATTTTTTTTTTCAAGGTTTAATAATAGTATGCATAGTTAGTGCATTATATATAGTGCATTAAAAATAACCAATGCTTCATCAATCATCATGAATAGAATATGTATTTATTTGACTCGCGCACGTAATATCGATAGAAACCCATGATAACGATAACGATAACACCTAAATGTCGATGAGTCGTTTAATTTCACATAATGATCATCGATAATTCATCCATTTTAAACCGGGAAAATTTGAATCGCCGCCAAACACCGACATTTGTGTACTTAGTGTAAATTGGTGAATAACACTGAAATTCAAGTTGAAAAACATTAAATTTCCAGATATTTTTTATTACAACGCGATTTTTTTTTATTTTGGCTGGCGTTGACATAAAAATAGTGTCTCAATCCATCTCGCATAGGAGTATCTCCCAACTTTTACATGCATATTGCATACTGTCTTTCTTTCGACGTAATTGTGTAGAAGGCTAATATTTACAAAGTAAGATTTTTGAAAATTTTAAGAACCACTTCATACACAATTTTTGAAACATTAACCTCGCTTTATATACCTGCCAATAAACCGATAATGAAACTGTTACTGTACCGAAATCGAGTAATTGTATTCACCATAAACCAGTGCCCCTAGGTAATACGGGTCTAGGTATGTAAATGGAACGTTTTGAGTTTTGTAGCAGGTGGAACGAAAAATAAGTTTTAATAGAATATAATAAGAAAATATATGATTTGGCTTTGCACATTTTAGCCTAGGTGCACCCTGCATGTGACCACAAACTTCAAGTCTGGCATCTGATTTGGTAGTTTTGCCGCCCCCGCCTACCCTGGCACGAATGTAATCTCTGATAATATTATGTAACTATGTATGAAAAAGGGAATCAATTATTTAATAATTGCATTCTTTAAAGCTTGGACGTTGAAACAGTCGGTGGTAACAACTCTCCACCCGCCCAAGAAACGCCACATTTGAAATTGGTTCGTCTACACCCCTGAAACACGTTGGAAAAGGGGAACCCAGACCAGGATGCAGCTTGTGGCCTGACAAGAGTGAATGGGGCGAGTCAGAGGTGGAAGTTATGAATGAAAGTGAAACTGAACATAACAACTCTCCATCCGTACTAGAAACGCCACATTTGAAATTAGTGACGATTTTATTGACGATTTCATTGTAACGATTCAATCATTGACGATTTAGAAAGGGTCCTACATACATCAGTTTTGAAAATCATCTATTCGCACTGTCAGTAAACGTGTCCGTCACTTTGTTTTGTTTATAATATTTGACACAGCGCCATCAAGTTGACGTAATGATAGCTGTTTCATTTATCATTCCATTTGTGCTTATAGTCACTAGTAACAGCTGTCACAGCCATTTACGAGATTATTATTTTGGGGTTTTTACGACGTACCCCACAGCTACGACTACGATATAGACTATATGCTCACACGCACACATTTTTTTAGACGTCTGTGTCTATGGGTGTGCGTTACTGTTATTTTCGTGGTCGTTGTTGTTGTTTTTGTTGTTGTTGTGGAAGTGGTTCCTATGCTCCTCTCTTACAACCCGTTACGTCAATGGCGAGCATTGTAGGCTTTAGATGTAGTCTAACGGAGCATCGTACTTTGTATGTAAGTATGTATGTATGTTTTATCGTGACCCCGTCGTAAGTTACGATATATTTACGCTACGCGCATACAACATTCGTACCTAAAACGTACGGCTACCGCGTGCGGAAGCGGTTTGTTCTTGTATAGCGGCCCGATACGAACTCCTCCGCTGCGTGAGACCTACTGGTGGGTCACGTGACCAGCGCCAGTCAACGAAACGGGGGTAGTTACGATCTCACCCGAGAATGAACGAACAGAGTAACAATCTCCGCCCACTGCGCGCTCACCGAAACATCTTTTTCCGTACGATCTCTCAGCTTGGAGTTGGCCCCGTCGACTAGAATCCTCTTAAGTATAAATAAGGTCATTAATATGAAAACACTAGGGATGGACGAACGTTCGAAATTCCGAACTCGAACCGAACTTTTTTTGAAGTTCGGTTTGGTTCGAGTTCGAATGTTAAGGTTCGAGTTCGTGATTTATAAAAATTTCGAACTTGAACCGAACTTTTCTGAGTCAGTTTTAACTATTTTTTAGCGTATTCATCGTAAAAACTGCCAGCACAACAGTAAACAACGCTTGCCGAAAGAAAATGTTTTGAAAATTCATTACGCACAGGCCTAGGCCTAGGGCTTTCCATTGCACGACTGAGGCCTAGACCTAGGCCTAGGCTCTATGCCTTCCACGGCATGACGAGGCCTATATTATGTTTCCTCCAACCTTCCTCGTCAACAACTGGTCTTATATGGCACATTGTGACATTATGCAAGAAAAAGTATTACCGTACATTAAACACGTAATTAAATGGTTTTATGTGCACAATCATCATGTTATGATTGCTTTTTTGTCTTCGTCGACCTACAAGCGATGCCGATGCAGGCGAATGTTATTGTTATGGTTTGCAATAACGCTGGTAGGTAGCATGGCTGTCGCTACAGGATCAACGAGTTGCTCACTAGGGCTCTGTATACATAATACAGTAACGACAATTTATCAAGTTTTTCATTACATATTTTAATAATTTTTATTTCAGTCGAGACAAAAAGAAAATTGAATACTATGGAATTTGGTATAATATACAGATTGTATCACAATTTAACCTCAAATAAAACAAAATTCTATTACAAAATCGTGATAAAATACGTTCTTTATGGAGTTGGGGTTACTTTACAAATATATTCACGATTGCAGCGCTTCGTACGGAGAAGGATTTGTTTTATCTTTCGTGCTCGCGCATGTCGACTATCGACTTTCAACCAAACATCGAACGACCACGAACGACGTAGGCCGCGAATTCTCTATGACCGCGAATTTAGATAGTCTCACATCTTGTTTCGAAGACTTGTAACAAATTTTAAATTGATCATGGACAGTGAAGAAAATGAGGACGATCCGGAGCCAATGCCGACTAGGCCTACATCCACAGATACAAAAAAGAACATTATTTGGGATTACTTTCCTTTCTTCATGAATTTGTGCAATATTTCAGTTTTCAAGCCGCTTCGTAAAAGTTCGGTTCGAGTTCGAAGCTCAGAACTTTTTTTGTTCAGAAGTTCGAGTTCGGTTCGAAATTAAAAAACCAAGGTTCGTCCATCCCTAGAAAACACAACAAAAAAAATATTTTGAAGAGCAACAATCAAGCTTTTTTATTTAACTCTTTAACCCCGACATACATACCTTCAATACTTCCTTCGGGACAACATCGGGATTAGGGGCAAAAACGGCCAGCACCCAATAGGGCTGGGAGAAAACGGTTAATTTTGTAAACGTTTATTTTTCCGAATTTTTCGGGTTTAAACGTTAAAACGTTTAAACGTAACACCCCTCCAGTTCACAAAATGTCAACAAAAAAGTGAGTTATAGTGTTGCGAAAAAACATGGTTAACGACATAACACGGTTGATTCATTGTTGATTATATTCCCCACCGTTGTGTCCAACTGTCCACAGCCATTTTGACTCGTCGGCTCGTCGAAGAGCCGTGACATCGGGAAAATCGGTGAATTGGGTTTTGACACGGTTAAACGTGTATGAATGTTTGTACACGTATATTTTCTTGCGGTCGTTTACACGTTTAAACGTTAACACGACTCAGCCCTAGCACCCAAAGTGATTCATGAATACTAGGAAAACGCTCTGTTTGACGCGTTGATAAGCGAGCGCGTCAATATCTACGAACTTTCTGGCGAAAAGTTTTCAATGCTAATACGAACAACAATTAACAACAATTCAAGAATGCGCTTTGCAAAAATTGTTCTTATTTCCATGGCTATTATACTTTCCGACATTGTTGTATGCAGTGCAATGTGCTTTGCTAAGAATTTTCGTGGTCATGTTTTCAACACGGTCCGCCACCGTTACTAACACTTATTGACAGCAATAGAAATGTAATTTCTGCCTCTAATACGTATCGGATCGCGTTTACATTAGTATATTCGTAACCGGACAAAAATTTACTATAAGATAGCCACCTCACATTTTGCCGTTACAGAGTTTTAGAAAAATATTTTCGAGTAACTTTCGTGTAACTTTGCCAATACTTATCAGATCGCCATTACATTAACATATTCGTGACCGGAAAAATTTGTAGAAAAATCTGTCTATCTCACATTTTGCCGCCATTTTGTTTCAGAAAAATATTTTGCAGTAACTATGG
Source organism: Isoperla grammatica (assembly GCA_945910005.1). Classification (NCBI taxonomy): domain Eukaryota; kingdom Metazoa; phylum Arthropoda; class Insecta; order Plecoptera; family Perlodidae; genus Isoperla; species Isoperla grammatica. Next base: position 71,382,043 of record OX246738.1, read on the forward strand.
TGTTACTTTGTAACTTTTCGAACGATTTTGCCTCAAAACTATACACCTTCAATCCACATCAAGGCTTGTGGATGGTCCAAATTTCAAGTTGATCGGACTTTCCGTTCGACCGCTATCGACGGACATAAAAAAAAAAAAAAAAAAAAAAAACAGAACGAAGTGCCATAGAGTCAAGTGGAAACGCTCGCTTCGCTCGCTTAAAAAGTTGCAATACACACTTATGTGATAGAAACGGGGACTAGGGAGTCGATGTATAGCTTGACAGCTGACGGTGGTGCATTTTCTTGTTGAATTTAACCACAAATAAAAGTGTTACAGCGTTGGTAGTAGTGAGACTCCTTGAGAACTAGTCTAGTGACATATGCATGTTTACTGCAACGACTGTGTAGCCACAACAAAAGAAAATGTAAAAGACTGACATGATTCTGAATGGATTTAGGATCTTACAACAACATAAACTTACAAGAAGTTAAGAGAGAAGGCGAAAAACTTAGTTACGCAAGGTTGAACACACGAATCTGATTAACCAACAGCAATGATGATGAATGTTTGCTCGTCACCCATCTTCTGAACTGATCTAAAGAACCTTAACTTTGAATTGCCTCCTATTCATAATTTGAAGATTAGCCATTGTGAAGCTACAGTATAATCAACTCTACATAGTAGACAAGGTTGATTTCTTCTTCTAGGTATTTCCATTCCGTTCCTTCTGACAGGGCTCTGCTAGCATTTCTAGCATAGCAGTCACACATCAAGATCTCCGAGCCTCTGGTCGATTTAATGTCTTATCTCTTCCCAGATGCATCCAGTTAGTAGATTCTTCTAGGTAGTCTTCCTTTCAATCTACTAGCTTCTCTACCCGGTAATTTTATTGTTACGTATGTTATATAACCATTGGGTTGTGGAAGTTTCACAATTTAAATTTGTCTTGAGTAGACCTACTGAAACATTGTTTGCATTACAGTGCCACCAGCAGAGCGATTCTGAATGGGCGAGGATAAGTTTAACACATCTTTCTGTCGTTACAAAAGGCGCATGCAAGGCTTGGTGATTTGCTCATGGCCTTCTTGTAACGACAGAAAGCTGTGTTAAACCTAACGTCGTCCATTCAGAATCCCAATGCTGGAGCAATTCGATTTTCTTAAATATTGATAGGCCTATAAGTAAAATTGTAGATAGTGAAACTAAAATAAGGTCTTATCAAATGTTCGAAACAAATTTTTCATTTTTTTGGGGTGGCGTACATACTTCATTATTTAAAATATTTGAACGGCAGGTTCAAACATTTTAAATTACGATTCCTACTAGGGATGACATCGGGTACCCGGGTAACCCGGGTACCCGGCTCCAAAGTATTACCCGGAGCCGTTTTTCGGGTCCGGGTAATTTATTAGTCCGTTTCTGGGCTATATTTACGCGCCAAGATTGCTGCGGCTGATTTCGATGGAGCCAGCAGGTACAACGCGAGCCTACCCTTCCACAACACGTGACCCGGCGGGGAACAGAACAGACGTGAACCGACTTACATTCGTTAGCTACTGTTTGTTCATTGTACAACATTCTGGTGAACATTCTGGCTAACACTTGTTCTATTACAATTTATTTTACTTGAAAAAGCATGTTTTATGTACGTGCTTCAGTTGTGTATTGCGAAATGTTTTTTTTTTACTCGACGTGATTACTGCAGGCGTATTCCAAGGGGCTATTCGAGCAGGCGGCATGCATGTCATTCGTCCCTCGTCTTCGCGCCCCGCGCCCTTCACAAGGCCTAGCGACGACCTTCAAATCAAGCCTACACATCGAAAAATACGTTTTCAGGATCCGGGTACCCGGGTAATATGAGAGCTGGAACCGGTTCCGAATTTTATTACCCGATGTCATCCCTAATTCCTACACAGAAATGTGAGCACACTTTGCTGTATGTTAGCTATTGCAGCTGTGCGCTTCTATATCGCACTAGACCCCCTCGATGGTGGCGCTTAGTGATGCTTAGTGATGGAGATTTTCAAGGAGTTTTTTTTATTGGAAATTTTCAATTTGCGGAAAAATTTCAAAAAAAGAAAAAAATTAGAATTATGATCTTTGATTAGATTAGATATAAGTTGCTTACAAGTACCGGTATATCAAAAGTCAAAACGTTTGGTTTTTACAAATTGGTAACATTTAAAAAATTAAAACTAAATTGTACATTTATGGCTAGTTTAAATTTATTTTGAGGGTCATTCTCTGGTAATTTACCGGTTGCGGACAGGACATTTGGAACATACAATATGGTGCTACAACATATTGGTTGCATATTTTATCATTTTTTTTTTTAATTTGTATACTGCTTTGGTATGTCTATAATCTGGGCATAGTGAAACAATTACATGGTTGCTGCATAATTTAATATTTATTGATAATTAACAGATGCGGACAGGACGCACAAAAAGCACCATTTTTCCAAAGTGAAGTTCCTTGTCAAATTCCTCTGAAATTATTTGGTTTAAAAATAAAATGATTACACTCTTTTAACAATGACATTCTTTGAAACAATATTAGGCATACATTATATTTTAAAAGATGTTTTATACTCCAAAGGGCATTAGTTTTAAGAATACTTGCAGGGTGCGGACAAGACGATGCGGACAGGACATAAATGGATTGCATTGAAAATCGTAGCTAGATGCGATGGAAGTGGAGATTAAGCTTTGTTTTTAGAAACACCTTGAAATATAATTATTGCAGCTAAATGGAATAGTTAAATCAATGAAAAGTGTAGGTATGTACTAATCCTAATTGCCTTAATTTAAGAAAAGAAAATGTGTGACAAACAACTTTTTTGTGCAAAGCGTAGTTTAAATCAACTTGAACAAGAAATCTCTTTACCTACATTACCTTACAACTTTTGTAAAATACTCTTTATTTCCATTTCAACCACTTGGTCATATGCAAAGAAGCGTGCACTTATAGGTGGAGGATCGCCTGGAAGTATACATAGAAACGATGCCTTCTTAATTTTTTCTTCCATTGGCTTATCCATTGCAACAAATTTGTTGTTTGCAACTGGTTTAAATAAGTAACTAACAGAGACCGAGTCCACATCAATGCCTATCACATGACCAGGCCACCAAAGTTCGTCATATAGCACAGCAATCCATTTCCCTTTGACAGCGATTTCTTGTTGGGGTTCCGCATCGACGTTTTCTGTTGAATTTTCAGGGACAGCGAATATTTTACTAACGTTTAACTTAGGGATGTCAACGGGTACCCGTTACCCGCCCGGTACATACGGGTACGGTTCCAACTTTTCAATACCCGTTACCCAGTACTACCCGTTCCCTTCTTCTGTCCAAAACGAAATCAATTCAACGTTGTGATATTTCCCTACTGGCGTCTTTGTGCGAGCGTACGAGCCGCGCTTTTCAATTTGCCGGCATTTAACTTGACACCCCCCCCCACGTCTAAAAATGTCGTAAAAAAAAAAAGTCAAAAAATGAGACGTAAATCCCAATTATTATCATCTTCTGTAGGCCTATGGAAGAATGCTGCGGAACGGTTGCGAGTCCAAGGGAGCGCACTCGCCCGTCGTAGCTTTACCGCAATCATGTTCTCGTGTTCGAGCTCGGACTATGACGTCATCCCTTTGACGCGGCCGACCACCGCCTACCGTAGGGGAGACGCAATCTTTGAGGCTTTGTTGAATACTTCCGCGATCGTTTTGCATCGAAGACAATACAACCTGATAGCGTTTAACAATATGTCTCTTTCCACAACTTTGCGAATCATTTGACACCCATGACGATAAAACGTGTATTTAGTATTATTTACTACCCGCGTAGTCCGGGTACGGCGCAAGGGTACCCGGGTACAACTATTTCCAGGTATTGACATCCCTACTGTTGCGGACCTGAGAATGGTGAATTGTTAGCGTGTTCAATGGAATTGAAGCTTGCCGGGCGTAGATAATGAATACAACGAGTATTTGGTGTAGGTTTAGTTTAGACGCTGCGTAACGTTCTTGAAGCTCCGAAGAAACCAGTTCAACAGTTGCCTTTGGAACGTACAAGACTTTAAAAGTCTTTGACAATTTATAGGCAACTGTATAGAAAGACTTCGCATCCGTCACCACGTCTTGACCTTGTAACACACTCCGCCAAACACACCGCTTGACCTCACCCCCAATTCCGTCCACTGGACCCTTACCATGAGCAGTCTCAAAGAAAGACCAATCACAGTCAAACCCAGTTTCTTTCTTGTGGAATAGCAAGGTTACAAAATTGTGTCGATTTTTAAATTGAGACCCTGCTCCATCAGACCAGTAATGAATTTTGTCAATGAGAGGCTGAAGTTCTTTGAGGTGTTTCAATATTTGAGAGTAGAAAACCTTAACTGCATCTTTGCTATGTGTCAGGTCATCAGAAATTATGGCATAGGACTGATGTGCAAGTTTATTGGATTTATCTTTAAAGTAGTCTTTATCTTTCCTGTATAAATGGTCAATGGTAAATCTTCTTTAGTGGCCAGTACTATTAATTAAGTGTATATTCAAATGCTTGTCCTGTCCGCACCTGATGTAGACAGGTGCGGACAGGACAAAATTAAAATACACAGTACTATGAAGGTAGCAGAGATAAAAATGTTAAATATTTTTTAATTCACTATAAATATACTAGCTAAGAAGATTTAAAAAATTGGGCATTTAACTTAATTGTTATGGAAGTTATGGAAACTAATTGTTTGTAAATTGTTGCTATGTTACGCAATTAGTTTTTAAGATGTGTCTTTGGTCTACAATTTAAAAATATAGTAATAATAAAAAATGTTTATCTTAAAGTAAATAGTTTTAACAAGCAAGTAGTTTACTTTATTTCAATTTTTGATTTTTTTAAATGGTTTTTTGATTTTTTTAAATAATGTCCTGTCCGCACCCTTTTTTACAAATTTTTCACTTTGGATTGCCTACAATTTTTGTGTGAGTACAACTTTTGTAACTTTGTGCATGTATTCACATAGGTTGAAGTCTCCTCTTTAAAATGATATATCATAGTATGGGGTTTAGTACAGTAAAAAATAAATCATTCTGGTTTCACATTACCAGAGAATGGCCCTTGATAGAGTAAGGAATAACGCAGGCTGGTGGTTTCAAGATTTGTATTAATTTTTTAGAAACAGTAGGCCTACATAACATGATACTGTAGTGAAGTTATTATGAGCTACTACTAGCAAGTGAACTACTGGTAGGCCCTACTGGTAAGAGTAAAACAGGACACTCACTTTTTCATTTGTCTGATTCAATTCTTTACCAGTAGAGCTTGTGTTACTTGCTTGGCACCAAATTCAAAACAGTAGGGCCTAGTATGGGTTAACCAAATTACTAGGCTATAACACCAAGTACTACTGTATTTCATGGATTGGTATGTTCTATACCGATAAAATAAGCAAATAAAATCATAGGCCTATAGCAAATGTTCAACGTTCCATCATCTGTCACAAGTGGCGCTGAAGAAGTGCTCGAAATCACGAATAGTGTAAACTTACGCTTGTTTACAGTATAAAGTTTGGGGAAAAATATATCTATGATAGTTGTTAGTGTAGACCTATAGACTTTTACATCCACCAGTACAAATACGGGTTTTGTACCGGCAGATGACAAAATTCCCAGAATAAAAACTATCAGTTTCGCCATTGTAATATATTACAATATATAAAAGACAAATAATAAATACATTGAGACTATACTGAGGGTAGAAAAACGAGTTTTTCTACTAACGCTGAGTGACCAAGACCACGAGTTGGCCGAAACGTCTCAGTATCTTTATTTGTCTTCTCATCTATATGTTTCTTAAAGCGACCTACCTATCTACTTTCTCAGGTAAGCTGTCGTCCTTCTGTACCTTTTCCCTCACTAGAACATGTTTATCTTGTTCTGAGTTCCAATTAACTCAACCATTTTGGCCTCTCCAAGTATACACTATATAACATATATATATATATTAGCCAACTGGAGTCACACATTAAAGATACCTTCGATTTTCTCGAAAAGCTCCGAACGATTGATACCCCACTCCCGGCAAACACCATCATGGCCACAGTGGACGTTACGTCGCTCTACACCAACATCCCCACCACGGGGGGACTGAGGGCTATGGAGCATTACCTTGACAAACGGCCACCCGGGACCAAACCGAGCACCCAGTTCCTGGTACAACTGGCGTTAAGGGTGCTCGGAATGAACAACTTCCGGTTCATGGACCGGCACTATTTACAGATTAGTGGTACCGCGATGGGCACCCGTATGGCCCCATCGTACGCTAACCTGTTTATGGGAAAAGTGGAAACAGACTTCCTCGGCAAACGAGCCCTACTCCCCCTGTGCTGGTTACGTTTCATTGACGATATCTTCCTAATTTGGACTCATGGGGCTGACGAACTGGAGGTGTTCCTCAGTGACCTCAACATCACATCGCCACTGAAGTTCACATGGCATACTTCCCCACATCAAGTGACGTTCATGGACGTAGACATCACCCTCAATGCTGGTCTAATCAGCACCAAGGTCCACTTTAAACCGAGCAACAGCCTACAGTACCTGCACCAAGACAGTTGTCATCCCACTTACACTAAAAGTGCTCTGCCCTATTCTCTGGCCGTGCGTGGCCAAAGAATTTGCTCAGATCCAAAGGACTTGGCTGCGTACTGCGATAAAATCACTACGGCGTTCGTCAACCGAGGCTACCAACGTGACCAAGTCCGGCAGAGAATGAGTAGGACCAGACCGGCACAAGTGAACGAGCCCCAAGTCAACAACAACATAATCCCTCTCATTACACAGTGGTACCCAGGCCTAAGTGCTCTCAATGGCGTCATCAAGAGGGCCGTAGAAATACTCAGAGCCTCTCCCAAGACGAAGAACCTAGCGGCGTCAATACCCAGAGTCACTTTCAAGCGTCCCCCCAATCTGGGCAACGTGCTTGTCAACAGAGACCCCTCAACCAACACCGAGAGGGAGGTTATCCAGCCGGCAGGATCCTATCCTTGCCGGAGACCTAGATGCAAGACTTGCAGAATGAATCCTCCTGCCACCAACTTCACTGCTCGGGCCACGGGCGTCTTATACCCCATTCGAGGGCACAATACTTGCGAAACAGAGAATGTGGTATACCAACTGGACTGCAAGCACTGCCCGGCCGAGTATGTGGGCCTGACTACTAACCACCTGAGTCAGAGGATGACAGGACACAGGCAGTCCATCACACTGCAAGAAGAAGAAAAACCTGTGGCGAGACATGCTATGTCACACAATCTTGGACTTGAGAGCTGCTTTAACACCAAAGTCATCAAGGCCCTGCCTAGAAGCTGTCTCGCCAGTGACCTCAGACGGTGGGAACAAGCCCATATCGCGGTAACCCTGTCCCGAGACCCTCCCAATCTCAACATCAGGTAGCCCCGCCCCCCACCGCCTTCCTTACCCCACCCCCAACAGCACTGGTGTTCAACCATTGTATATACTGTAAATAGTTTTAGTTTAGGCATTCTCCTTCTGGTGACCAAGACCGAAGCGTCGAAACGTCCAGAAGTTTTTGTGTTGTGTTTTTTTTTTTTTTTTTTGTTTTGTTTTGTGTCATCTACGCTACGCAGCCTGCCAAATGGTTTCAGGTAAGCTGTTGGCTCCTATCCTTCTTTCCCTCTCACACATATATATATATATATATATATATTTTCATTCATTTCATTTTTCAAATCATTTTATTCTTTTCCATCTCATACAATGCAGAATATAAATCAATATACAATTAAGACATAATAAAGACACAATAAAGACCCATACAATATTATAACTAGGGATGACGAAACCCGACTTTTTTTACGACCCGGGTACTCGTTCACTATACCCGTGGGTTACCCGGGTAGGCCTAGGCTTAATAAAACAAAAAAAATCGTGTGGGGTGTCAAATCAACCGTTCAATATCGCTCTCGTCGAAAATAACACCACAAATAGCGTATTGTAGTAGCAGGGATTAGGATGTTTCATTATATTTCGTGATGAAAAGTTGAACACCCATGACAAGAGAAAGTTACAACAGCGTGGGGGGTCGAGGATCGAAGCGGGATGAAACATAATGCGTCACAGCTGCCACTCAAGCACTCAAGCTCAAGGCCACGGGCAGACAGGCCCGTTGAAGTGTCGAATGGTTGTGTGCTTTGAGGGGGAGAAAGGGGGGGGGGGGGGTGTAGAGTAGCAGTTCATGCTAAAAGATTGCCGGCGGCCAGGCTTACACGAACAGGGAATCGGGCGGCATGAACAAAAGAAACTATCAAAGTGGACAGTTTATTTATAGACGCGATTCTATTTCTTAGGGAAATACCGCCAAGCACAAAAATAAAATACGTAATGACAGATGAATCAGTTCAAATTCAAAACATTCAGCTAACTGGCGGTTCTCAATTTCAGGAACCGGGTTTTGTCGGGTAAACGGGTAGAGAAAACACAAACCCGTACGCGACTTCGTCGGGCGGGTATCGGGTAGGCCTACCCATCGTCTTCCCTAATTATAACACAATACACTTATTCGTAAATGGCAAAATTAAGAATCAAAATCATTATAATACTGTATACATAAAGAAAATAGAAAAGAAGCCCACGTAGGGTATAAACCCTGTGTGTGGGCTGTTCTTCTACTCACGCTGAGTGATCAAGACCACTAGTTGACCGAAACGTCTCAGTATTTATTTATTTGTCTTAACTCATCTATATGTTTTTCAAAGCGACGTATCTACTTTCTCAGGTAAGCTGTCATCCTTCTGTATCTTTTCCCTCACTAGAACATGTTTATCTTGTTCTGAGTTTCAATGATAGATATATAATATATATATATATATATCCGAAACGTCTCGGAAAACTTGTGTTGTCCATTATATATGTTGATATTTAATCTTTATACCACAACGGCCTACAGTTCATGTAAGCTGTTGGGGTCTATCCTTCTACCTATCCCTATTACCATATCCCTATTACCGGTACCTCATATTACCAGCCTTTTGGCCTCTCTTTAATCCAGTATATATATGATAGGTAGAAGGATAGACCCCAACAGCTTACCTGAATTGTAGACCGTTGTGGTATAGAGATAAAAGACAACATATATATATAATGGACAACACAAGTTTTCCGAGACGTTTCGGTACAAGACCTTGATCACTCGGCAGTAAGAAGACTACTAACTAAGTAACCTAACCTATGAACTAAACTAGCTGGCCCTATTGGCTGTTATGGGGGAGGGGGGGGGGGGGAAAGAGTGGCAGAAAGAAGGGGTTGGGAGGCTAGGAAGGTGGAGGGGTAAGCAGGGACCAGGTTTCTCTTCACCGGATGTTTTAAGTTGGGTGGAGTGCGAGATTTAGTTATCCACTGGTGGGCCAACTCCCATCTTTGTAGATCTCCTGGATTGCAACTGGCAGGAAAAGATTTTATGATCCTGGTGGTGAAGCATGAATGAAACATGGTAAGTCATGTAGTACTGCATGTTTTGCCACGGGACTTCTCCATGTCTTCTTGGTTAACACTCTGTCTGTGTCCCGTCATACGTACACTGAGAGGGGTGGTTGTGAGTCCTCCATACTCAGCCGGATAGCGAGTGCATCTGAGCTGGTAAATCACATTGTCCGTGCTACAGGTGTTATGGTGCCGGATGGGGTAAACTCTGCCTGTGGCTTGGGCCTCAAAGGTGGTGGAGGGTGGATGCATAATACATGTCTTGCATCTAGGCATATTGCAGGGGTAGGATCCTGCAGGCTGAGCTGTTGTGACCGAGAAGACCGCATCACTACTTTCGAGTTCAACTAGACCAGTGGTACTCAAACTTTTTTCCTGGAGGGCCACTTTTCCAAAAATCCAAGTAAAGCTGGGCCGCACTAATACAAGTATGCAGGGGCGTAACTAGGAATTATTTCGAGGGGGGAGGTTAACAGGGAAAAGTGAGGTGTGGAAATAGCAAGGGATCTGGGGCAAAGCCCCAGCCGCCAGAGGTCTTTCCGCCGAAGGCGCAAAATTTGTTCGACTATTATAGATATTTCGTGCTTTTTCGAGTCAAAGCGTAAAACTCGAAGCATTACTCATTAGTTTATATTACGTTACATGCAGGTAACAAATATCAAGTAAAGTTTAGTTGGTTGGCAATATATCATAATTCATCACAAATACAATATTATTTTCATATAGGCCTATAGCAAACAAATAGTCAGTTAAAATAGTAAAATATATTAATGAAAACACAAAACACAAAAGCTCTGAGCCGCAAAATTGTTCAGGAAGGCCGCAGTTTGAGCACCGCTGAACTAGACTATACATAAATACAGTATAGCCTATAAACTAAGTATAAATTATAGTGCTTTAGACCCTATTGTAGCCTACTGTGTGTACAGGACATTTAACAGTTAGTCAGGTGACTTCAGATTTAGAGTGAATCCAACTGCTTAACTTCTGGCGAAGAAGACTGGATTCGTGAAGATGCGTAGATCAATAATGAAGACTTTTTAGTTTCTAATTTGTATGGTATTTACAAACAAAGTCATCAACTCATCATATTGAGCTAAATATAATCATGGGCAAGGGTTGACTAGCCTAGGCTACATCAAATACTTGATCATGCTGTGACAATACTGGAAACTTGCATTTTTGGAGGGCGAACGATTTTAGCAGCTAACTTAGCGTCAAGGAGTAGGCTAACTAAAATAGGTTGAAACATGCTAAGTAAATTTAGTTGTGGTGCTTTCACAGCTCCTGGCTGGAGTTACTCCTTGAAGCTAGGGGCGCTGGTAAAGTCGTTCACCTCGTCAACAATGATAATATAGGACAGTGTCCAGTATTGTTACAGGGTTCCCACTTATTATTTAGAATCAATTTCCCTGACTTTTCCAGGTTTTCCAGGTCTAGTTTTGCTTAATTCCAGGTGTGATACACGCCAAAAAACGCAGCACCCCCCCCCCCCCCGATACGCTCTAAAATTCTAAGTTAACCGGAAGTTATTTTACAGTGCTTCATGATTAATTTTTTTTAATTTTTCTGACTTTGGAGTCGGGAAAACGTTTTCATAGATTTGGTGAAAATATATATTTTTGAGTAAACCGAATAAGCCTAGATTTAAATAAATTCCTTATTTCCCTGACTTTTCCAGGTTTTTGAATTTTTTCCTCAATTCCCTGACTATTCCCTGACATTTTGAGCCATGTTTTCAATTCCATGACTTTTCCAGGTTTTCCAGGTCAGTGGGAACCCTGTGTTACAGCATGGCACAGTACTTGCCTACATGTAGCATGAAGGGACTTTAAATCACGGAAGCGGTAGTTCCCTATGCCAGGGTTGCCACCAAGTCAATTTTTTTATCCTTGAAAGAAACTAAAAAAATTCCTGAGAAATCCTTGAAAACAGTTAGGCCTATAGGCCTATTCAGCATTAGCATATTTTAACTGCAAAGGAATGTTACAAATTTTCAGGTTTCATGCCAAAATATGTTATGCCAGCCTGATTTTCGAGAATCTAGTCAACATTGCGTGCAGAAACGCATAAGAATCGGAATTTTCTTCTAATATATTTTAACGTTTTACTTTTAGTCACCACAACTACCACTTGCGGGAAATGTTATGCAGTCACTTATGTTTATTTTTACTAGTACCTGATGTTCTTTTACTGTCTACATTGCTTTTTTAGCTGAATTTTTAAAAATTTAGGTATTAATTTAATCATATTATTTGAAGACAGTAGAAAATCCTAAGATTTTGCCCAAAATCCTGTTATCCTTGAGACACTCTAAAAATCCTGAGAAAAGGATAAAATCCTTGAAAGTGGCAACCCTGCCCTATGCCATTCCAGCCAAATGGCATATCAACATCCCTAAATTATACAATCGTTATATGGCATACTTACATTTTAAGGTGTTCTACCAGTTTTCCACCCGAGATTTCATTGAAAGACTTGGCTGCTGGAGTAAGTTCACCGACTTCATTATGATTAACATCATTATAATACACACCAAGCACGAGGCCACTCTGGAACAATTGCACATTTTTCATAGTAGGTACAATGTCTTAACCAGATACACTTACAATAAATGTTCTACTTCCAGAAGAGAGAACTCTCTAAAGTGTTCGTTATTATAAACATTATGAACATATAGGGGTAATTCCATTTCGAATCACCCAAATTTAAGAAAAGTTGTTGCATGACCATTTTTAATATTTTTCAAAAAATTCATGTGGATTGCTAGTTACATTCTGAGCTCAGAACACACTTCAGAAAAAATTTGGGACCAACGGTTCTCAAAATATAGCCCTCCGAAGTTTAGGCCCTAGAGCGAATTTGTCCGCTTCAAGCATTAGCGATTAATCTTACCACATCTAAACCGTTCAAGATAATTAAAAAATTTAAAGAGGTAAGTTGATCAAAATTTAATGCTCTTTACCATAAGTCATATGAGAATTGGCTACGTATGAAATAACCTTTGGCTATAGCAGGTCAAATGTCAGGTAAGTTATTGGCTTTTTCTTCAACTTTAGGATCAAATTTTTCCAAGAAGGGTTTGGAACTACTTCTTGAAATTTTGTTTGTGTATACTATGACCTATAAAGTGTCTTAATTCAAACAAAAATGTTAGTATTTTTATTTCCTTCTTCCACAAAAAAAATCATGAAAACATGAAAAAAACCCAAAGTACACCATTTCCCCCCCATTTTGTTAAAGTGGGGGGAGGGGTAAAATTTTTTTTGTCAGTGGAATAAAAGCTTCTTGGGGTCAAGTTCAATTCCTGAAAATTTCAGTATGTATTTCAAAGTGGTGTGGAAATTACAATTTTTTCAATGTGATCTAAAATAGTATGTTGACAAGGCACGTTACCAATCTTATACACTACAATCTATAGGGTTTTAAATGAACATTTCATATCATAGGGAAATTTAATACTTTAGTAGAACCTAGGTTTCTGTACCTTATTCAGTTTGTCATCATGTGTGAGATTTCATTACTTAGTCTGCTGCTGATGTTGTAGGACCTTTCAGTCGCAGTCGTCAATTCAAGTGGCGATAACACTCGCAAGATGTTGAAGTGCGGGACCCATGTTGTATCTGTGGTTTTTTTTAATTTGGTATCCGGTCCACATGGATGGAAGAAGTTCACTAAATAGTCCATATTCTCCACGGATGTCTCCACTACTTTACCAAGCCACCAGTTGGCATCGTAAATGCACGCAACGTAATCGTTTATTTTCAAGTTTAAGATATGTCCACTGTTAGATTTCACTTTTGTGATCAGTACCTTATCAAACATAACTGAACTGGATGACCGGTAAACTTTCATCGAGTTGTTATCCATGGGAACAAATCCATGGTAGGTCCTAGTGTTAGGAACTGCACACGAGTTGTCATATCGAGCTGATAGAGCATTTTAACAGTGGACATATCTTAAACCTGAAAGTTAACGATTACGTTGCGTGCATTTACGATGCCAACTGGTGGCTTGGTAAAGTAGTGGAGACATCCGTGGAGAATATGGACTATTTAGTGAACTTCTTCCATCCATGTGGACCGGATACCAAATTAAAAAAAAAACTACAGATACAACATGGGTCCCGCACTTCAACATCTTGCGAGTGTTATCGCCACTTGAATTGACGACTGCGACTGAAAGGTCCTACAACATCAGCAGCAGACTAAGTAATGAAATTTCACACATGATGACAAACTGAATAAGGTACAGAAACCTAGGTTCTGCTAAAGTATTAAATTTCCCTATGATATGAAATGTTCATTTAAAACCCTTAGATTGTAGTGTATAAGATTAATAACGTGCCTTGTCAAAATACTATTTTAGATCACATTGAAAAAATTGTAATTTCCACACCACTTTGAAATACATAATGAAATTTTCAGGAATTGAACTTGACCCCAAGAAGCTTTTATTCCACTGACAAAAAAAATTTTACCCCTCCCCCCACTTTAACAAAATGGGGGGGAAATGGTGTACTTTGGGGTTTTTTCATGTTTTCATGATTTTTTTTGTGGAAGAAGGAAATAAAAATACTAACATTTTTGTTTGAATTAAGACACTTTATAGGTCATAGTGTACACAAACAAAATTTCAAGAAGTAGTTCTAAACCCTTCTTGGAAAAATTTGATCCTAAAGTTGAAGAAAAAGCCAATAACTTACCTGACATTTGACCTGCTATAGCCAAAGGTTATTTCATATGTAGCCAATTCTCATATGACTTATAGTAAAGAGCATTAAATTTTGATCAACTTACCTCTTTAAATTTTTTAATTATCTTGAACGGTTTAGATGTGGTAAGATTAATCGCTAATGCTTGAAGCGGACAAATTCGCTCTAGGGCCTAAACTTCGGAGGGCTATATTTTGAGAACCGTTGGTCCCAAATTTTTTCTGAAGTGTGTTCTGAGCTCAGAATGTAACTAGCAATCCACATGAATTTTTTGAAAAATATTAAAAATGGTCATGCAACACCCATTGGGTGATTTGGTATGGAATTACCCATAGTGCTCCATTTATTTGCGTTCAAAATTAAAATTTGTTTTACTGTTCCTATTATTTTATTATTTACTAGTGTTCTAATACTAAATGACTTTCCGTGCATTTAACAGTTGCGGCCAAATGGTGATTCTGACGTCTGCTGTACTCAATGTGAGTCGTCATTTTCCATCACGCACACAGTGAAACACAAATCATCTAAATTTACGTAAAAGATAATTAATTTCTCGAACAAGCTAAGTTTGTGATGGTTGGATTAAACGTACAGGTTAAGCAATGAGAGTACGGGCGTCTAAGCTTAAATGAGGTTAGGTGGGTCTATTGGGCAAAATAAACAATGGATCTTTATTTTCTTATCTTAATGACAAACATGTTCAATTATAAGTTTTTACATTATCTCAGATGACAGACATGTTGTAATCTACATTAGCAATAGCTAGAGGTGTTTGTTTTTCGCGGACCGCAAAATCGCGAAAAGTGTTGATTAAGAAGGGGGAGATAAACAAAGTGTATGTCTGTTGATAGGCACCTTAAAAACATCAAAATTTCACCGCGAAAATTCGCGAAATCCGTCAAATTCCAGTCATAACATCGAAATTTGTATTAAAGAACGAAATAACACGAAATCTCGATTGTTTTTATTTATTTATTTATTTATTTATTTATTTATTTATTTATTAGGACACATAATATTTATACAATTACAAATTTAATTATAATGTATGAAATAATTATTTGAAACAGTTTTCACCGTGTTGTCCATGTCGTAATGTCATACTTTCCATTTCATATCATTTCTTAGCTGTATAACCACAATACAAGATTTTATGTACATTGTCAAGATGAGTTAAAAATTGCATCATAAGGTCGTATAGGCCTTGAAGTCATTGTATGGCTCATAGCTTGGTTCCTTGACCGGTGAACTCGGCTACATCATAATACTGCTCCGCTTTCAGAAACATGGTTATTTTGCGTTAATTTAGGGAAGACGACGGGTACCCGATACCCGCCCGACGAAGTCGGGGACGGGTTTGTGTTTTCTCTACCCGTTTACCCGACAAAACCCGGTTCCTGAAATAAATTGAGAACCGCCAATTAGCTGAATGTTTTGAATTTGAACTGATTCATCTGTCATTACGTATTTTATTTTTGTGCTTGGCGGTATTTCCCTAAGAAATAGAATCGCGTCTATAAATAAACTGTCCACTTTGATAGTTTCTTTTGTTCATGCCGCCCGATTCCCTGTTCATATAAGCCTGGCCGCCGGCAATCTTTTAGCATGAACTGATACCCTACACCTACACCCCCCCACCCCTTTCTCCCACCCAAAGCACACAACCAGTCGACACTTCAACCGGCCGGCCGTCCCGTGGCCTTGAGCTTGAGTGGCAGCTGTGACGCTTTGTGTTCCATCCCGCTCCGATCCTCGACCCCCCGCGCTGTTGTAACTTTCTCTTGTCATGGGTGTTCAACTTTTCATCACGAAATATAATGAAACAATCCTAATCCCTGCTACTACAATACACTATTTGTGGTGTTATTTTCGACGAGAGCGATATTGAGCGGTTGATTTGACACCCCACATGATTTTTTTTTGTTTTATTAGGCCTAGGCCTACCCGGGTAACCCGCGGGTATAGTGAACGGGTACCCGGGTCGTAAAAAAGTCGGGTTTCGTCATCCCTATTTTACCTAATTTATTATAAACATTTTTAAAAAATTTGAATTTATTATTACAGTCAAACGTCATTACAACACAATCGTGGGGATCTAATATTTTTCCATTATAGGCTAATGATGATTTCGTTAAGAAGATCAACGATTTATTTTTGCTGAAATTCGGGGTCAAGCAGAGCAAACAAGTACAATTCTGAGGGATTTTACGTGACGGACTAGAAGATTCTTATGTGTTGTGACTGCCGCCTTTAATTCGATCGTAAAGATACACTAGACAAACACAGGTAATGGTAATGTTAATACACTTCGTATTAGCTGAACTAGTTTGTACATACAATTCAAATAAATTAAATTACATTAAAATTCCTTTTTAATTTAAACATGTTTCTGGTGAAATTTACAGTAGAAAATCTCCCAAAAAGCATAACACCGCCACAACATCGAAATTATTAAATCTCTATACGAAATTTAAGAAAACGTAACCCCATTTACAAACACCTCTAGCAATAGCATGTACGTATATATTAAATTAATTAACACGTTACCTCTAGGGCCTATGTCTAATTTGAATTCCCGCTCTACATCTTGTTCTACTCAACTCACTCCTCTTTTTCATTCCGGATAGTTCAAACATGTTTGGTCTGTTTGCAAACAGTTGCCGGCAGACAACTGAACACTACCAGAACATTTTTTTTTTTTACAGATGAACAATGAAGAAACTATTTGGACTGTTCGGGACGGTCAAATGAACGAACCTATAATTATGTACTATTTAAAGCATGCGCCTTACATAATTGGAAATATACAATAACAGGTAACATAGGTAAACAGTGACTTTTTGTAAAAATGTTATTTAAAAAACATAAAGTTGGTAGATTTCACAAAATACCACTTTTTACGTTGGTAGGCCAGAGGCCTTCAGAACGAACTAGCCAAGTCATGTCCGCCATGTTATCAACGAGATTGATCTGTCAAAAACATCGAATATTTCACGGTTAGACCTCATATTTAAACCAAATTTTGTAACAAATAAAACATCGTTAACATCTAAAGCTTCGAGATTTGTTATAAACCGCGAGTAAATGGCACGGACACTAGGCCAGTGGCAGTGTTGGGGAAGGAACTTTTAAAAAGAACGCGTTTGCGAGATAGCGTTCTTTTTTTGTGAACTTTTCAGGAAACTTACTCTTTTTTAAATGAATGAACTTGAACTTTTAAAAGTTCTTTCCGAGAACGAACTATTCAGTTTTAGAAAGTTCATTTGAAAGTTCTTTTCCGTGGATCGAGCAGCCGTCGACGCTTTAAAACAATAACGAATCGTAGTCTAAGTTACTTCGTTCATTTCCGGGAGTCTCCAATGGCGATGGTCAAGTCGCTCGCCTACCCCTTCCAAAAAAGCCTTGGGGTCGGTGCACTGCTCATTGATTGGACACGTGATATGAAACGTCATCACGCTCAAGGCTATTTGTACTGGGTTGAATGGGGTTGGCACGGAAGAGCCGGGGGAGCGGAAAACTATGTTCACACTTCACACAGTTGAACGAAATCTATAGTGTCGCATGTGCTTTAAAGTTCTGTTCTAACAGGTGTGCAGAATTGTGTGTTTTGTTTGTTTATTTTTGTTGATGTTAATTTTGCGCGATGCCATCATCACAATCGGAAAACGAGGATGATAATGGTCTCGAGCCTCAAACGACAAAGAAAAATGTTTTGCCATGGTATAATTTTAAGCCTTTAATAAAATTAGTTTTTACAAATGAACTTTTTAAAAAAAACTTTGTTCATATTTTAGACGAACTTGAACTTTTCAAAATTTTAAGTTTTAAAAGAACTTGAACTTTTTAAAAGTTCATTATTTGAACTGTGAACTGAACTTTTAGAAAGTTCATTTAAAAAAAAGAACTGCCCCAACACTGGCTAGTGGCCAATAATTAGGTAGGCCTAGCCTACCACAACTTTTTAGGGCATGTTTTGCTTGTGGATAAGTTTGAAATTTAAGCTTTGTAATTTCCAACTAAAGTACGGTAAACTGGGGGATATGTGGCCACTTTAAGCATAGATTTACTTTGAACCTTTCCTATGACAAATCAATGGAAATTAACTTATTCCCGTGGCATGTGCAGTGGTGTCACGAGTTGGGGAAGCAATCAAAGGGAAAAGGGACCAAATAAATTAAACAGTGGGGAGGGGGGATCCCCACCAACATATTATTATTTAAATGGTATTTAGTTAAATGTGATGTGAGCTGAGTGACGTAGACTTAGTAAAAATGAAAGCGTTTACAATTACCAGGCTACTGCGAGTCGATTGTTAGCGGCAACATTCACATGACACGTATCTGATTGGTTGATTCGTACATTGTTACATCCTAACGCTTGGTGTTTGCAAACTTTAAAGTCTACGCCTAGGCCTACGTCAAGTCTACATCATGTCAATGTGAACGGAAGCATCTTTTGCCATAAGCTTAAGCTTTTTACCAATTTTACCATTGCCATCTAGACCTAGGCCTAGGCCTAGCGTGAAACTGTATAGGCCTAGGCTCTAATCACCTTGTGGATAATAAATACAATAGGCCTAGGCTCTAGGCCTAGGCTAGCCAGGTCTACCCTAGCCTAAGGGCCCTAGGCCTAGGCCTAGGGTAGGTCATGCAATGGATGTACCTACAGCTAGGCCTAGGTCTACAACTTGAATGGCTTGGCCTAAGCTTTGGATTTTCTATAAAGTAGGTCTACGCCCTACCTTAAATAATATGGGTGTATTATTAAGTAGGCCCTAGACCTAGGGCTAGGCCTAGTGAGGTTAGGCCTAGGCCTAGGTAGGCCAACGAAAAGAAAACTATCATTTTGTGTGCAGACATGCATGAATAACTAGAGTCCCTATTACCTGCTGCCGTTCAGAACTCAACCATCGTGTTATATTAAAACAATTAGTGGTAGGCCTACTCAATTGTAATAAGGTTGTGGGTCGATTTAATAACTTGCAACAACTTATCCAGTGATTTAACGCCATGTTCTTCTCCCAGACCAACAATACAAAGTTTCGACAGCAGCTCTGGGCAATTCGCAGCTGTGGTGCAGCGATTGGTTGGAAAACACAAATGGTTGGGGCGCGCGTTTCAAAACGTTTAGTAGGCCTATTCAAATATCTTTGTACCTGAAAACTTTCATGGACAAAATATTTTGCCAATGATGTTTGTTCATTGCCATTATTAACATAAGTAGTTCAATACAAACTATACTACAAGGTAACAAATAAAAAGGTTTGACGAGAATAATTTTACCTGTAGGTACTGTCAAGTTCCCGTTACCTTAACGCGCGCGCGTAGCGCGCGCGTAACTTTTGCGCGTTCCTGGGCCCGAATTCACAAGAGGTCCTAAGTCTTATTTTGGTCTTATCTCTTAAGACCGGCCTAATTTTGAACATCTTGTAAAACCAGACCCAGGTCACATGAAAAGTTACTAATTCCTGGTGAGAACAAGGACATAATGAGCATTCCAATAAAATGTTTTAAAATCCGTTCTAAGATATTTTCCTGGTTTTATAAGAAGTTCAAAGTCAGGCCGGTCTTAAAGATAAGACCAAAAAGGACCTCTTGTGATGCCGGGCCCTGGAATTTAAAAATTCATTTTGCGAAAAAAATAATGCGATACGATTTAAGTGGCGCTTTTAACCCGGGTGAACCCCCCCTCTTCCCCCTTCAGCGTCGAACGTTTTTATCGCAAGACACATTGATCCATCGAGGTAACGTTTCCTAAAAGTAAAAAAAATGTTACTACTTAATTGATCAACTTGTTTGCTATTCGTGTCCACTCAGGATGATGAAGAAACAAAATTTGGTGGTAATGGCAGTTTTTATAAACTTCTCGAAAAATGGAAGAAATTTGTAATTTTTTTAATTCAAATTCCCAGAAATTAGTAGCTTGTTTTCAAATGTAGCTGGAATGGCCAAATGGTGGTTGTCAGTGCTCGAAATTAGGAATTATAGACAGCAGCCCGGATAAGAATTGAATAACACAATTTTTATATTAATATTTTGATTTTCGTTTTATTACATAATTAACATTTTAAATTACATTTTTGTTTTTTAATTATTGTGAAAAAATGTATTTTTTTTCTTTTAATAATGTTATGACAATACCCTAATGACATACAATTACAATGAAAAAAATGAATATGAATGAATTATATGATAATGATTAATTTGCCATGTTATTGCAATTCAATGCTGCTTGAGCTGCTTAAAGTGTCATCGTCTATGATGCGCGGCGGCGCATGTGTATGCTTGACATGCTATGCTTCTGTTGCTATGCTGTTATCATAGGCGCCGACTACGGGGGGGCTTGAGGTCTAGCGCCCCCCTGACAAATCCCAGGGGGGGCTGAGCCCCCCCTGAGATTTGAAGTTAGTACTTTTTTGTTTGAAGAAAAAGTTCATTATATATAATGAACGTTCTCAGGTATCAAAATCCAAAAGCAAATTAGGTTCAAGTATTTAAAAAACTGATATTGAAGGCAAGCATTATCTTGTAGAATCCCAATTACTTACTCCCAACTTCCTAAGCCCCAAAATTAATTAGTAAATAATTCTCGTCATTGTTCAAATTTTTGCTGGTGGTTTTTGCACTACAAAAACGACAGTATTTCGGTATTGCATTCAGTACGGTATTTTTTTTCTGAAACGCTCAAAACGCGCTCTAAAGGCCTGATTTTTTTTAATTTTGCCTGCGGCGCTATTATAACCACCCGTGTTTTTTCTCCTCGATAGATAATATGAATTATAATAATATGAATATGAATTATAATAATATTAATATGAATTTTGAAATATGATAACCCTAGTTTTTATGCGAGTCCTTTCTGAGCCCCCCCTGAAATGTTAACAAGTCGGCCTATGGCTGTTATTGCTATGTTGCTTGACAAGAATCATGAAACTCACTCACACCAAACAGGACAATATAATGACCTTCATTAAGCGAGCGAAGCGAGCGTCTCCACGAGACTCTTATGGCACTTCATTCTGTTTTGTTGTTTTTTTTTTATATCCGTCGATAGCGGTCGAACAGAAAGTCCGATCAACTTGAAATTTTGACCATCCACAAGCCTTGATGTGGATTGAAGGTGTATAGTTTTGAGGCAAAATCGTTCGAAAAGTTACAAAGTTACACCATAGTTACTGCAAAATATTTTTCTGAAACAAAATGGCGGCAAAATGTGAGATAGCCATATTTTTTTAAAGCTTTTTCCAATCACGAATATGTTCATGTTATGGCGATCTGATAAATATTGGCAAAGTTACTCAATAGTTACTCGAAACAATATTTCTGAAACACAGTAACAGCAAAATGTGAGGTGGCTATCTTATAGTAAATTTTTTTCCGGTCACGAATATACTAATGTAAACGCGATTTGATACATATTAGAGGCAGAAATTACATTTCTATTGCTGCCTATAACTGTTAGAAATGGTGGCGGACCGTGGCGAAAACATGACAGCGAAAATTCTTAGCAACGCTCATTGCACTGGATCCAACAATGTCGGGAAGTATAATCGCTATGAAAATAAGAAACATTTTTGCAATGTGCATTCTTGAATTGTTTTTAATTGTTGTTTGTATAAGCATTGAAATCTTTTCGCCAGAAAGTTCGTAGATATTGACGCGCTCGCTTATCAACGCGTCAAACAGAGCATTTTCCTATAGTGTACAACAACATACAGTACTAGTAAACTAGCCCAACTTAATTCCAACTAGTATGTATATGAAAATTAAATTTTTTAGCAAACTACCTAAAGAAATAAAAATAATCCCATCTATTGATAATATGTATTAAACATAAAGTAGAACATTTCTTATTAGATAAAGCATACTATTCTGTAAATGATTATTTATAGGATGACAGTAAATAGAACAAAATATCTACTTCTAAATGTGTAATTGAATAAACTATAGGCTATAGCCTATAGTTTTTGAAAATTTGGGCTATCTTATTCAAAGGTAGAAAAGTAGACACATCTACAGTATTAATAAATACCAGAACAAATTGTATGTAGATAGTATTTGTCATTTTTGCAGTATGAAGTATTTAACAAAAACATTGTATGCATAGTACCGGTATATACTATATAGTAATCATGAGAAACTTCATTTGTGTTATATGTATGTATCGTTTGTATTATGTGTATCATATGTATTATGTGCAATTTTGTACAATTATGCACGGTTGTGTATATCTACATTCTACGTTACAAAACGCAGTCTAATTTATGTTTCCATGTATTATTCTATGACTATGTATAATATAACAATAAACAATAGGCTAGGCGGGCGGCGGACAGCACGAAAAATATGTCTTGAAATGTTTCTCACGTTCTAGTCTCATAAGAATAAGATTACTGGTTTGATACATTAAAA
This sequence comes from Isoperla grammatica, assembly GCA_945910005.1. Classification (NCBI taxonomy): domain Eukaryota; kingdom Metazoa; phylum Arthropoda; class Insecta; order Plecoptera; family Perlodidae; genus Isoperla; species Isoperla grammatica. Next base: position 71,404,640 of record OX246738.1, read on the forward strand.
ACTGTGATAGTTTGTTAATATAATACAGTGTGTTGTGTGAACACATGCCACTTTTGATTTTAGAAAAAAGAAAAAACACTATTTAGTATTTAATAATGTGTTTGTATGTGAAATTTAAGGCAGTCCTTTGGGCTGCCTGGGTATATATACAAGTGGCAGCCCGAGTACGTTTTGGGCAGCCTCGGGCCGCTAATTTCGAGCACTGGTGGTTGTAATAAATGCCCCATGAAATGGGAGCAAATTGCAATTGCAAATTGCTGCACCTTTAGGTGGCTCGTTGGTCTAATTTGGTTAGCATCCCTGCTTCCAATGCAGAAGGTCCCGGGTTCAAATCCCAGATCAGGCAGAAGTTTTTTAACTTCTTAGGAATAAGTAAACGGTGACTTTGGAGCCGTCTTAGCAACGAAGCACTCAATAAATTCAAAGTTGTTCTGAATCAGCCTTGTTGATTCTACATTTGGCTGCAGGTGTTCGCACTGTCCAATCACTGATTCATATGTTTCGTATTTGAAATATCGATCTTTGATTGGTTATCGCCCACTCGTTGATAGTGTTTGGAGCCCACAGGGTTGGTTTAGTCACTTTAAATTAAAGTCCTCCGCTGCAAATCAGTTTCGTTACTGAGTGGGTAGACTCTAAATGTGAATTTATTTATTTATTCAATATCAGATCATGGACAGCACAGATGTTCTTCACCTTCCTCTTATAATCTGCTTCAACTACTTACAGTACTTTTACCCATAGCACTCCATGCTGCCATATGCTGAACTTTCTTCACCCCAGCAAGCAGCAACCTATTCCTTTCTATATCGATCCCATGTTACCACACCCTGCTCCAAAATAGGCCTGATCACCGTCTTGCATGCCTTACCCTTAAACTCCCTACTTGTTCCCAGTTCCATAACAAACCCAAAGACCCTACTTCCCTTCCTAACCACTTCCTGCACATGCTATAACCACCTGGAAGTCTTCTGCAACATAACCCTCCCCCCCCACATATTTTTGCTTCCCTATCTTTTCAAGAACTGACACCCTCAGGACATTTACTCTTTCAGGGCCATAATATTGTGAAGTTGGACACTATTTGCGCAGTTGATAATTCATCTTCCTTTTGTTAGATTAGAGACCACGTTCTGAATTCAACAAATGATTATCAAATACAAATATGTTTTCAAGATCCAAAAATACTACACCCACCTGTTCCTCTTTATCTGATGCCCCCCTCCAATATCCTTAACAAGTCTTTCTAATCACATGTTCACAACACCCCACTCTAAAGCCATACCACTCCCCTAAAAACCTCCCATCTCGCTCCAAAACTTCCCGAACATACGGTACCTGGCTACCACCCTTTCCAAGAACATCTAAATATAAATAGTCATAATGGTCAAGGATGTAACTAGCTACTACATTAAAAATACTACTAAGTACTTAATGATTTGTTATTTATTTTATAAGTTAAATACACAATATTCTTTCAACACTATGAAATAGGTACCTAAGTGGGCATTTTTAGACATACATAGTACACTGTACTACAGTATGCAAGTACATTTTAAATGTATGTATGTACACCTACATGCTTGCTTTGAAACCGTAATTAAAGTTTTCAATGTACAAAACTTGTATCTAGAGCTGTTTACTCTTATATCTAACAACACAAATGTTAAAATAATTTGCTTTTATTTACAATATAAATGTATACAACATGAACCATATAGCCTACATGCTGTACAAGTACAAGCTAATAATAAACAATAGTGTGTTCCATGCAGAAATAGAAATTAACATTGAAAGTCACCACATGGTCTACAGCTAATTACAAGAACTGTGACATAGGATCTTCTTCTCGTTTTTTCTTCATGTAATAAGCCTCAATCTCCTCCTCGGTTGGTTTCTTGACGTCGAACATACTGTTATATGGACGCTTGCGTTCGTCCATCGCAAGAATACGCGTGGCTTCCTCCTGTTGTAACTCTTCTTGCAACAAAGCCTGCTTTAACTTGTCGCCAGGCTCTTCCGTCTTTAACTTTTTAGCCTTGTGCTTCTCTCTTAATTTTCTTTTCTTCTCCTTTTTCCTCTTTTTCTTCTGGCGACTTTTGCTCTCCACTGTTGTAACAGACGGGGCCCGCTCGTTGTCATTCTCCGAGGAGTCGGAATCACTCGAGTGGCTCGTGACTCGTGATTTGTCGGGGTGGCTCGCTACTCGAGGCTTGTCGAGGTCTGAGCCACTCACTCCGACAGCTACGTGAGACTCTATCGCGCTTGGGACGGGCTCGGTGGTTGCAGACTTGCCGGCCTCGCCTGTGCAGTAAGAGTTCTTGATGAACGAGTAGCAACACTTGAAACCCCAATAACCGCTCTTCCAATACGAGCCCCAGACGGACGTGTGATTGTTGGGGAATACGTCTTCTTCATACTTGGAGCGGATCACCGGCTTCTCCTGGCCCTTCACTATCTTGCCGTAGCGGGAATATTCGACATAGTCTTCCGTCTGTGCCAGGAGCAAAGACTTGGGTGGCGCTTGGAGGTGCTCTTCCCCGCCATACCGATGCACAATACTGTCTTGAACCTGGCTCTTGAACTGGTCTTTTTTCTTGTCATATTCCTTTTGCAGCATCTCCAACTTTGTTGGTTCGGCTAGTAAGTGGACGTCGACACCTTTCTCGTAGGCTTCCCACGCGAAGAGTTGAGCCACCGAGTGTTTCTGAGTATCGCCAGAAAACCGTACAAAGTTTTCACCAGCGTAGTCCACACTAGAAAAGAAAATTCATCCAATATAAGTTTGTGCTATGCACAGAATCATTTAACATTTTAAAACACTAGAAAAACGCTCTGTGTGATACGTTGATGAGCAAGCATGCAAATATTTGTTCAATATCTGAATTATCTTTTTTTACTTCAAACACCCACCGACGTCATATGATCTTAGTTGTCGAGTACTTCGTTAAACCAAAATAAATAAACAAATAAATAAATAAATAAATAAATAAATAAATAAATAAATAAATAAATATATATATATATATATATCTTGACCCCGTTTCCAACATTAATTTATCGGGTACATAAATAAATTAAGAAAGAAATAAATAAATTAAGAAATTAAGAAATAAATAAATGAAAACAACAATTAACAACAATTCAAGAATGCCCATTGCAAAAGTAAAGTGATAATTCACTTAGCAGTACTGTAGTAGCATACACATCAGTGCTTATTCCCTCCACATATTTGTGAAGGTATAAAATATGCCTACTTCCCTACTACATTGCCATAGGCCTAAGTAAAAAAGAATATGTGATATAAACATCCAACTACACAAGTTTCCTTTCAGTTGCATCATAAGTAGCATAGCACCACATCAAGATTCATTAATTCATGTTTACTTGGAGAACTGGAACAATTTAAAATACGGTTCTACTTTTCCAACCGTTGCAAGATTGCCTAAATAGATTCAAACTCCTCCGACTTAGAACTACATGAATGCTGCCTGAAACATAAGTTATGATTAGAGGTGTTTGAAAACAGTTTTATTTTTCTAAAATTTAGCTCAATGATTTTAAAATTTCGATGCTATTTCTATGTTATTTTTTTTAGCTCATTTTGCCTTGTATACCTACTAGAAAATATTAAGTTGCAAATTGTTTAAGGTAAATTAATGAATTACTGATCTGCTTATAATTATGTGATATGTATGTGACATCACATAATTTATTATTGAAACAACTGAGATTATACACGTACATACACATGCCTACAGACAAGTTGTTGTTCAACAAACTACTAACACCTTTTTAAATTTCTTGAAAATTACTAATATAAAGCATAATTTTGCCGAGCAAGGTAAATTCGTCTTTATTTCGCAGACAGATTCGAAACCTCTATACCCCAACTCATAAACATCTGAAGTTTTTTTTTTCAATAGGAACAATGGTTTATGATTTCGCTTTATCGCTGTTTGCAAAAAACAAACACCTCTAGTTATGATGAATCGACTTCCACGCCCCAAAATAAATAAAATAAGTAGCACATCTACAGCAAAACATCAAAATTCATTAATTCATAATAAGTTCATTCATGTTTACTTAGAGAAGGAACAATTAAAATACGGTTCTATTTTTCCAATCTTTACGAGATTGCCCACATAAATAGATCCAATCTCCTCCGACTACTACACGAATGCTGCCTGAAGATGAATCGAGTTCCACGTTCCAAAATAAATAAAATAAAACATAAATAAAATAAATCGGCCTAAGTAAAAAAAATAAGTACATAAATATATAGGAAATTAACTCCAAACTAAAGTAGGCCTACAACTCTTGGCCGTCAGAATACATTATATGAAGGGATGTGCGGGTACCCAAAAAACGGCTACTTTCGGGTAACAAAATTTACCTGAGGTCGGGTCGGGCCGTAAATTATGCCCGGAAAAAAAAAAACGGGTTGGGTAGTACAACACACTTTAGAGGTTATGATTAGTCAAGACTGGGAAGCTTGGCGGAATTAATATTTATATGAGGATGCCTTACCTGCTGTCTTACTTTATTATTATTTCCTGATTATACTTATTTTAATCTATTTTGCAATGCATACAAAGAGGGGGCATAACAATGTTTTGCGATGTTGGCGACCATTTCTGACAGTGCTCATATGAAAAAGATGGCAACCAAGGTCGGTAAAGTAATACTACTACTTTAACGATCCACCGCCTTCTTGGCGGAAATAGCTTCAAATATGGTGAGAAATTCAAACCTGTTGAAGTAGATTCGGATTCAAATTTCGTGGATTCATAAACCACTACATTTTGTGAAACGTATTTTGTTAATCGATAAATTGGTATTATTTTTTTTTTTACACTACCCGACCTGACCCGAGCCCGAGGGTACTTGAAGTACCCAACCCGAGTTCGATCCGAGTTCAAAAATCACTACCCGCACCTCCCTAGACCCTAACTATATGCCAACTTCAACCCAACATTATCTTTCCCTCCACCCAGGAAATATGTAAGCCTAGGCCTATTATTATTGTTATTATTATTAATATTATTTATTATAATATTAGATTAATATTAAATGATGTTGGAGTAACGTGTACTCACTCGTGGTCGGTGACTGTCGCCGAGGCGTTGGGGTTGTCCCTCATGGACCGCGTCTTGGGGTCATAGTACGCCGAGTTGGGGTCGAGATTCCGCAGGTACTTGGCCGTGTCCTCCCTGATGCGTAGGTTCCTGACGGTGATACGCTGCTTGCTGTCGACCTTTGTCCCCGGCATGTCGACCTCGTCCACGTACTTGTCCTCGTCACCCTCGCGGTCGTCCACCTCGTCGTCCTCCTCTTCGTCGACGTCACCGTCAGCGTTAAGTCTGTCGGCGCGTAACTGCCTCTTGGCCTCCTCCACCTTGCGGTACTCCTCCACGATCGCTCCGTGCTCGGACGGGTCGTATCCACTCCACCTGAATACATCAATAAATAAATAAATAGCTCAATAAATGCAAACATAAATAAATAAATAAATAAATGGATAAATAAATGCATACATAAAAAATAAATAAATAAATAGCTAAATAAATGCAAACATTAATAAATAAATAAATAAATAAATAGATAAATACATGCAAACAAAAATAAATAAATAAATAAATAGCTAAATGCAAACATAAACAAATAAATAAATAAATGGATAAAAAAATGCATACATAAATAAATAAATAGATTAATAAATAAACAAATATTAAATAAATGAATAAATAAATAAATAAATAAATAAATAAATAAATAAATAAATAAATAAATAAATAAATAAATAAATAAATAAATACATAAATAAATAAGTAGGCCTACACTAGGAAAACGCTTTGTGAGACGCGTTGATACGCGAGCATGCAAATACTTGTTCAATATCTAAATTATTTTTTCTTCTTCAAACACAACCCCGGCGTCATGTGATGTAAGTTGTTGAATACTTCGTGAAACCACAATAAATAGAGAAATAAAGTTAAATGACAGTTAACAACAATACAAGAATGCACATTGCAAACATTTTTCTAATTTCCATGTAGCTATTATACCTCCCGACATTGTTGAATATCATGCAATGTGCTTTGCTAAGATTTTTCGTTGTCATTTCATATTGTGTTTTCTACGTGGTCCGCCACCGTTACTAACACTTATTGACAGTAATAGAAATGTAATTTCTGCCCCTAAGACGTATCAGATCGCGTTTAAATTAGTATATTGAATATTCCTGACTGGACAAAAATTTACTACCATATTAATAGTAAACGATGTTTTCTAAACGTAAATATAAATACACTCATACACTCCCCCCTCCCCTCCACTCTAGTGGTAATACGTTTTGTTCTACTTATTGAAATTTACATTTTTTTTTTATATTTTTTTTAGGCCTATTGAGGTGTGACCTTCAAAAAGGGTATACTGCACAGTACAAATAGTGGCTGAAGGCTGAAGCAAAGCAGGAAAGAAAACGACAAAAGTCAACAGCTGCACAGCACAGTGGGAACAGGGAAGTGCTTCGAGTTTAAGCCGACTTCAGAAATAATTGGATAAAACCATAATCGATATTCTGACTTTCTGCTAGGGAAGACGACGGGTACCTGATACCCGCCCGACAAAGTCGGGTACGGGTTTGTGTTTTCACTGCCTGTTTACCCGAGAAAACCCGGTTCCTGAAATTGAGATCTGCGATTTACTATAAGCCAAATGTTTTGAATTGATTCATCATTTATTACGTATTTTATTTTTGTGCTTGGCGGTATTTCCCTTAGAAATAGAATCGTGTATAAATAAAATGCCCACTTTGTTAGTTTTCTTTGTTCATGCCGCCGGATTCTGACTTCTGTTCATGTAGGGTTTGCCTTCCCACCCCTCCACGAGCAATCTTTTTGCATGAATCGGCGTGGCCTTGAGCTTGAGTGGCAGTTGTGAGCCTTTCATCCCGCTCCAATCCTCGAACCCCGCACTGTTGTTCTGTTTCCGTCTATAACTATCTTTTGTCATGGGTGTTCAACTTTTCACCCCAAAATATAAAGAAACATCTTAGCCTACCTACAATGTCCATCACTCATCTTACCCGATCTAGCGCTAACATTTTCATCCTCACATCCAACCATATATATTACAACCAATGTCCAACCCACCTTTGCAGTAAAATTTATAACTTTTTCTTTTTTTTTCCTATGCAGAGAGGTGGCTTTCTCAGCCATTCTTCTTCCTGCTTCCCAACTCACAACAAACTTCCCCAATCAATAAAAAATTCCACATCTCTTCCACTTTTTAAATACAGACTAAAAACTTCCCTCTTAATTAAATCATTCTACACTTTGAAAGAATTTTTTGATAATTGACAACTTAAATTCCCGTTTCTCTGACCCATCCTTACTGTTATTTCTGAATGTAGACCTATGTGTATTTTGTAGTTTCGTAGTTTTGTATGAATATTTTATTTTGTGTGTATAATGTTTGTACCAATATTTTGTACTCTGTAGGCCTACAAATCACATGGTGAAATAAAAATAAAATAAAATAAAATAAAATAAAATAAAATAAAATACCTAATCCCTGCTACTACAATAGGCTATATTATTTGTAGTGTTACACTTGACGAGAGTAATATTAAGCAGTTGCCCCACTTGATTTTTTTTTTAGGCCTAAGCCTTCACTATAACCTGCGGGTATATTAAACGGGTACCCGGGTTGTAAAAAAGTCGGGTTTCGTCATCCCTATTTAAAAAATAAAGAAAATTAGACATCATTTTATTAATTGGTTAAAACTCTCTTTCCCTAATAGTCTACCCACTCTGTTACAAGAACTGATTTTCAGTGGAGGACATTTATACTATTTATTATGTGCTTCGTTGCTATGACGGCTCTAAAGTCACGGCCGTTTACATATGTCAGTATCCCATTGAGAGACTAAAGTAAGTTGCAAAGTTCAAAAACCCACGCCAGAAACCTCTCTTTCTTTCTCACCTGTCGCGCTTGCCGTCGTAGTCGACCGAGAGTTCGGGCTGAACAAACTCGTCGGGCGCTATCCGCGCGCCTGTGAACCTGGCGCCCACCTTCCGTGGACGTTCCATGCAGTCCTTGCGCTGGTGTGTTATCGCGCCGCAGTTCTCGCATGCGCCCTTGCGGAACTTGATGGCGACGGAAGACTACACGAGGAAGACGGTTCACGATACAGAACTGCTGTTTGGTTTGGAGATTATTCCAATCGCTTCACATCTCTGTTGTTGTGATCATGGCATTCGAGACGACGAGGGGCGATAGATGACGATGGAGGACAATTACAAAGTAAAAATATGCCTTATATGTGGGATTGGAACCCACGTCCCTAGGAGCCGTGCGCTTCTAGGACCTACGCCCCAACCGCAAGCAGCTTCATTTTCAAGGTATAAATAACTGACCAGTGACCACTTATATATGCAATATAAATGCGGCTAATGAAATACAATTCGAATGAAATACAATATAGGCTACCCCTAATCAATTCAATGAACTATAGAGTGCTAGGTAGCCTATGTATTGATTGTAGTGTTGGAAAATTTCATGAAATTTATGTTTTTGAAAGTTTCATTGAAAGTTTCGTTGAAAGTTTCATGAAATATTGAAATTTTGTGAAAGATTGATTTTCATGAAAATTTGACACATTACCATGAATTTAATGCATTTTATTAGGTTGGTATAAAATAGGCTATGTATAAAAATAAAGAAAGGACATTTTGACTTAACCTGTCACTCTCAGGGCAGGTATATATACAGATACCAATATACTTCTCTTAGTTTTATTAGAGAAATCTGAATATACGTTTACCACACGAACCAAGTCCGTACTTAGGGCGTGTCTGATTTGGAAGTTCACGTATTTGTCAACTTGTACTTGTACTTGTGTACTCGACTCGTGAACTTCCGAACTTGACTTGACTTCGTAAAACGTCCGTAGTGGCGGCCGCAATCAATAAAATTAGGCATAGTTTATGTTACACAATAAAGATCATAGGAAGAACAATTATTTCAACTTAAATGATGTTCAAACTACAAATATAAGTAATAATTTGATAATTTTACATTTCCAAACAGTGCCTGGTTTTCTGACAGCCATTTTTTGTAAGTCAAGTTCACGAGCACGCAAGATTTTGTACTTGTGAACTTCCATACTTGTCTCGCAAACTTTGCATTTCAGACATCAACAATGACGTCACTTCCGTACTTAAGACAAGGTCAAGTTCGTACTTAGCAAGAAGTACGCATTTATTGCTCAATTCAGACACGCCCTTAGTTGTACTATACGTACTCGACAATCAGCTCCAGTTTCTGTTTACTTTACCACGGATTCTGAGATTGTACATTATCTAAATTTAGTAAATATTACTGATCGGAAGTGCGTGCTGGCTCGGATACTTTCTCGGTACATACAAACGTGTTTACCAGGAAAATCTCGTACGAATGCAGTTTGTAAGTTCGAATCGTACAGACTCGGTTTGCGTAGTAAACGTAGTATATTTATCTTTTACTCGGCCTCTGGAGTCTCAAACTCTGTAAAGTTAGGCTCAACTTCACTGTCACTGTCTATGTGACCAATCAATATACTGTATTCTGAATAACTTTAAAAGTAATAAATACTTAACTAGTAACAATGTAGCTATAAAATATCAATCTTTCACGTTTTTTTGAAAGTTTCACTTGATGCCTTGAAAGTTTTAATTTGAAACTTTCAAGTTGAAACTTTCAAGACTTCCAACACTAATTGATTGTGTTGTAAACTTGTACAATAAGTAGTGGTCCGGAGTCTATACTTCGATTTGAGCCCTAACCCCGGACAAATTGCAACAGAAGCAAATTTGGTATCAATCGATTCAGAAACTAAAATTGTTTAACATAGTCAAAATTCTCTAAAATCCACATAGGGTGGATGGGTCTAATCAACCAATTAATCAAAAAGTAATTAATTTCAATAAAAAAATCTTGTCTTTTTTAAACATATCGTGTTTGGTATGAAACGAAAGCTTATCAAACGTACGTTTAATAAAAAAATAACTTAACAACTTGTTATTGATTCTAAGGTCAGCAGAGGTCACCAAAAGGTCAAACATGAGATTTGTCATTGAATTTTTAAAAAATGTTTGCTGTGTGCATAAAAATACAATACAATTGTCAGATCGCTATGAAAAATGAGAAAATTATGTCACAATGCGGAAATTAATGCCAGTGAAATCATAAATTAATTACAGTTATTAATTATTTACTAATATAAATTGGTTTTGTTGTTATGAGTATGGGCATACTCAAATGATAGCTTTCATCGAGGCGAATAAATATCAAAGCAAATTAAACAGTTTAAGGTTATCTTAATGAAAGTGACTATGAAAAATTGATTTTTTTGTTAATAAACTTACTAATTAATTGAAAAATTAATTAATTAATTAATTAATTAAATAACTTAAAATTGAAAAAGTAGTAAAAAAATTGTAGTATTAAAAGTAAAGTAGCTCTTGGAATGCAATTTCATCATGTTTTCGCATCCAGATGTCTTATAGAAACCCTCAACAGACATGAATCTTGTTGCTGTTACAAAGAGGTGAAAAACTTTGAACGAAGCGCAGCTGTGGCACAGGGTTGAGATAATCAGACCTCACAGTTCCTCCGGGAAGTGCAATGCAGTTTATTGCTGACAATGCAGATCACAACATACAGAACCTCGATGGGCATGGAACATTCCACGGTATGCCTATAAAAGCTGCTATCACACCTGCAATACAATTGAATAAATATATCTCAAGGATGGACTGATATTGGGGCTTTACGTCTCATATTTCTGAAACTTGGCCATTCGATTGATTGATTGATTAATGGGGCTTAACGTCTCATATTTGTGCAACAATAGTTAATCGAGACGATGAGCGGGTGATAATGAAGATGAGAAGATGATGAAGAATAAAGCCACATCCGAATCAGATACATTGTACGTCACTTGGGTCGTCATAAGGGAGTCCAGCAAGGGCGGGCAGGGCCAAGTGGGAGGAGAAATATTCAGTAAGACAGTGGGGGGGGGGGGGGGGAGGGACAGGGTCTTCTTTCGTCGCCTCTTACGACTAGCAGAGTCACTCTGGACCTATTCTTCCCCGGGCCCAGATGGGCATTGGCCATTCGAGACGATGAGATATATCCCAACGAGAAATACATCAAGTGAGGAAATATTGATCTGAAAAATAGACATACGATTCTATGAACCACTGCCTCCTTAGCCACGCATTAATAAAGACAATCCCCTTATCAAATAGCCAATCCTACGTACTGTCTGGATGTACTGTGGTAGACTTCGTGGCTTCTTAAAACTCCACGACCAGGATTGCTAGGTACAATCCAAATGGTTATGAAAGGAGAGGACCCGGGAAAGTAATCATTTATCATGTTTCCAATGATTGACATGCACTCAAGCGACCCAACGTTTTTACTCTACATTGCTGTTTGTATAGTAGGCCTACCAAGCAAGTCGCTAGAATACAACACCAGACCAACACCAGTCAAATTAGGTGTCTTCCACACTCATGCAAATGAGTTTTCTTGATGCTATAGGACTTAAGGATATGCCATGTCAGGTGTAGGTTTAGCAGAACTTCCCGAAACGCGATCTATGCCAAAAATACAGTTGTCCACGTCCTCAATGGAGACGCATTTTTTCGAACAATTCATATTCGTTTTTTGGCTAACGCAGCTTTGAATGCATTATTGTTCAAATACAAGTACAACTCATAATTAATTAAAACTACTTATTCGCGCAAGTCCACAACTGCCACGAAAGTGTTTCAAGGATATGATACACTCGATGTAATCGAGTCAATAGAAGCAAGGGCCATATATGATGAAGATATTGTTGAAACATGCTTTTCTGTATATGAGGGGTGGTTGATAAGCACCGTATCGGCTGAAGACGCAGTCTGTGCGGACGTGCTTCGAGGCGTTGACAAGAGAATAGAGGATCACAAAAGGTCTTGGCCCCCAATCGTACTGCTGCTCTTTCGTTACAATACATGGAGATGGTAGATATAATTAAAAACTTCATCAAAGCCGAAAGAATAGGTTACTGGATGCTCCATTTGAAGTCAGTACATCACATGCTGTTTTTTGCATCTCTAAGTAGCAAAATGTACGCAAGGAGTGCAAGATTGTACTAACAAAAGGTGTTACAATTGAAAAAGGAGGATTCTAAAATGTATAAGCAGTTTAGAGAAGGACTGTGCATGGGATCAGAAGAACATACCATGATGAAGAATATTAAATCTCGAGGTTTGACAAGAGGACGAGGGATGACCGAAGTACAGAGAAATATCTAGACAGATGCAATGTCGAGTTGTTTTGAGGTACATGAGTCTATGCAACACCTCATTAGATTGATGTACCCAATTTCAGATCAACACAAAGCGTCTTCCAAAGCCAGGCAAGAGAGAGACAGAATGGTCATGGATAAGTTCTTATTTTTAACTAATATGAATCCAGACTACCATGTTCATGCGATGTTCCTGCAGAAAATAAGGTCTTCACTGCTCAATTGCCTGCCGAAATAACCAAGAACTTAGCTGCTTTAACAGACCTATTAAAGACGAGAATTACAGCGGGTTCGAGAACGATGCAGTTGATTCTTAGTAAACAAGTAATGTATCTACAACAATTGAGTATATATTATATTAATTGTATTGATACATTCTCCAATTGTATATAATGTTTTACATTTTTCTTACTACTTTTTAATTAATGAGTTGTGTATTGATCGAATATCAATAACAAGTAATTTAATTAATTAATGAGTTAGTCTATTAGCGCACTAATCAATTACAAATAGTCCCTTTTATTATTATAAACTTAAATTGATTTGTTTCGATATTCTCCTTGATGAAAGCTATCATTTGAGTAGCATCATGTCAATACTCATAACAACATACCAAATTATAATAGTGATTAATTAATAACTGTAATTAATTAATGATTTTACTTGCATTAATTTCCACATTGTGACATAATTTCCTAATTTTTAATAGATATCTGACAATTGTATTGTATTCATATGCACACAGCAAACATTTTTTTAAAATTCAATGAAAAACCCCAAGTTTGACCTTTTAGTGACCTCTGGTGACCTTGAAATCAATTTAAAGTGATTGAGTTATTTTTTTGTTTAATGTACGTTTTATAAGCTTTCGTTACATACCACACACGCTATGTTTAAAAGAGATGTGATTTTTTAATTGAAATTAATTACTTTTTGATTAATTGGTTGATTAGACCCACCCACCCTATGTGGATTTTAGAGAATTTTGACTATGTTAAACAGTTTTTTTTTCTGAATCGATTGATACCAAATTCGCTTCTGTTGCAATTTGTCCGGGGTCATTTCGTATAGACTCCGGACCATAGGCCCCTACTTAACATTATAAAGACAATAGTAAAGTCGCTCCACAGCAACTTTGGGGCTGGGGACGTCACAGATGAGTGAGGCTTGGCCAACCAAATGTCCCGCTGATTGGTGCCGACACACCCATCAGTGACGTCTCTAGCCCCAAAGTTGCTGTGGAGTGACTTTAACTGAGGTATTTGATTTACGGGGACGTAAATCAATCTTGGACGGGGAAGACCAAGGAAGAGATGGAAGGAAAAGATTGCTGAAGACTTACAGAAGAGAGGAGAGAACTGGGAGCAAGTAGAGGAAGTACGATTGTGGGAAGATAGGAAGAGGTGGAAAAATTTGGTTGTGAAACCCAAGCTGACCCTGCCAGAAGCAGGAAACGGTGATGGATAATGATGATGATTTGATTTACAAAATGTGATTACAAAACTACAACCACCAATCAGAAACTTTGATACTTTGAACCTGTTCTAAATCTGTTGTGAGTAGGCCTATTGGATTGCATACCTCAAGTGAGATGCTCATAAGGTTGGGACACAGGTCCTAGACGTACCTATGCTACTGAGGGACGTGGGTTCCAATTTCGCAAATGGCATGTTTTTGTAACTGACCTTAATCTTCATCTCTCATCCCTCATCGCCTCGAATTACATGGTCACAATAATAGACATACAAAGCAACCAGAATCAGAATCCAAGCTACCGTACCTACTACAGTAAAAACTTCTTTATAACAAACTCTTGAGGACTAGATAATTATTTTGTTATACAGAACCTTTTGGGACCTCAAAAACAATTTGTTATATATAGATCATTTTGTTATAGAGATGTTCTTTATAAAGAAGTTTCACTGTATTAGTTTGTCTCACTCTAAATAATTAGGTATTAATTTAGTTAAAACAAAACAACCATTATCAATAAATTATTACAAAGGCCTACGCTAGATACTTCAAACACTGACTCGTTAAAAGTTTTTCAAATCACTGAGGGCTGGTTAACTTTTTCAAACAAGTTGCTTTTAAATGTTAAGCCTGGCCCCCTAGTCATACAGAGTTCTAGAATATTTGAGCAATACGTAGGCCTATGTTACGTAGGCTATGTACAGTGGCATTTCCTGTAGGCGATAAGGGCAGGTGGGGTTGAGTTGCATCCTACCAACAATTCCAGTAGACCTACAGGACAATATAATCCAATACTAGAAGAAACAATTCAAATCTTATTCAATCTGCCAATTTTCTGTGCCATACAATGGATTTTTGATTTTAGTAGTGAACAGAAAATTGTCGTTAATAGCAGCACCAGCCGTGTCCGTTCTCGATGCGTTGTACAAAGTGATGCTAGCTTCAGGTGGGGCTAGACCCGCTTGCCCTACCGCTTATCGCTGCAGCTACTAGTGAGTAATACACGGTTTGTACGGTGCCAAGTGGGCCTAAGTAAGGCAAGTGCCTTTGGTGCTAAAACACCAACAGTAGGACAAATCCAATGCTTACTTCACGTAGCTGTTGCATACTGCATAACCTTACCTGGATACTGAGTGCAGACTCATGTGGAGTAATGGACTAGGCCTAGGCAAGTGAATTTTAAAATGTTGTTTTATGTGTGCACATTGTATGACCGTGCGTTTTGATCATGAATTACGTTGGTCATTTGTTGTCAATCAATATAAATGCATCAAGTCTTTCAGAAAAGCTTCAAATTAAAAATCAAGGCCCACATCAACCACAAACTTATAGATGTGGTCCTATAAAGTGGTATAGGTAGATAAGATATGGCAGGATCTCTTTCAATTATTGAATGAGTTGCTAATGGCTTTTAATATTAAATATAGTACAACCTTGATATAACGTCGCTGCAGGGACTATTGATTTTCGACGTTATATCAAGCACGACATTGTATCAAATCAACTTAAAAAAGGTAACTGATTTATGGCTTAGTTTGAAGTAAATGTATTCTTTGGGGCAACATCAATAATGAAGGGACTGAAAACAAAATAGTGACAGATTAGATTTGTTGCAGAGTATGACCTGGTAGCCTAGATGCGGTAGATAACGTAACCATCCAGTGCTTTTAAGATTATGCCTATCTCACTAGGCCTAGTGATAAACTGGTTTATTTCCATTTTGGGTCTTTGTCGAGACAATGTATTAGACTCAGATAAAGGGCAAAGAAGCACTGGCCGGCAGGCTGGCTATGAGTCACCCGCCCGGGGCCCTCTACCTGAGCCGGGTTTTGTAGGGTTGAGGAGGGGTGGGGGGGGGGGAGTAAACTGACAGTTAAATTCAATTGTAAAAACAGGAATTTTATCTGAAAAGACGTTATATCAATTGTTTTACTAATGTAGGCCTAGGGATGTTAATTTAGCCACGTACTATCGCATTTGACGTTATATCAGGAGAGGTATTATCAAGAGAAGATTATCATTGCGTCTTATGGGGTTTCGCCGGGACTTTATCAAAACGATTTGATAATGCGAACAGCTTTGTATCGGACGACGTAATAACAAGGCTGTACTGTATCTTATATAGTGGCCCAGTCATATTATGTTACCTACTCGGGACATTAGAGTGCCTAAAACTCGTTAAAATGGTCCCAACACAATGAAGGAACCTGCATTTGATGGGTGAACACTTTGAAAGCAGGAAACACCACTGGCTACATGTAGATAGTAGGCTATAGGCCTACACAAATTAGTAAGAATATTTTCATTTTTATTGTACTTACAGTGTCAACTCCTCTCTTGTACCACTCGTCTAACCTAGATACATCTTTCTCCTTCTCTGGCTGAGGACGTTGGTGCTTTAACGTTGGGCCCTTGGCACCGAAATACCATGGTGCTGCCGAAATGTACTGAGGTATGTGGGGGTTGATATCTCTCCCTTCTTCATCCACAGCCGCAGGAGCTGTACCAGCCTACAGAACAAGATACAACTTTGCTTTAAAATGCGAGTGATAAACAGGTGCAATTGTGTGTGAGTGTGCAAGTGTGTGTGTGTGTGTTGATTTGAGTGATGCCAATAAAAATGAGAATTGTGATTAAAGATAATATGGTACCTGATGCGTAGGAAAAGTTGTGAACTTGAGGCCAGTGTCAAAAGGATAGGCTTTTATTTTAAAAGCCTTGTAGCATTGTATGGTAGAGAATTAGTTTATTTTGGCTTCGGTTCTGACACAAAGGTATAGGCCTAGAATTCTTTTTTTTACCATCTTAAAGAGCAGTAGGCCTAAGATTCTTCTTTAAAGGCTAGGCTATATCATATTTGTGATTTAAATTGTAAATGATCTTTGAATTAATGAATTTTATGAATTCAAGTTAGATTGTTGTGCATATGACCTTGACACAGGCCTACAGAATTATTCTTTTCAAACATTTCTAGATTAAAAATTAAAATTAAGATTGAGCTTATGATTATGCAGCCTACTAGTTAGGGCCTGGCTGAAACCCCATGACATCACCTCTGCTGTACGCCAACATCCACACATAAGTTACTATTATTAATTGTATGAGGCAGTGCCTCCAGTGGCACCTACCTAAAGTTATGAAAGGTGGTAACTCTATGACAAGTAACCTATTGACTAGATAGACATGTAGGCCTACCTTCCGCGCCTCCTCGAGTTCTTTTGCTTTTCTCCAATCCTCTCTTGACTTTTTCTTAGGCTCGTCATCGCTGCCTGAAGTTTGGTTTCTGATGATCTCCGATACAGGGACATTTGTAGTCGGTTCCATTACTGTCAATGAAGTAGGTTGTAGTCCAAGCCTACTAGGCAAAGCACAGACTAGTCAACCAGTTGTTGAAATGCTGCAAAGAAATCCCATGTACAATAGAATTATGCTTACATAGTATTGTGTTTGAGGCCTTGGTTGATGTAAAAGAAAAGTAATATCCCGTCTAGGTAAGCCGAGGGTTAGACTCAGCCTAGGTTATAGGGATAGGATAGTGTACACGTGTAAACGTTTTTGTACATGGTTACTGTTTTCATCTAAATATTAAACACATGGACGGTGGACCTGTGCACGCCGCCCACACAGAGAAACTGTGTGCGACCGGCCAGTGTCGACCGACGGCATGCCGCTGAACAAACATCGGCATCGCATACGAAATACATGTACAGTGCACTGCACACCCTAACCCTAATTCATGTGACATTCTTTTTGAGTAGGCAGGCACGAACTTGTACACGCCTTTCACAGAGAGACGTTACACATTTACTGAAATACACGGTTTTGCCCATCCCTAGGCCTACTAGATCTAGGCCCCTAGGTAATATATCCCTAGGGTATATTCTAATAAAATGTATTTGCTTTCCTAGGCCTAGGCTAGGCCTAGGTCCTATCCCGTAGACTGCCTTGTGTGTGCTTGTTAATAACTATGGTGCAATGATATAGTATCACGAGGGTTAGGTTGGTGAAAGGAAATTTAATCGGTTCTCTGCCTGGCTACCCCCCTCCACAGACAACTTTGGCTGCCAGTTAACAAAAACATTGGGTTTATACGAAGAGTCCTTACGAAGAAAGGATTGTAAATAAGGGAGGAGGTAATTAGAAAACTCCCCAATGAACGATTGCCTACTGTGAGAAAATAAGAGTCAAATTATGTGACTGACGTCTTTACTTGAATAACAACTGAAAAAATCAAGTTATAAGCTTGTTAACATAACCTCACTTTTTTAGCCACAGCATAAACGTATGAGTTTGAGCCTTTTCTTTGCCTTGAAATTACGTCCAGATGAGTACTGGGCTATCAGATAAATAATCGTGGCTATATACTTAAACAAGTAAAACAATTAAAACATACAAAATAATGTACACAACAAGACTTACAGTGTGTTTTTATTATTGTGGTTGAATATTGACGTAACTTATCGCCATCTTTGCTTGCTTTTGGTGAAACTTTCGATCACATCACATCGATCTTCGATCACATGTTTCTTTCGAGAACGATTATTATGGCGCTCCTTTCAAAAATATTAATTAATATGTTCGATTGCGTGTTTCAAATCTACGAACTTAAATTTTTTTAAATTCAAATTTCTATAAAAATTATAATTCATATTACCTGTTATTGTATCGTATGCTTCAGATAGTACGTAATTATTTATTTATTTATTTATTTATTTATTTATTTATTTATTTATTTATTTCTTTATTTATTTATTTATTTATTTATTTATTTATTTATTTATTTATTTATTTCTTTATTTATTTATTTATTTATTTATTTATTTATTTATTTATTTATTTATTTATTTATTTATTTATTTATTTATTTATTTATTTATTTATTTATTTATTTATTTATTTATTTATTTATTTATTTATTTATTTATTTATTTATTTATTTATTTATTTATTTATTTATTTATTTATTTATTTATTTATTTATTTATTTATTTATTTATTTATTTATTTATTTATTTATTTATTTATTTATTTATTTATTTATTTATTTATTTCTTTCTTTCTTTCTTTCTTTCTTTCTTTCTTTCTTTCTTTTTTTCTTTCTTTATTTCTTTCTTTCTTTCTTTCTTTCTTTCTTTCTTTCTTTCTTTTTCTTTCTTTCTTTCTTTCTTTCTTTCTTTCTTTATTTATTTATTTATTTATTTATTTATTTATTTATTTATTTATTTCACCGTATGATTTGTACTTAATGCAAATATTGGTATAAACTATACAAAATAAAATATACATACAAATCTATAAAACTACAAAATACATTAAGAAATAACAAAAAGGATGGGTAAGAGAAATAGGAATTTAAGTTGTTGTTATCAAAGAATTCTTTTAAAGTGTAAAATGGTTTTATTGAGAGGAAAGTGTTTAGTCGATGTTTAAAAAGTGGAAGAGATGTAGAGTTTTTTACTGATTGGGGGAGTTTGTTATAAATTTTACTACAAAGGTGGGTAGGACAATGGTTGTAATAAAGATGGTTGAAAGTGGGGATGAAAATGTTAGCGTTAGATCGTGTAAGATGAGAGTGATTGACATTATTGACAGGGAAAAGGTGAGGGTTAGAGAAAACAAAAGAAGCAGCTGTTATTATAAGTATTGATGGTAATGTGAGAATGTGTAATTTAATGAAATGTGGTTAACATGATTGCCTTTGGGATATACCTGCAATGATTCTAACGGCACGTTTTTGAATAATAAAAACACGCTTCGCTTGTGGGGACGAGCCCCAGAAGAAGATACCATAGGAAATGATGGAGTGAATGAAGGCATGATAAACTAGCAGCAGTGTGGATGGGTTGACGATCATCTTGAGCTTGCGAAGCATGTAACATCCTCTCAGGAGACGGGGAGCAATGGATTGTACATGGGGGGACCAGTCTAGAGATACACTGATTGTGAGCCCAAGAACTTTGACAGTCACTTTTCTTGGTATGCTTAGGCCTTCTAAACTAAAGTGGACTAGAGAGCATATTCCGAGCACCAGGACGAAAGTTAAGGAAAAATGTTTTAGATGAATGAGTCGCTAGACGATTATTTGAGTTGTAAGAGGAAATTTTGGAGATATGAGTATTCGCAGCTTTAGTTAATTGAGGGGCATTAATTTTTGGGGATGTGAGTAAGGAAGTGATATCATCAGCATAGAGGGTTAGAAATGAATTAACACAATCAGGAATATTGTCACTGTGTAGAATTTGATGTAAATCATTAGTGTAGAGAATAAAAAATAGGGGTCCAAGGACTGAGCCTTGAGGGACACCATTTTTAACATCTTGTGGAATGAATAGGACTGGTATGTTAGAGGTTGTAGTTTTTATTTTTACAACTTGCGTACGGTCTAATAAGAATGAGGCTATCCAGTCGAGTGCAGGTCCATTAATACCTAGGGAAGAGAGTTTGATGAGAAGAATTTGATGATCAATAGGCAACACGCGTACGATTTTTTTGTTAATCCAAACACTTAGTTTAATAGTATCAGATACAAAAAGTATATTAACAGGGAAGGATACCATTACCTCAAAAACCGCACAAAATTTTCATTTTAAAATTATATCACAAGAATGGGCTTCGAAATCGAAAATCTGAATCAACAGCGCACTGTGGTTTAGTAAGCTCTACACATTGAATGCTCTAAGTCGTGACATATTAAAATCAATATGTTTTTTTATAAATAATAAATTTTATTACTAATTATCGAATTATAATCAAAATACTTCGCTAATGGTTATATTATTTTATTCAATCTGTAGGGCTTACCAAAGCAAAGTGCGCTGCTGATTTAGATTTTAGATTTCTTGTTGCAATCTTGAGATATAATTTAATAACTCAAATTTTCTGCGGTTTTTGACGTAGAGACTACCCTTTGCCCTTAATGCAAGTCCCAAGTAAAAAAGAAATTTTTAAATAGGTTTAATGTGGTCGCATTTATTGAAGTTTAAACACGGGGATCTGAAACGCGTACAGGTGGCTGTGACGCAATGATTCTGTAGAGGTGGCGTAACAGACCAATCGCTGAGGCGGTGAGCGTACCAAAAAAACCATGACGTCAAATCCACTCTACATGGCGGCGGCTCGTTTTTCGCGCCCTTTTATTTATCGTTACTAAACCAATTATTTTGAGGCATAGACTGATCCGTTTTTCAAAATTCAAAGACACAAAATTATTAAATAAGAGACAAGGTATTTAAAAATCGATTAAAATTTTCATTCGCGTGTTCCCTATTGTGTCGAAGGCTTTGCTTAGGTCAATGAATAGACCAATTGCTGAATTTCCCTTGTCTAGTTCCGAGTACAGGGAGGATAAAAAGGAGAAAATTGCAGTGGTAGTAGATCTCTTAGATCGAAATTCATAGTGACAGGTCTACCAACGTCGAATAGGTTAGAGGAGGGACTGAGGGGCGGTGACGCGATTTAAGGTTGGTACCACTTCTTCCATGTAAGAACATGGCAGCAGGGGTAATTTGAAAAAGGGGTTATTATTTTAAAATTAATTTATACCCAAAAAATAAATCACACCTTCTTCAAGTTTGCGGGCGATATTTGGTTTCATTTCATACGTTGGCTACAGAATCAACGTAGAAATTAAGACCAGTAATATAGGTAGACGGAGTATGACGTCATCGCGAGTGAGACCATCATTGAATCGAGGCAAACCACGTGATGTGGGGACACAGTCCTCAGAAATGATTAGTGAAGGTACTGTTGATCTTAGTTAACATATTTTTAATTTGCACTAATTGAAAATGATTATTTTTCTTTACACAACGATGTACTGTTTGTACTGTTCATACGTAGACGCTTTAAATTGCCGCGCATCCTGTCCCCACATCACGTGGTCTGCCTCGATTCAATGTTGGTTTCACTCGCTGCCGGTCGCTAGCATCTGCCAAGGTCCACTAGATCGCTTGTAGCGCGCGCAATTACTCCGCTAGGAGTAAATCCAGTAGACCTTGGCATCTGCTTGAACAGCTGATTGTAGCATCCAGTAGGCTGTGTGCATGTTGCTAATGGTGAATGGCGTACATATACATAGGCTCTAGCCAATTCAACATAATTAAATTGATTTAAAACATAAATATGTACTATTTTACGCATGCGCCTTTCATAATTGGAAAGATACAGTAACAGCTTGACATAAAAAGTGATTTTTGTTAAATTTCGTCGAAAAAAAATATTTTTTATTCACTCCGTAAATTCCAATTAAATGATATTCAAATTGAATAAATAAAAAAAACATCAATAACAAAGTTCATAATCCTGAAATCCGTGCATAGCATGCGTGGCATGTAGCCAAAACAACATATTTAAACTGGTTTAAAACATTCAAATTTGAAAAAGGGGTAATTTATCGAAAATACTGTGATTATTATACAGTAACTTGTGTTTAAGTTGGTGCACCTGCTGATAACAAAGAACCAAAGCACGTATTTTGCTGCAGATACATTTCTCTTCATCCCAGTTTTGAACAATCAATGGCGAATGGCGTGCATCTAGGCTTAGGCATTAGGCAAACAGAATTAAATTGATTTAAAACATAAATACGTACTATTGGAAGCATGCGCCTTACATTGGAAAGATACAGTAACAGGTAACATAAAAAAGTGATTTTTGTTAAATTTCGTTGAAAAAAAGTATTTTATGTTCACTCCATATAAGTTACACCTTCTTCAAATTGAATAAATGAAAAACATCAAAAACCATCATCAACATCAAACTGACGGGCCATTGGACTGAAACATTATGTGTAGTGGCCCTACTAGACGGGCCATTGGACAGAATATATTCTGTGTAATGACCCTACTGGACGGGCCGTTAGACAGAAATACTTGTTAGAAAAATCTGAAGCAGATTTGTGTTGAAAATCATTTCTGTGCAAAGGCACTTCTGTGCAAAGGCATTTCTTGACACGCAGATGATATTTGTAAAAAATATGTCTAGCGACCCGTCCAGGCATAGGCGCCGACTACGGGGGGGCTTGGGGTCTAGCGCCCCCCCTGAAAAATGTCAGGGGGGGCGGAGCCCCCCCTGAGATTGATTCCAACACTTACGAAAAATACGATATTTTCTCATATTGATGCGTGAACTTATAACTTTCGTTCGAAACTCGCCAAAAAGATTAGCAATCTTCAAGTAATTTCAAGATGACGATTCACAAGCAATTGAGGCCATTTTGCCAAACACGGTGATGGTGTTTCGTATCAAATCGAATCTTATTATCAAACGATTATAACGTTTTTGCAAGACGTTCAATTGACAGGCCAGGGCGATGGGGCTGAAAAAGCCAATGGATTTCTGTTAAAATTTCTCCAGTTTTGAAACGTACTATTTCACGTCGTTCATGATCAGTGAAGGTCGAAATTTTCCAAAGCACTTACCTCTATTTTTAAATGGCACAACCTCAACACAATTACAACGGCAATCGAGGTATTAGTATTACGTCGTGACGGATTTTTAGCGACTTGGGAAAAATCACTGTCGAGCTTACAAGCTTGATTTAGTAGAGCCAAACGTTTCCAGAGAAAAGAAAATACCCTATTCAAGTTTGGGATCAAACTTCATCCAGTTTTCGAAATGGGTTTCAGGAAAAAGTAATCAATTACATGGCCAAAATAAAACAATTTGCAACTTGAAAGATCGATGGAGAAAATGAAACGTTTTTTTCAAGGGGGATTTTGATATTTCTCTGAACTATAGCACCCCCATAGACCTCTCCAAACTTCGTGATGATGATATTTTGGGTTTTACGTCCCATATGTTTGCAACGAGGCTAATCGAGACGATGACTGGGGTATTATGAGAATGAAAAAACGCCACATGACATCCATGCCCAAGCCAGGATTCGAACCTGGAACGCAGAGACCGCAGTTTACTACCAACGCCTAATCAACCTCGGCTAACTGCACCAGCTCCAAAATTCGTTACTACTAACTGTGTCTCCAATGTTCATGCGAGTCATTTTTTTTTTAGCCCCCCCTGAAATGTTGACAAGTCGGCGCCTATGCGTCCAGGTACTGCCGTTGCACAGAATTTAACACAGAAAACAAATTTTGTCTAGTGGCCCATTCAGACTCTTTCGAAATTCTGTCGAACGGGGATTCTGTGCAATGGCGATTCTGTGTAAAGGCCCTCATGGTTTTGGACTCTAATAAAAATCATAATTCTGTTGAAAGACCCGTCCAGAAACACTTGAAAATAATATTCTGTTGAATGGACGTTCTGTGTAAAGGCAATTCTGATGTGGCCCCGACCCCTAATAAAAATCATAATTCTGTTGAAAGACCCGTCCAGAAACACTTAACCCTTTGAGGCCCAGCGATTCCATTTGGAATCGTACTTAACCATAATATTTTGATCATAGCTCACATGCCCAATGATGCCACCTGGAATCACGGTACAAAAACGTTTTTAAATTGTGTTGAAATTTTTTTTCTGGCTACAAATCGAACAACATTTACACGTTATGGACAATATTAAAAAATAGAAAGTGTAAAAGGATGAATATTTTCTCATTTTTGATAATTTTCCGGGACATTCAGATCCTAATAACAATGCTAATTTCCATGCGATTTTCCAAATTCTTTTTTCATATAACTCAAAGTCTGCTACCTAATTGTTGGAAGTCCAAGAACTATAAATTCATGAAACATTTTGGGAATTAATTAAAACTCAAAAAAATGTCCCGAACCTAAAAAAAATGATACTATAATTTTGAAAAAAAATGTAAAAATCTTGAAAAAAATCGAGAGTCTTATTGGTGCCGTTTAAAATGTTTTTTGATATCAAGAATTAATGTGGGCCTCAAAGGGTTAAAAATAATATTCTGTTGAATGGACGTTCTGTGTAAAGGCAATTCTGTGATGTGGCCCCGACCCGTTCATGAAGCAAAAAAATATCTATTAGTTTGAAGGGGTTCGTAAGAAGCGTGTTTAAAAAGAATACAAAAATTATATAAACAAAATTTGAGCAATATTTCAGGGTAAATTAAGGAAAAACTTGTTTGAATATAAGAAAATTGTGTTCCTACTGCATTTAGTGACCGGGTTTGATAGCACTGTCAAACTTCGTGTGTAGTACCACGGTACCCTGGCAGAAATGTTTCACAAAAAAGCGTGTAGGAACACTGTCAAGAAAAATATTGAAGACGAAAGTTTGTTTTTCTTTTTTTTAGATGTGTTTCGTTTCTACGGCTACTTTGATCATAAGAGACCCATTGACAAAAGTTTTATTTCTAAATGTGCGAAAAGTGTATGTCTAACAATAGGTAGTAAAAACAAAGGTTATTTAAATTTTCATGTACGATACATTAGAAAAATGGCGGAAAAAACATTAAAAAATCTCATTACACGGTTTCAAACTCGATCAAAAGCTACAAAAAATCTAAAACCCACATTACACGGTTCAATACTTTCGTCAAACTTATTGAATTCAAGGACAAAAAAGCATCAATTAATAGAAGCTACATTGTTGCAGTTTTTTAACAAACTGTTTTTGACTCGCTTTTGTTCTTGAATTATAAGTTTGACGAAAGTATTGAGTCGTGTAATGTCGGCATTAAACAATTATGAGTTGCACCACAAAAAAGACCAACTCGTTGGCTAGGAAATGTGCATGAATTTTCTACAGCTCTGAAAGTACGTGGAATCTATTGTTATTCATCTAAAGACATCAGAAACCTTATTTAAAAGTTTTAAAATTAACTCATTATACTTCTATAAATGTTCAAAGATTTGGATTATCTGTTTCCCGCACTATTATTTGTAAACGGTATGTGACATTACAATCCATGAAATCACTGCTTAAGGCTGGTCCACACAGATTTTTAAGACATAATGCATAAGGTTTTAAGACGTTGTTTTAAACACAACAATGAAAACAACGTCTTAAAACTAAAACTTTGTGTGAACGCCAGTACGTGTTCCTATGATTCAACTTTACGACTACGCGTTAAACCTTAAATCTTATGTCTTAAAAATCTGTGTGGACCAGTCTTTATATTATGAATGACTTTGCCACTGCCTCCTAGACGAAACAATAAATTTTCAATGTCAAACAACACCCAATATTTACTGATATTCCATGAAAATAGGTTTGGTATTATTGCTTTTATAGTATAATTGGGCTTCAAAATTTATTATTAGGCGTACCAGACATTAATTCGATTTTATATGATTTTGGATGCGATAATTTCCAAATAAGCTTTATTTTATTT
Source organism: Isoperla grammatica (assembly GCA_945910005.1). Taxonomy (NCBI): domain Eukaryota; kingdom Metazoa; phylum Arthropoda; class Insecta; order Plecoptera; family Perlodidae; genus Isoperla; species Isoperla grammatica. Next base: position 71,430,709 of record OX246738.1, read on the forward strand.
ATCATTTTATGATTGGTTGATTGCTGATTCATGGAAAGTGACGTATGCCCCGGTTTCCCGCCATAAATATGTGAAACTTTCAGCTCGTTTTTATAAATGAAACTTTATTCTATGTCATCGAAACAAAATATTTCTGTATTCAGGAAGTTAATCCTAATCTAATAAAATGCTAAATAAAAAGACGCATATTTCCCATTGGGCAACTACTACAGGCGGGAATGGGAGTCTCAAACGCGACTTTCTGCCGCTCGCAGCGCTAGCAGTACTAAAAAGCAACTTAGCCTGTCAACTGCCCAATTCAACATGGCTTCAATTTGCTACGCTCGCTACTGAGTGGAAGGTTGGGAGACTGGTGACCTAGCCTGCTATAGGTGTTACATATCATTGAATTTGTCTAACCAAGGTCCACGGGATCGCACGACGATTACGGCGATCCAGCAGACCTTGCTTACGTCTACTAGCGTCTACTTGATCAGCTCCGCCTAGCGGACGAGGCTCGAAGCCTTGCACGAAACATGGCGTCGTGTGATCCATTGGCCAATCCCTTGTCAAAAGATTTATATGTTCTCTAGTCAGACAATTAGAGCATAGATAGTAACTATACATGCTCTAAGGTCAGACACAAGGTCCTCGAACGCGCATGCTGCGCGCCAAGGTCTGCAAGATCGCTTACAGCGCGCGCGCAGCGCGAAGTAAGGTCATCTAACCTATTTCCATAATGTTAAAAATCACATGTTATTCAAATGGGAGAACCATTCAGAAAAACAAATGAATTGATCTGTCAAAACAAATTATGGGTCAAAAAGACAAAATAACAATCGGTAATGAGATTTGGTCTTTACATTCTATATATATATTTTTTTTATACTTTACGCGTAAGTTCACATTATTGGTGAGGATTATTTAAATAACAATGCGATTTTTGTAGTTGGATCCAAAATGGCGATTTTGGATCTCATTCAATGACCTTACTTTGCGCTAGGAGTAAATCCAGTAGACCTTGGCTGCGCGCACGCCAAGGTCCACTAGATCGCTTGTAGCATTTACTCCTAGCGGAGTAATTGCGAAGCTACTGGATTTACTCCTAGCGGAGTAACCACTAGATCGCTTGTAGCATTTACTCCTAGCGGAGTAATTGCGAAGCTACTGGATTTACTCCTAGCGGCGCCATTTTGAATCCAACTACAAAAATCGCATTATTATTTAAATAATCCTCACCAATAATGTGAACTTACGCGTAAAGTATAAAAAAAAAAAATTATATAGAATGTGAAGACCAAATCTCATTACAGATTGCTATTTTGCCTTTTTGGCCCATAATTTGTTTTGACAGATCAATAGGGTACTAGCAACACCAAAAGACAACAATGAAACACATGAATTGAATCGATGGACAAACAACAAGCTGTCAAAAAATAATTTCTTCTGATTTTGGAAAACAAAACAAAAAACAAACAAATACTCATTAAAAGTTTTAAATGGCGAGCAGTTACTATTGCTACACTTGTTTTTATTTCTATGGTTGCAATTTTATTATTTTGACAGCTGATGGTTTGTCCATCAGTTCAATTCATTTGTTCCATTGTTGTAGTCGGATGTGACGGGTCAGTTGCGGGTTCCCTATTCATTTGTTTTTCTGAATGATTCTCCCATTTGAATAACATGGGATTTTTAACATTATGGAAATAGGTTAGATATGGTTAGGTGACCTTACTTCGCGCGCGCTGTGCCGAGGAAGGCCTCGGCTGTGCGCGCGCTACAAGCGATCTAGTGGACGTTCGTTAAACTCCACGCACTGCGCGCGCTGATGGTGGCGATTTAGTAAACCTTGAGTTTGATCTAGTTGGCCTTGACACGGTACAGCAGTGATCCAGAGGACTTGTGCAATTGTTTTCAAAAACAAGGGTGTCGACGTTACCAACGTTACCACGGTTACAAACTTTGTTTGGTAGTTTGGCACAAATAATCTCGTGTATTTCCTTTTCGCTGAGACAATTTGATTAATTTTGATATATTTTACGCAAAATGGCTTCACCTATTGCTCTAAGGCCTGTTAACACTTTTTTACGTCGATTTAGTAATCCTTTTGTGAGAAGATATGATAGCGGGGTAGCAGAGGCAGGCAGTCCGAATGGAAAGGTAAGTCTCCTGCGGTTTCGTTTTCTGGGATGGGCTTAGACAACCACGATACATGGAAAGTATAGAATGTTTAATTGCTTATTACAATTGCTTGCTTATCTTATTTGACACAACATGACTGCATGCGGTGTACTATACTGCAATGTATGTGTTTGGCTGTACCCACTATTCAAAGGGTAATGCGTGAGTTTGGCCCCGAAATAGAATTGGCCTATATAGGATGGTATTTGTTAAATCTACGAGAATAATTTTTTTAAGGAAATTTAACAAAAATCACTTTTTTATGTTACCTGTTACTGTATTTTTCCAATTAGGCCTATGTAAGGCGTATGCTTCCAATAGTACGTATTTATGTTTTAAATCAATTTAATTCTGTTGAATTGGCTAGAGCCTATGCCTAGGCCTATGCACGCCATTCGCCATGTTGTTCCAAACTGGGATGAAGAGAAATATCTCTGCATCAAAATAAGTGCTTTGGTTTTTTGTTATCAGCAGGTGCACCAACTTAAACACAAGTTACTGTATAGTGTATAATAATCACAGTATATGTTCGATAAATTACCCCTTCTTCAAATTTGAAGAAGAGGTATCTAGACCTACGTCCGTTAATAAATTTTAACCCGAATTCGTCACTTTACTCCCCTTCTGATTTATAGTCCTAAGCATGATTGTTATGCTCACAGTCAACCGTCTCAATATTGTTTTATTTAGTGTTCCTTTACGAGGGGGGGGGGGGGGGGGGTAGGGCTTAGTGTAGCGTGTGTCCATTCGTCCCGTTTTTAATGGGACCTGTCCCAGCCCAGTGTTACCACAACTGTTCACGGGGACGCTATTCTATCTCATATTTGTAAATATGCCGATTATTAACTGTGGATCACAATAAATATATTAATATTTAAATTTGAATTTGATAATTCACCTAAAAGTAATTTTCCTTGCTTGTTCAGATTGTTTTCAATGGTGTCTGGACGATAAAAATAGAGCCAAAATTATCTCCTCTGGCGGCTGGGACTCTGCCCGTTATTTCACTTTTAAAATATGAAGACCCTAAGCCCTTTAGTAAGTGGAAGTAGCAAGGGGTTTACATTTTACAGTTATTTTTCAATAATCGCCCCTTAGTGTATGCACGTCCGCTAAGATTTCTGAATGTTTACAATTCCCCAACCCCCCCTCACCCACCCACCCCTACTGAGCCACCAACATGCAATAATGCGTTCTATTATTATTCATCCGATTGCAATAAAACTTTGGTGAGTTATTGTGCGCACGCCCGCGAAGGTTTCTGAATGAGTACAACCGTCCCCGTCCCCCCTTTGTGTACCACCAGACGGAAAAATATATTGTGTGTCAAAAAGCACTTCAATAAACAGAATTGAAACATAAACATAAACACTTTATTTCTTTCAGTGGCATCGCAACGCATGCCGGGATTGCTAGTAATACATAAAATAATGCCAACAAACTAACTTCAAGTGACACTTTGTAAGGGGGCAAACTAGTCGGCAGGACCACTCTTCCCATTGTAACTTTCGTAATATCGTAATCAATTTCCCGTACATCAAGAAGATGCCCACTCTTTACAAACTCGAGACCCTCATTAATGGAATTGGACACTCGTAGTTGTAAAAAGTCATATTTATGCTTTCAAATCTCTAATAAAACGTTCACAAGTGAATAACGCCATGACTTTCATAGGATTCGTAAGAAAACGCGGCTCTCTCGGTGTAGACTGACGAAGTGTGAAACTAGTCCGCTAGAACGCGCTGCTTCCTAGACCTAGATCACTAGCGCGATCAGTGGCCAACTAGTAGGCCTAGGTGCTTATAGTTAGCCTATGGTCATCGTCACTTAGTGCATGCTAAGAGTCATGTTTGTGTTTGTTTGGTTCACAGAAAGGACTTGTTCTCGGCGTCTATTCTGACTCCGACGAGAAAGAACACAAGATGACATCTGCTGCTCAGAAATTCAACAGTCAAACAGGTGGTAAACTGGAAGACTTACTAAGAGAGTAAGTATTAGCCTATAGGCCCTACCTATGTATGTATAACATTATATTGGCTTTTATAGCGTCGCAATTAAAATCATTAAAAATTTAAATGAAAATATCATTCCGGGATAAAAAAAGTTCTTTGGTTCCAGGCTATACCAACCACCAATTAATTGTACTTTAGTAGTCCCCCGGAATAGAGTAGATTCGGAGTAGATAAATACCACATGTGTAGTGTTGCGTCTCTCTTAAACTTACTTTATCTCTGTAAGTGTTTCTCGGATCGACTTGAGATAAGTGGCATCGTACCAAAAAATTGACAGCGCTTATTTCATATTATCATAGCAATCTTCATTTCATTTCATTTCTTAGCTGTATAACCACAATACAATATTGTATGTACATTGTCAAGATGGGTTAAATTTAAATATTACATCATAAGCTCGTATAGGCCTAGAAGTCGTTGTATTAACTTCGATTTTATAACGGTTGCTATGTTATGACGGTTTATATACTCGTAGGTCATTCAAATTTCCTACATAAATAAGTTAAAATAGGTAACTGTTAAACATATGAAGCTGAAACATTTAACAAATATAATCAAATATAAAAAATCAAATTTATTTTTTATTTTTATTTAATCAAATATACATTGGGTACACAGATTCTTTCAGATAAATATATTTCTAGAGTTAATATTGTAGCGCCAAATAATTATTTTCGAACGTCTGCAAAGTAAAATTTAAGCTTGAACTTAAAGTTAAGTTTGGTACTTCTGCTCGTAGCTCCACCCTCAGAAATGATCCTTAGTAGTATCTTCCTCTGAGTAAAGTTTGGTGCTTTTATCACAAAGTGCACGATCATTGTGCTTAAGTCCGTCACTACAAAAGTCAGTTCTGAAACCAACGTTTAAATATTTAACATTAGAAATTTATATTATAAATATATATATATTTAATTTAGGCCTATATAGCGAGAAAAATGAATGGCTGAAAGGTCATCATTGCATAAGAGGAAAAAAAAAATATTTAGTGTGTTAATTTTAGTTAAAACTATAGCCTATATCATCATATTATATGCGAAAAATGTGGGTTCCGTGTTAACTTCAACATTTTGATAGATTGTGTTTTGTGCATATCATATATCTGCAATTTCCTTTTTTCAAAGTAGGAACGCGGAGGCGTTGCCAGATGAGCGTTTTTGTTTTAAATGTCATACACAGCAATTGCATACCCCCCCCCCCCCCCCCCCCCCCGATAATAATAATAAATAAACACCGCGAAAATAAACACATATCTGCTTTACAAGATGGCGGCGTACGTTACAACATTACAACTTGGGTAAATTATTTCTATATGCACACATTTTGTCAAGTTAAGTACAGGATGCTTTAAAATGGTTTTGTTACATACTATTTTCCATGTGAAGAACAAACTCCATAATTATCAACCATGCAAAATCATATACTTAACTCGACTCTGCATTCCGCGCTTAATTTGTGTAAATTCTTCATATAATTGCTTGAAAATTATTAAAGAACTTAATTTTTAGTAGACCACAAATTTAAATCATACATTACTTTTACACCACCAATTTCAAGTAATACACAAACTAATCGTTGTATTGCAATCAACGCGTTTTTAGCGATTTATTTATGCTTATGTTTCAAAGTTAATGCTAAAGTGGTTAGCTTTGAATAGGCCTACCAAACAAAAATGTCTAGGCCTACAAACTATTGCAATAAATAAATTGAAATCATAATTAGAGTGAATAATTAAGCGAGCGAAGCGAGCATCTCTATAAGACTTTTATGGCACTCATTATGTTTGTTTGGTTCATTGCTTGCTTTTTTGTTTATTTTGATTTTTTTTTAATGTCTGTCGATAGCTTTTGAAGGTTAGGCCTAAGTCCGATGACTTTAAAATTTGGACCATCCACAAGTCTCAATGTGGATTGAAGGTGTATAGTTTGATAGCAAAATCGTTCGAAAAGTTACAAAGAGTCACCATAATTACTGTAAATATTTTTCTGAAGCAAAATGGCGGCAACATGTTAGATGGCCATATTTTGTTTCCATAAAAATATTTCTGAACACGAATATGTTATTGGGTATCGGGTTACGGGGTTATCAAATTGGCAAAGTTACACAAAAGTTACTCGAAAATATTTTTCTGAAACACAGTATCGGCAAAATGTGAGGATATTATAGTAATTTTCGTTCAGTCTGGTATAAGGCAGAAACGGTTGCGGACCGTGCAGAAAACACTATACGAAATGACAGCGAAAATTCTCAGCAACGCACATTGCACAGCATTCAACAATGTCGGGAAGTATGGAAATTAGAAACATGTTTGCAATGCGCATTCTTGAGTTATTGTTTTTCTTAGCTTTGAGAACTTTTCGCCAGGAAGTTAGTAGATATAGAGGCGTTCGCTTATCAACGCGTCACACAAAGCGTTTTCTTAGTACATTCAATTTACATTACCACAAATGTTCTTACCGCTTTCTCCTTGCAGCTCGGTCCACCTGAAACGTGGCAAGGGTCACGTGTTCCAGAACCTTGACCCCGAGTTCTTCTCGGTGGCCGTCGTGGGACTGGGCAAGGAGGACGTGGGCTACAACCCCCTCGAGAACCTCGACGAGTGCAAGGAGACGATCCGTGTCGCGGCGGCGGTGGGCGCCAGGAAGCTGAAGAAGCTGGGCATGACGTTGATCAGCGTCGAGGGGTTCGGACATCCAGAGTCTGCGGCCGAGGGGGCGGGACTTGCCGTCTGGAAGTACCAGGAGCTCAAGGCGGCGAACAGTCATACGCCCACGACCGTACTCGAGCTGTACCACGACGACGACAAGTAGGTTATAATACGCTATACAAGGTAGCTATGCCTGTCGTGCGAGGCGACGTTGTAGGCCGAGGGGGCGGGACTGGCCGTCTGGAAGTACCAGGAGCTCAAGGCGACGCACAGTCACGCCCCGACCGTACTTGGGCTGTATCACGACGGCGACAAGTAGGTTATAATATGCTATACATACAAGGTAGCTCTGCCTGTCGTGCGAGGCGACGTTGTAGGCCGAGGGGGCGGGACTTGCCGTCTGGAAGTACCAGGAGCTCAAGGCGGCGAACAGTCATACGCCCACGACCGTACTCGAGCTGTACCACGACGACGACAAGTAGGTTATAATACGCTATACAAGGTAGCTATGCCTGTCGTGCGAGGCGACGTTGTAGGCCGAGGGGGCGGGACTGGCCGTCTGGAAGTACCAGGAGCTCAAGGCGGCGAACAGTCATACGCCCACGACCGTACTCGAGCTGTACCACGACGACGACAAGTAGGTTATAATACGCTATACAAGGTAGCTATGCCTGTCGTGCGAGGCGACGTTGTAGGCCGAGGGGGCGGGACTTGCCGTCTGGAAGTACCAGGAGCTCACTCAAGGCGACGCACAGTCACGCCCCGACCGTACTTGGACTGTACCACGACGACAAGTAGGTCATAATACGCTATACTAGGTAGCTCTGCCTGTCGTGCGAGGCGACGTTGTAGGCCGAGGGGGCGGGACTTGCCGTCTGGAAGTACCAGGAGCTCAAGGCGACGCACAGTCAAACGCCCCGACCGTACTTGGGCTGTACCACGACGACGACAAGTAGGTTATAATACGCTATACTAGGTAGCCCTGCCTGTCGTGCGAGGCGACGTTGTAGGCCGAGGGGGCGGGACTTGCCGTCTGGAAGTACCAGGAGCTCAAGGAGACGCACAGTCATACGCCCCGACCGTACTTGGACTGTACCACGACGACAAGTAGATCATAATACGCTATACTAGGTAGCTATGCCTGTCGTGCGAGGCGACGTTGTAGGCCGAGGGGGCGGGACTTGCCGTCTGGAAGTACCAGGAGCTCAAGGAGACGCACAGTCATACGCCCCGACCGTACTTGGACTGTACCACGACGACAAGTAGATCATAATACGCTATACTAGGTAGCTATGCCTGTCGTGCGAGGCGACGTTGTAGGCCGAGGGGGCTGGACTTGCCGTCTGGAAGTACCAGGAGCTCAAGGCGACGCACAGTCAAACGCCCCGACCGTACTTGGGCTGTACCACGACGACAAGTAGGTCATAATACGCTATACTAGGTAGCCCTGCCTGTCGTGCGAGGCGACGTTGTAGGCCTAGGGGGCGGGACTTGCCGTCTGGAAGTACCAGGAGCTCAAGGCGACGCACAGTCACGCCCTGACCGTACTTGGGCTGTACCACGACGACAAGTAGATCATAATACGCTATACTAGGTAGCTATGCCTGTCGTGCGAGGCGACGTTGTAGGCCGAGGGGGCGGGACTTGCCGTCTGGAAGTACCAGGAGCTCAAGGCGACGCACAGTCACGCCCTGACCGTACTTGGGCTGTACCACGACAAGTAGGTCATAATACGCTATACAAGGAAGCTCTGCCTGTCGTGCGAGGCGACGTTGTAGGCCTAGGGGGCGGGACTTGCCGTCTGGAAGTACCAGGAGCTCAAGGCGACGCACAGTCAAACGCCCCGACCGTACTTGGGCTGTACCACGACGACAAGTAGGTTATAATACGCTATACAAGGAAGCTCTGCCTGTCGTGCGAGGCGACAAAACAAATGAATCTTTTATTTTATCACTGTCCGCTCGATTGAAAAACCGAGGAGCATTTTAACACCCGCTTCGGGATCCGCCAGCCAAGACTGGTTCGCACACAAGATTTTACTCTCTGGCAGGAATCCTCAAAAAGCAGAAGAACAGAAGATTGAGGGGTCTCACCCCGGGTCTTATCATTGCCGTTCGCTTAACTTCTTCCCCTTTCCTCCCCTTAACTCACTCACCAAAGCGATCGCGGAAAGGCTCTGTCCCCCGCGCTAGTGTCAGTGTCGACGAGTGCTTAATCCTCCCTTCCCGTTTTCTCCCCTCCCAGAAACTAACCGCCCAATTCTCTTTGGTTTAATTAATACCTTTAATACCTAAAGACTAATGGTATTTCCGCCATTCCACCCGAAGGCCACGCCCACCGCTGGTCTACCCCAGTTTCTGCCCAGTAAGACGGCAACAAACAAGCCAAATAAACCAGGTGGCTCAATTACCCACCACCATCCCGGCATTTATGAGTGTCGCAGCCACCATGCTACGCTTTTCCAAGCCACCTCCAGTGTGGACTAAAATTCCTTTGAAGGTCAAGGAACCGCGATTTGGCCGATACACTAAACTTGGTTCGTGGCAAAGCTGAGATCGCCGCAGGGCATTTTTTCACTGTATTTATAAAAAGTTGTTTGTACAGCCCGAGTGCCACCTCAGTTTCCTTGAAATTTTTGGGTCCGAACTGTCAAAAAAGTAATCATATTCAATATTCATATGTAAGCGGTAATTTGTTGTGGATGCCTATTATTTGACTAGATGTTTGGTTTCCAAGAAATGTGCGCGTGGTTGAACTTCTGTTATGGCTTCCGGTAATGAATTCGGGGATTTCTTCTCCGGTTTGTGCTAGCCAGGTAATGGGGGGGTGTACATCATTGGTGAAATGCCATGATCGACGAAAGATCGACTGATTTTCTTGTTCTCAACTAAGCCACGGAGCCACTGAATCTCTCTTTCATCCTCCATCCTAATAACAAGAAACATACACAGCAGAGGAACCTGCAACAACTCCGCTACCCAACAAAACTGTTCCAGGTCGGCCCATTACGCCCACAACGCTTCAGGCTCTGGAAGATGACGTTGACACCATCACATACGACGACACTATGATCATTGACTCAGACGCTGAGAGCGAAATGGAGATGGACCAATATCAATCTACAAAATCACAGAAAGCACGTCCGAAACGTCGACGGACCCACCCAATTTCCCCTACATCTGACGCTTCTTCCGTCCACTCCACCTCGTCACGTCGCTCGATAAGACCACCAAAAATCCATGACCAACGCCCGACCCCAAGCTAGGTCATCTGTCAACCGGTAGCGCAGTTCACCTAACATTCCACAACCACTCCATTTGACCCATCCCAACCTGTGGTGGAACAGTCGAAAACCTTTGATAAAAAAAAAAACACCTCCCAGATTACTATATGGAGTTAACAACTATTCATCATTGATAACTCCATTATACCTCATGTTCCACACCTTCCCCACAGCGGAACAGAGGAAAATGCATCTTGTCATAAGTAGCCTTTCCTCCTCTGTGCCACTGGAGGACATTAAACACGACTTAACAACCCAAGGAGTCTACATCATTGATCTCCGTCAACTCTTCCAGTCCACAGTGGTGTTTCACCGACCACACGTCGACCCATGACCCTATTCGTCTCCTTATTCGACACTGGAGTCCCCCTGGGAGGCAAGTTTTTAAACACACGTTTGCAGTCACTTCCTAAAAAAAGGTGGCTTGGCGGGTCACGTGACGATCAAAACGTACGTTTTGCGCAAAATGCAAGTTTTTAAACCACAACGCCAACGAATTCACGTCTCGAAACGTGACGTTCCCTCCCGCCGTCGAAATACTCGTGGTTTGATCATTTTTCACGTTTTAAATCAATGCCCCCATGATTCAATAGGGCACTAGCAACACCAAAATACAACAATGAAACAAATGAATTGAATCGATGGACAAACAACAAGCTGTCAAAAAATAATTTCTTCTGATTTTGGAAAACAAAACAAAAAGCAAACAAATACACAAACAAAACTTTCACTTAGTCGTTGTCTATCATTAAAAGTTTTAGATGGCGAGCAGTTACTATTGCTACACTTGTTTTTATTTCTATGGTTGCAATTTTATTATTTTGACAGCTGATTGCTTGTCCATCAGTTCAATTCATTTGTTCCATTGTTGTCTTTGGTGTTGCTAGTGCCCTATTGTACTCGATGGCAGTTAATGTTTCTTTTCAGACAGCCGTGGTGACCACAACAACAACAAACAATTGAATACGTAGTTCCGCGATGAGATCGAAAATGCCGCAGATGAAGGAGACATTAATGATTTAGACAATAATGATTTTGACAATAATGATTTAGATTGGTTTAAGGAGCGCGTAGACTCTTTTCAACTTTCGGATGCAAAATTTATTAATAATAACATGCTCTAGAGGTAGGCCTAGGCCCTTACTTACGAAATCTTGGCCTAGACCTTACCTTTTGACACTTGTGAGAATAACAAAAGTTTGACAACTGACAGCTGGTAAATAGTTTGTTTAGTTGTCGTTGCTAGCGCTAGGCGTAACGAAGCTCGTTTCTGATTAGTCACAGAACGTTTACAATCACAAAGTCTGAACACCACGGAACAATAGCAACGGGAATAAACAGCAATACACATTTAGATCACAACGTACGTTTTGGTTTTAAAAACTTGCATATTAGTCCAGCATCAAAGTGTCGAAAATCATAGTTCTGTGCAATTTCGAGGAAAGAGTATAGCACCATATACCAATGTGTTCATGAGGTCTCACAGTATTTAGCGCACTTTGGTGCCAGAGCGATATCCGCGACTGGGGGCGGGGGCGGTGCCCCCAATTTCGACTACACTTAGCATTGAATATCGCTCAATTACGGCCAAACGGTTGGTCTGACAACGAAAATGACGACCATAAAATATATTTGTGTGTAACTGATAAATATTTTCTTGTCACAATTATTCGTGTACAGTACATAGTGCGAAAGCTATCGTCAATTAAGTATAAAATTAATATATTCTTAATATATAAAACCATGGGACAACTATATATTATCAAAACATTAAAAACATATTCATACACGTATAGAAATTTCAGAGTGTTGCCTTACCGGTGAATTTGTTTTATAATTTTATCTTTAAGCGATTGGTATTAGTAAAGTATTAAAGACAAGAATGCGTGGGGCTTTTGTGCGCCCGCTAAACACAAGTGTAATGCATAGAAGCATTGGCAATCATAATATTGTACTATTTCGAAAGATAAGTACACTTATATCTTCGTTTTAGCTTGTAAAATAAAAATTTGGATGGTGCCAAGCTCCAAAATTAGGCGTTTACAAGTTATACATAAAAAACAAAATGGCCGACTCTCATGAGGTTTTTCCTATTTATTTTCACAATCGTGCATTTTTTGGCAAAACTTAATATGACAAAAATTGTTTCTAGTAAAATTCTACACACATATGATACTTGGATATTTTCATAGGAAGTACTACTTACGTACAAATTTAATTTTTGTATGTGTGCATCTGAACTCAAATGTACAAAACTTGGCTCCCGTTCGCTTCTTGATGAAGCAACTGTGACCTAAAGGAGTGGTCTCAATCTCTTCTTTTAAGCTCATAAAATAATAATATTGATGGTGCCAAGCTCCAATGATAGGCGTTTACGAGTTGCATGTGAAAAAAAAAGGCTGCCAGTGGTTTTGGCAATTTATCTTCATAACCGTACTATTTATGACAAAATCTAACATGTCAAAAAATATTCCTTCTATAATTCTACATACAATTCATATTCAGGTATTTTCATATGATGTACCATTTACCTACAAATTCAGATTTGTGTATGTTAATCTGTACTCTAATGTACAAGCATTGGCTCCCCTGGGCTACTTGATGAAGCAAGTATGAACTATGGGAGTGGGCTCAATCTCTTCCTTTTAACTTATAGAGCAATAATTTTGATGGTACCAAACTCAAGTATTAGGCGTTCAAGAGAAACACGTAAAAAAACAATACATTTTAGTACTAATTAACATGGAGAAATTTTAATTTTTAGGTTAATAGTAAGTCCTATAAAAATATATAAATATCATATGTGTGTACAATAAAACGAAAAATATTTTTTTTCATATTAGATTTTGTCATAAAACGTACAGTTATGACGGTAAATTGGAAAAACTACCTATAGTGGTGGCCATTTTGTATTTTACGTGTAACTCGATAATGCCCCATATTTAAGGTAGGCACCATCACAATTATTACTTTATAAGCTATAAAGAAGAGATTGAGCCCACTCCTATACTTGCTTCATCAAACAACCGACGGATGTACATCTGAATACACCCTATTGGCGGGCATTTTGTTTTTTGCGTGTTTCTCTTGAAAACCTAGTACTTGAGTTTGGCACCATCGAAATTATTATTCTATAAGCTAAAAGGAAGAGATTGAGCCCACTCCCATAGTCCATACTTGCTTCATCAAGTAGCCCAGGGGAGCCAATGCTTGTACATTTGAGTACAGATTAACATACACAAATCTAGATTTGTAGGTAAATGGTAAGTCATATGAAAATACCTGAATATGAATTGTATGTAGAATTTTACAAGGAATATTTTTTGTCATGTTAGATTTTGTCATAAATAGTACGGTTATGAAGATAAATTGCCAAAACCACCTGGAGTGGCAGCCATTTTGTTTTTCACATGCAACTCGTAAACGCCTATCATTGGAGCTTGGCACCATCAATATTATTATTTTATGAGCTTAAAAGAAGAGATTGAGACCACTCCTTTAGGTTTCAGTTGCTTTATCAAGAAGCGAACGGGAGCCAAGTTTTGTACATATGAGTTCAGATGCACACATACAAAAATTAAATTTGTACGTAAGTAGTACTTCCTATGAAAATATCCAAGTATCACATGTGTATAGAATTTTACTAGAAACAATTTTTGTCATATTAAGGTTTGCCAAAAAATGCACAATGGTGAAGATAAATCGGAAAAACCTCATGAGAGTCGGCCATTTTGTTTTTTATGTATAACTTGTAAACGCCTAATTTTGGAGCTTTGCACCATCCAAATTATTACTTTACAAGCTAAAACAAAGATATGAGTGTACTTATCTTTCGAAATAGTACAATATTATGATTGCCAATGCTTCTATGCATTATACTTGTGTTAAGCGGGCGCACAAAAGCCCCACGCATTCTTGTCTTTAATACTTCACTAATACCAATCGCTTAAAGATAAAATTATGAAAAAAAATCACCGATATGGCAACACTCTGAACGTTCTATACGTGTATGAATATGTTTGTAATGTTTTGATAATGTATAGTTGTCCCATGGTTTTATATATTGAGAATATATTAATTTTATACTTAATTGACGATAACTTTCGCACTATGTACCGAAAATGAATAATTGTGACAAGGAAATATTTATCAATTACACACAAATATATTTTATAATCATCATTTTCGTTGTCAGACTAACCGTTTGGCCGAAATTGAGCGATATTCAATGCAATGCGTAGTCAAAATTGGGGGCACCGCCCCCGCCCCCAGTCGCGGATATCGCTCTGGCACCAAAGTGTGCTAAATACTGTGAAACCTTATGAACACATTGGTATATGGTGCTATACTCTTTCCGCGAAATTGCACAGGATTCAATTTGATGCTGGATTATATTTTCCAAGCCACCAAAAACGAGTGGGATAGATTCACGTTTTGACGTTACGTTGTGACTGCAAACGTGTGTTTAAAAACTTGCCTCCCAGCACACCATAACAATCATTTGGCGGCAATGTTTGAACTGTCAACAATATGGTCACTCATCTATACATTCTGCCATCTTCCGCCGGTGTTTTTGAAATGCGCAAAAAATCACACCTCTGTTCAATGATACACCCGCTGAATGCGTTAACTGTAACCTAGACCACCCAGCCTCTTAACACAAATGCCCGCTCACGAAACAACCCGACAGAGTCGTTCTGAAATCCACCGTCGCCACAAACCACCCCCTCCTCCCGGAGCTTCACAATAACGAAATAAGGTTCAATCTAATACAGTGAGTGCCAAATTCTCCACATTGGTCTCATATGCTCAAGCGGTACAGACCTCTGCACGAAACCAGACTCCATCTGACCTCATTGATGTCCCAGACACCGCACATATTCAACAGACTGAACAATCCAATAAACCTAATTATCCAAACCCAAGGCGAAACCGTTGCCCTGATCAGAGGAGGCAACAGCCACCTCCACTGTTGCCGCACCCACAAACTCCCCAAGGTCTTACCCTAGACTGGATCATCATCGGCCAAATAGCTGACGCTCTCATGAGCTTTCAAATGATACCATCATTGCCACCCTAGCAACCCTTTTATCCAACAATGGCTAAACCGGAATTTTTAAAAAGTCATTTTGCCTATCAGGCAATTTCACTCGATCTTAAGCTTTCTGCCATCAGCAATATATTCTTCACTTCTGTACCCTCTCATACTTCTCTTATAGACACTGTCGAGACTTCTAAGCAAACGGAATTTAGAGCCTTATTTCTGCCATCTAAAGGAAACAGCATATACTTACCTGGCGTAGGGCAATGTTCGCTAGGCGGAGATCAAGTAGACCTTGGTGTAGCTGAACCCTGCAATAATCCCAAATGCGTATTACTCGGGCACGTAATTTTTGGTAGTCGGACTGCGTTCGCGCTGTCCCGGAATAAACAGAGTGAAATGGAAGATGAATGAATCCCGATCCCACCCTTGTCTGATTGGCTCGACCTCTGGGGGGACTGGGGAGTTCGGAGTTTTGAACTGCAATACCTAAAGTAGGGGATGATGGTCGCGAACAATGACCCTGACGTCATGCCAATATCAAGAACTTTGATTTACCATAACGATCCATTACGATGTTACGATTTCGAAGTGAACAGAGCCGTAAGAACCAAGTAAGTCAACTCTTTCACGATTTCTGGATTACGATAACAATCACGTAGTTGAGCATTTACTCTCCTAACTTACTCCCTGTCTGGGCCCGGGGTAGCATTGACCAGCGGCAGCGTGACTCTGCCAATCGCAAGGGGCAACCAAATGAACTCCTCACATTTCCCCTACCCACCCATTTACCCCTTATTTTGCACACTTCCTCCAAACTCCCCCGGCGGTCAAATTATGACCTAGCTGACAGCTGTCAAGTATGTTGTAAAACAACTTAATAATAATCAGTAATAAAAATACTAAATTCGTCGTATAACAACTTACGGGTGGTTGAGCGGTAGCTAACCAGCGGCCGTAGCTAATTCAAATACCTGCTCGGGATGGCCGAGACCGAAAATCAACATCTTCCTGGGTCTGGTGTTCTTTCGCACATTCGTAAATGACAGCCTCTGCTTAGTAGAGTGCACGAGCCTCACTGGTCACGCCCACTGTTCTAGATAACCATCTCCAATGGACTAGAAAATTAAGTTGGTACCTTTGGACTATGCTGTTTCCTGTGGGGCTCTCAAGCTCTGACGCCGGCGTATAGCTTTAGTCGTTGGCCAACCAGCCAACGGAACGTCGTACGTGACTCCTCCCCTTTTCAAATAGCACTAATTTCTATTTGCTCAACGTCGAACGCTATACGCCGGCGTTAATTGGATCGTAAGAATCCAGCATAGCTCTAAGAATACTTATGTTGGGGGAACTAAATTATTCTGATTTCAATTTAAAATGTTGGTTGCATTGTCTCAAATGACATTTGTCGCAGCTGATTGCTAATTAAACGTTGCCCTTGCAGGGACGGATGGGCGAGAGGGATGTTCAAAGCAGAGGCGCAGAACCTCGCCCGCCGACTGTGCGACACGCCCGCCAACCTGATGACGCCCGCAATCTTCGCCCAGAACACCATCGACACGCTCTGTCCGTGCGGCGTGAGCGTCGAGGTGCGCGACAGGGATTGGCTGGAGAACAGGAAGTTCAACGCGTTCCTCTCGGTGGCGCGGGGCTCGTGCGAGCCGCCCGTTCTTTTGGAGATCAGCTACTGCGGGGGCCACCAGGATGAGAGGCCCATCGCGCTGGTCGGTACGTCACAACCGGTTGTTATATCCATGGCATTCAGGCTTGTGGTGAAAACAAGAGGCTATTTAGCCAAGGTCCGTAAAGCCTCTGGCAGAGGCTCGTCGAACTCCCAAGTCACCGCCCCATCCATTCCCACAATGTTAAAAATAACATGTTATTAAAATGGGAGAATCATTCAGAAAAACAAATGAATCTATCTGTCAAAACCATAGAGATAGATGGTCAAAACCAATTCTGGCTCAAAACCGCATTATACCTAATTGAAATAATTTACTTATACTTGCAGTCTATATAAATTTTTAAGTGAAGAATTCTGAAACCAATCCGCGATGGACAAGGTCTTCTTGATCTCCGCCTAGCGGAGGCTAATTGAACTCCCAAGTTAGGTCGTCGCAGTCCGTTCCACAATGTTAAAAACCACATGTTATTCAAATGGGAGAAATGTGAAAGAAAACAAATGGTGATCTGTCAAATAGAAATACCTCCTAAAAAGGAAAAATCATCATATTTTATAATCTTCAATCATTATATTCTATCAAAATTTCTCTTTTAGGTGTTTTCCCATGATCTACAACGGATATTTAATTATTATAACAGTTTTTTTTTGTGGGATCCAAAATGGCAATTTTGGTTCCCTTGCGACGACCTAACTTGGGAGTTCGACGAGCCTCCGCTAGGCGGAGATCAAGTAGACCTTGCGCGATAGACTGAAGGCCCATCTACATCCACTTAGCGTACGTAACTTCCAGAAATTAGCGAGTTGGCCATATTGAATTTACATGTTAACCATGCACATTGAAATTAGGAAAATTAACGTACGTTTCACGACGCGAAAAGTTGATTCAACTCCAACTTTTTCCAATTTCTAGAATTTGGTTAATTGGCGCATGCAAACAAACGAACAGCTTACATTGTTTCTTTATCGAAGTGTCAAACCAAACCACATCACAACATTTCTATCATAGAGAAATAAAACAGCAATGGACAACTCACTTTTAATAAGCCCATAACTTCTACATTGTCATCCATTATTGAATTGATTTTAATACAAATAATGGTAAAGGTACTTCAAAAAATATTAAATATAGGCTTCTTGCAAGTTTGCGTTTTCTTCATAATGTTGCAATTTTATTATTTTGACAGCTCGTTGTTTGTCAATCAGTTCGATTCATTTGTTACATTGTTGTAGTTCGGCTGTGAAGTCAGTTGCAAGTTCCCTATTGGTGGGAAATTCATTAGCTCTGATTGGTTTACGTTTACTTAAGAAAATTATCAACATTCGATGGGAACGGCTAACGTAATTTCTATAATTTTCACGCGTACGCAAAGTGGATGTACACGAGCCTTGATTGTTCCGTGGGGTAGGCCTACCTTTCAATGTTAAATATTTTGACATGGAAAAAGCGAGAGGTTCGCAGGTTTGCCGCTAGATGATGTTAAGTGCGTGGCAAATACGTTTGACATTTGCCAAAGGATGTATTATTATTTGTATTTCCTCAGAAATGATTAGTGAAGGTACTGTTAATCTTCGTCAACATATTTTTAATTTGCACTAATTGAAAATGATCATTTTTCTTTACACAACGATGTACTGTTTGTACGTCCATACGCAGACGCTTTAAATTGCCGCGCATCCTGTCCCCACATCACGTGGTCTGCCTCGATTAAATGTTGGTTTCACTCGCGGCCGGTCGCTAGCATCTGCTTGCTCCGTCTACCTATATTACTGGTCTAAAGGTGGGTTTATGTAACTAAGGTAGTCGGTAGTCGGCAAGCATTTTCAGCATGGGCAAGTGCCGGCTTTGCTGGTGTTTATGTGCAGATCGAAGAGATTCTTACCGACCAATGGGTAACGGGAAACTCTAACCTAAAGATGTCAAACAATAAACACGCACGCTCCTCACATGAAAATAGTTGTCATTGGCTATAGATCTAACCAGTGCTTTTTTTCTAAAATAAAGTTAACCGGTACGTTCGGTATAATGTTTCATGTGACTGGCGTGGCATAGCTGGGGCGCCCCAGCCGCCGGAGGCAAATTCGCCGTAGGCGAAAAAATTTTGGGGTACTGCATTAAGTTTGATGGCCAAGAACGCATTTTTAAGGCGGACTTGTATCGTAGATATCGACGAAATATGAAGCTTTATGTTGCACAGCTCATGACTGGGATTAGATTTTGTGTCCACACGATCGAGCAGCGCGTGCGCGTGAACTGGCGTCCGCAGAAAACATAAAATATCTTTTTTTAAAACGTGCCAATAGTGATGGTTTCATTGTAGTAAGACGGAAACTAAAATTATTTCTTCAGACCCCCCCCACGCCTCATGTTGAATCCGCTCCTGTTTAACGTGACCCAAACACGAGACGTGCATTTACTCACTACAAACTTAATAGTTAATATTTGTTTTAAAATAATTTATAAGTCACCAAAATCGATGATATCGAATTCAAAGAAATTTCCAAACATGACTCATAATCATGTTCTCGTCAGCAACACGTCTGTCTTTTGCTCTGTTTCGGGTATAGGTGGCGAGGTGACGACCCAAGAAGTTATTTTTCGGTTCATTTTTATTTTTTACACTCTCACTAAACACACACACACTCGCTAATCACGACGACATCTCCACTCGTCACCAGAGAGGAAACTAACCCGGCCACACACAACTTACAATTCCTTGACCACCGATTCCCCCCCCCCACCCCCCCCCCCCCACTTCCTCCCACAACACAACCCAATCGTTGGCTGTAAATTGAAAAGGCACTTTCCAGGAAAACAGAAAAGTAAGAATAGGTAAATTCTCTTTTGCGGTTCGCAGAAGCTACTCTTCACAGTTGACATTTTAGTCAAAACAACCCTAATTATTTAGAACTGATGACCCAAATGATAGAAAAGATTACTGTAGTGAGTGGCCGCCAAGAGTCTAAAAAGAAGTGATTCACCACATGTCACACCCATGTCACCAGCGGGTGGTAACATCCTTATATTACAAAATGAAACATATTTTGCAGTCACCAGTCTGTCACACTGCACAATTCAAAGTTATTCACGCGCTTCAAGGCTAATCGTAGCGTACCGGCTATAGTGTGACTTTATTGCCTTTTACCGGTACGCCTCTTGTGTTAGCCGGTACGCGTACCGGCTCGTACCGGCCGAAAAAAAGCCCTGGATCTAACTCTTCTCCTGAATTGAGATTGGCTAGATCCTTACCGAGCCATGTAAGGAATGAATATTGACCATCTCTTGCCGACTTCAGATTACGACTTACCGACGCTTACATCACTACATAAACTATGGACAAGAAACTCATAAGATGATAACTTGCCGACTACCGAAACCGACTACCAACCAGTGGCGACGCTAAGGGGAGGCGAGGGGGGGCAGTCGCCCCCCCGAGCATCGCCTTCGCCCCCCCACTCGCCCCCCCCCCCAACCAGTATTTTCTACTAGACAATCGCTATGCATTCAAAACCGCGTTCAATTGTCGGATACATATTTTATTTATTTACATTTTAAGTGTATACTGTAAAGATATACTCTAATAGGGACTAATTATTTTATTAAAATACCAATTCTAGTAATCTAACCGACCACGTTCTGATGACATAACGAAGAACGCAACAAACATTTTCATGTCACTCCTTCAGTTGGTTCAATTATTCGGTGACTATTAACTATTAACTTTGCGTTACTTCATTCATTGTTATCCTGCATCAAGCGCAGGTTGCGAGTGCAACTTCCGTGTCTTACGTTTGCAACAATCGCCTTCGAGATTTGACAATATTATCCATTGAAAAATCAATTGTGAATGTCATCAATTTGCAACAAGTCGTCCTGCGGTTTGATGCTGAGTACCAGAACGAGCATAATAACACATTTTCTTCCAGTTTAGTACAACAATCCGAAATCCAAGGGTACACGATGTCGGGGGAGGGAGATGGGGTATTTAACACGTCCAGATTGCGATAGTGTTTGCGCCCCCAACTGGCATACTCGCCCCTGCACCGCCTCCCCTAATGCAACATCCTAAGCGTTGCCACTGCTACCAACTGCCGACACCGACGTGCATAAACCTTAAGGTTTTATCCATGGCATCCAGGCTTTCGCCTTTAAAATTGTCAAGAGATAGCGTTACTGTCGCCGCAAGAAAGTCTCGACTTAGGCCAGGATTGGTGACACTACGCCAACGTATGAAACCTAGAATTGCGCACAATTTTTTATTCATGAGGCCGACTGGAGCTATTGAGCACTCAAAATAGACTAGATGCATTCTGGTGGCAAGAAAATAAACTTCTATTAGGAGTGGTCTAGCTGTCACTTTTCATTGTTGTTTTATTGTTACTATTCATCAATGGTGCTGAAAGGAGGTTGCTTAGCAGCGCTATCTATGTTAGTTTTGAGTCCTCTATAGGCACCGTGTTTGGCCACTGAGCGCGCTAGTGAGATCGATTGAAGCGCTCATGTGTCAGACTGGCGCACTTAGGTTATGAAAACATTGCACCGTCGCAATGGAAAACCACGCAGGAGGTACGAAGTGTATCGTCATTAAATACGGATTTAAAGTCACTCCTCTATAACTCGAAATCGTTGTCACGCTCTTCATATTTGGCTTACTTTACAATGAGACAGCGCTCCTTCACAATACAAAAAAATTGAAGTACATTTCCGATCTACTTTTTCCAAAACAATGAAGTGAACATTTTAAAAATCCCTATCCTTTAACATTGGAGAGAGAGAAATTACACATTTTATCACCTTCACATAGATATAAAGGAGCCAAAAAACGTTGCTACGTGAACAAATTTAGTACCAAAATGAAGCTACGTTCTCAAAAAATACACTCAAAGCAAAAAAAATGAGTATATCCGTACTACTTTTTGCGTTATTTGAGCCTAAAGTTGCATGTACGCTCAGAAACTTGGCAACAATGCAGAGTCGACTGCTCCAACAGGTTACTCCCCCGCCGCCCACGACATGCTAGACCCGGCTGTCCACACTTGCCTGACGCAGATTAACGTTCATATTAACCGAATAACATTTTCCTTCACGATTTGTATGAATTCTTATGTCAAGATTGTTCTTTGAATACTTGTATTCTGCAACATGAGCCTTTTGTAGGCCAGTACTCAATTTTTTAATCTAGAATTCTAAGCTTTTGATTGATTCAGTTCTTTATTTTGTTGGTACATAATACACAATATCTGTATGTGATCCTTGAAGTTAACTGTGCATTTTAATATTTTGTCTACGTTCTATTTATGATGTTGATAGTGGACATTGACGTGCCCAGGTCCAGCGCCTAGGCACTCGCGCTGCGCTTTGTTTACATTGAAAAATCTCGTTTTTCGTTTTTTTCGTTATTTTGTATGTATAGTTATTTTGTATAGTTTATACCAATATTTGTATTATGTACAAATCATACGGTGAAATAAAATAAAATAAAATAAAATAAAATGTCGTGTTTATCATCTAATATTAGGCCTACTTTGTATAGAATCCAAGAACCAGCCTAAGACAACAGCCTTGGTCTACCCTTAGTACCATAAATGTTTATCTGGAATAAAGTCATTGTTCGCATTTCGCAATCGGTAGCCAGGGGGTATGGATGGAGATTGGCGTGGGCCAAGAATGTACTAAATTTAACAGTAGAGCCCTAGAAGCAAACTGCAGTGGGGCCTACCCCTAGGCCTATATCGATTCATTTTTGTGTAGGCCTGGTCTAGACTAGGCTTGAGAGAGCCTAGATAAGGTAGGCCTAGCCAATGTAAGCATATCTTCCGTATGAAATTTGAGTTCTAGGCTAGCCTAGAGTCAATAGGGCATAGGCCTACGTCTCACTCCAGACATTGGCTATACGGCTCAAATGTTAAATTAATAACATTATTATGTGCACAGTGCACACACCACCTAATCCGCTAGCTACCTATGCCATCACATTTTTGTTGTCATAGAGTGCTGTCCCACAAGACTTTCATTTTCAACAGCCGTCACAAACAACACAAACAATGTGTTGTCACTTGTTTTTGTTTTGAATTTTGATATGCACTTTTTGCACACGCAACGCGCGATAAAGTTAAATCTGGCACAGCTAATCACACCAGATCGCGTCGCTCCAAACTGATCATCTGATTTTAGCGTTTCAGTCGCGTCGCATCAAGTGCG
This sequence comes from Isoperla grammatica, assembly GCA_945910005.1. Lineage (NCBI taxonomy): Eukaryota > Metazoa > Arthropoda > Insecta > Plecoptera > Perlodidae > Isoperla > Isoperla grammatica. The sequence continues at coordinate 71,453,732 of OX246738.1, forward strand.
TTTTAGTAAACGCAGCATGAAAACGTCCCTTTTTACTGCGCGCGAAAGAAGCTGACATCTTCACATGGCATGTAGTTGATTGTTGGGAAGGTTGCGATCACCTCGCGATGTTGCCAAACGTATTTTAAGGTTGGCAATAGACATTCATGACCAAATATTACGTGTTCCACTTCATATATCACTTCAAAATCAAATCAACCATACACAAGTGTTTATAATATGTTAATATCAATCTAATATACGGGACATAATTTCAATCAAACAGATATAAAATGAGTGTTATTCTTGCTATTATTTTGTTTCCACTATATGGCTGCACTGATTTTGGGCGGCAACTACTGCGCCGTGTTTTAGTCAGTTGACGGACTAGCACTTCTGACAATGCAAATAAATTAATAGTTTAGTTAAAATAACATATTTATGTAGGGAAATATTTACAAACAATATTTAAAATACACACTTCTATTTAAAAATTAAAAACATTTTTTTAATTACATTGTTCAGCTGACTGTGATCATTAGTCATAGTTGACTCTGACTAGAGAGTACACTTAGAGGAGTGACTTTAATAAAATAAATCCAGGCTACGAGGCAAAGCAATCTTTTATTGAAGGGCAAGGATTCTTTAAATTTGACCATGTTTTTGATCGGAAACTCGACATGGTGTGGTTAATTTTATAACGTCGAAAGTGGTCAGGCAGACGTCAGTGAGTTTGACGCCCTATGATGTTAAAATTGAAGTAAGTATTGTATATTTTATTTTATGTGTTGTGGTTTATACCTAGTAGGACTCTTTTAAGTACGCAATTGAAAGTTAGGTATACTGAAAGAAAAATCATTGTTGCATTCTGTGGACAGAACGGGCCCAGCATAGGCCTAGCGTTGCTAGCATATGGGTAGGCAGGCTAGGCTCGTAAACTTGTAAAAGTGAACGCTTATCGATGTATTTTGGTACCGATTTGTGCAGCCAACAATACAACAACCCTTGTTGCCACTTCTTGCTGCCCTTTCAGCCATAACTAATAATGTATCATACAATTACGCATTAATTATTGGAAGAAACAATCTCAATTACATGTAAACGCCATTTAATGACAGCTGGGCTGCGTACCAACTATGACTGGGAGTGACTGCAGTGACTGAGGTCCGTACCAGTTTGACTCGCAGTCAAGCTGCAGTCACTGCTTTTTGCGTACCAGTTCACCTCGCAGTTACCCCTCCAGTCACTGCGATGACTGGGCCGAAAAGACCCAGCTATCGCAGTCAAGGGGGGCGTGGCTAATAATTTTACCGCGAATTATGAATTTATAGACAATATTATATTGTTTAAATAGTAAGTGACATCACAACACCATATAATCTCATCTTAGAAGTCCCATAAGCGTTAAATTATTAATGTAATGTTGTAAGGTTAATTAACAGATGGCTAATGTTGCTTTTATGAATGACAATTTCTGCTGTTGTCTGCTTTCGCTGTGACTGTGACTGCATCCCGTACCAGCTGCTGCGTTCACTGCGTTGACTGGGCTACCCCCACCACCAGTCGCAGCCACAGTGAACGCAGTCAAAGTTGGTACGCAGCCCAGGTAGGCCGAGGCGTGATCTTGTTTTGTTTCTTTCCTTTCGGAACTGCAAATTTCTGCCGCTGTACGCGCTGTATGTACTAACGCACGGTGCCTATAACCAGAGCCAATAACCGTACTAACTTTCGTGGGCAATCCTCAACCTGATCCCCTAACCTAACCGAATTTCGTGGGATGTCAGGTAGCTGGGCAAAGTCACTTTGATTCAGTGTCACCCATCCTGGCCTTATCCGACTTTCGCCGCAAGAAGTGAGTGATGGCAGCTACGATGCCTGGTCGGTGAGGCAAGTCAACATAGCTAATAGCTGCAAAACAACATATTAAAATCTACTAAGCAGCTATAGTAATGTCGATGTCTATGTATATGAAAGCCAATATCGATGTAGAAGACCAGTGAGCCATTCATATACGATAAACATCCATAAATAATTATGTGTTTTACAATTAATTTAACCTTGGATATGTAGTCGACGCGTGCGGTTGGGCCGTGAAAATACGAAACCTGCCCTAAGGGCCAGATGCACAGTCAAACTTTAAGTAATTACTATGCGATCTAGGATCTGTTTATATGGTTGCCTCAGTGGTTTGCTATGGAGTTGTTTCATTACATGCTATTTTAAACTCTATGTAGCAACCATAAACAATCCTATACTTAAGTCGACTGTGCATCTGGCTCTTATTGTAATTGTTTCTTTTACAATTGCCCCTTTCCGCCAATCTCTTAGGTCCGTAATCCTAGTCGTCCCCTTCCCATAGCTCCTATGGGTGTTGCTGAGGAATTGTTTTCTTTATGGGAAGTAACATGCATGAAATCGTTACCCGACAACAACGGGCGCGCCTAGGGGTAAAGGACGTCGTTCCCTACCTGCACGTGGTTTCAAAGTCGTCCCCGGGATGACTATGAATACGGCCTTAAAGGGCCATATGCACAATTAAGTGTCACGTTAAGTATAGGATTTGTTGTCATGGAATTGTTTTATTACATTCTATTTTCCATAAGAAGAACAAAACCATAGCAACCATAAACAAATCACATACTTAACTCGACTGTGCAGTCTGCCCTTAGTGTAGGATTTGTTACTATGGAATTGCATTATTCAGAAAACAAACCCCATAGAAACCATAAACAAATCATATACTTACTCACTCACTGTGCATCTGGCCATAAATCTCCTTACCTCGCGGTTGATTACGTCGTTCAACCCCAAATAACTAAATAAAGTGACGGGGGCGTGTTTGTGTTCCAGCCAAGGGCATCACCTTCGACGCTGGCGGTCTGAACTTGAAGGAATGTGCCGGAATGGACGAGTACCGAGCTGACCTGACGGGGGCGGCGGTGGTTGTGGCTGTGATGAGGGCAGTGGCCGCACTCAGTATGCCTGTCAACATTCAGGGTGAGTATTTCACACCGTTGCGCGTCACTTCTAGTTCGATCAGTAATGGCGGGTTTATATAACTTACTAGTGATTAAGGATTAGCGACTAAGAGCGCGTTCATAAAACTGACTAGCCGCAAGAGGCTTCTCTCATTGGCCGACAGTGAGAATACTGCTCTCCGATTGGCTGTGACTAAGGACTTGACCAAGGAGTTGAGATGTCTTCAACTTCTTAGTCAAGTCAAGACTTTGTGAACCTTAGTCACAGCCAATCGGAGAGCAGTATTCTCACTGTCGGCCAATGAGAGAAGCCTGTTGCGGCTCGTCAGTTTTATAAACGCGCTCTTAGTCGCTAATCCTTAATCACTAGTCAGATATGTAAATCCGCCATAATCGGAGCAGACGTTTCAGGGCAAATATGATGGCACTCAAGTTGGGTTTAAAGTTGAATCAAGCCAATAGCATCATAGTGTTAATTCACAAACTTTCTCAGATTTAAGAGCTATGGCGGAAGTTGAAACTATAAAAACTTGTTAGCTCTTATTCCTAAAATTCTTATCCGAGTAAAACAATAACAATTAGTAATAATTTTTCGTAGGAATACCCGTTATAGGGTGCACACCAGCTTAACCCGATGTGCCCCTCTTCAGGTGACTAACTAGGTTATTAGGGTGTTTGGATAGTTGGGAAGGAATGTCCGAGGGCTGTTAGTAGAACTCAGTCCCAGCATTCGCCTTTACGACTGAGGAAAACCTCAGAAAATACCTTCAGTCATAACTGCCGGTGGCTGGAATCGAACCGGCGACCTCCCGAATTAGAGTCTCGCGTCCTACCGCTGAGCCACCTCTATCGGTGTAAAACAGTAAGAAAATACGTGTATATATAGGAACGAAATATTTAATCTCCATTCTTAGGAAAGTGTGTCCTTTACACACTTTCCTAAGAATGGAGAATAATTAATATTTCGTGCTCTGTGTGACAAGACCAAGCGATGTGGATGAAAGCTATGCTCGGAGCTTTCATTGCTCTTGTCTTGGTCCTAGGCCACACAGAGCACATTGTTGATTTATACTTTTTATCATAGACAAAAGCAGACTGCAAGAATATATTTTGCAATGTACTAATTGGGAAATTGTAATACTAGGGAAACGCTGTGTGACACGTTGATAAGCGAGCGCGTCGACGTCCACTCTGTCAAAAAGTTACAAAACTACCGCCGTATTTAAAGAATACGAATCGACCAGTGCACAGCCTTCCAAAAACCTAACGGGAAGTACGGCGTCTCGTCACTATAATATTGTGCAAGTCTTTATTTTCAAAGCGCTTTGTTCTCGCTGCCATAGTTACTTTTGACTTATTGAGAATAATATTTTTTTTAGGAATCCCTGTTATAGGGTGCACGCCAGCTTTCCCTGATGTGCCCCACTTCAGGTGACAAACTAGGTATTAGGGTGTTTGGATAGGTAGGAAGGAAAGGAAGTCCGAGGGCTGATAGTATGACTCAGTCCCAGCATTCGCCTGAGGAAAACCTCGGAAAATACCTTCAGTCAGAACTGCCGGTGGCCGGAATCGAACCGGCGACATTCCGAATTAGAGTCTCGCGTCTTACCGCTGAGCCACTTCTATCACTTATTGAGAGCAGTATAAATGCCATTTGTACCTCTAATACTTATCGGATCGAGATAACATTAAATACTCGTGACCGTACGGACATTTACTACAAAATGGCTATCTCCCATTTTGCCGCAATTTGTTTTTCTTTTTTTTTTAGAATAAAGCTTTTTATTAACTTTAATGTAACTTTGTAACTCATTAACCGATTTTTAAACAAATTAACGTTCAATCCCATCGAGGCTTGTGTGTGATCCAAATTTCACATTGATCGGACGTTCCGTTCGACCGCTATTGCAAAACAGAAAAGAAAAAACAAACAGAATGAGGGCCGTACCCGTAAGAGTAGAATGAAGACGCTTGCTACGCTCGCTTAATTACATGATTTTGAATGGTGATTGGTGATTGGTTAATTCTTACTGCACGTTGCGAGAACTTCTATGCTGCTGCCTATTCCTTTCCTCCAATGTGCTTACAATCGATATAGAATTCTCCTTTGGGGAAGAGTACTTTCTTGTCGACTCACGCCTTTACGTTGCCTATGACGTGGCTGACGCGTGGAGGGAAACGGTTGCATCAGATTTCATTGTAGCATGCGTCAGACGCGTCATAGGAAATGTACACTCGTTAGGACACGACATTGCCAATAGGAGCAAAACGGTGGCGCTGCCATCGGCTATGATGATGTTGTGTTGTTTGCCCGCAGCCATCATCCCCCTGTGCGAGAACCTGCCGAGCGGGATGTGCATGAAGCCGGGCGACGTTGTGAATGCGCTCAATGGAAAGTCGATCCAAATTGATCATACCGACAACGAGGGCAGGCTCATTCTCTCTGACGCGCTTATCTACGCGACGCGCACCTTCAAGCCTCGCATGATTATCGACGTGGCATCGCTTACGCGTGAGTACTCAAGCGCGACAGCTGACGGTGACGCATTCTCCACGAATATATACGGCGCTCAGGAAAGGCCTGTTCGCCCCCTACCCCACTTAACTTTATATGGGTTTAGTTTAGTGCTAACATCAACCTACAAAAATCTTCCGGAAAAAATATGTAACTAATCTAAGGCTGCAATTCAAAGTCGTCCCCTACCCCTATGGGCACCCGTTGTAGCCAGATAACAGTTTCATGCATGCTATTTTCCCTATAGAAAACAAATCCATAGAAACAACGGGCGCCTTTAGGGGTAGGGGACGAATGTGAATACGGACCTTTAAGTCATTTTACAGGCATTTGTAAAAATAATTTTGCAGAATTTGTATTCGTCACCGGTGGCTGGGGCTCTGTCCTATAGTCACTTTTCTTTAGTAGAACAGGAGCGACAATTGGCGACTGTCTACCCAAAAATCTCCCGCGGACGCTTAGAAGTACGGGGGAGAGCCGCTAGGTCCCGCCACAGGTACCTATTGATTAGCTCGTGCTGATGTGGCGGCACCTAACGGCTCTCCCCCGTACTTCTAGCGTCCGTGGGAGATTTATGGGTAGACAGTCGCTAATAGGCGCTGGGCGCTAATAAACTCAATGGTAGAACATCAACACGCCAACGCCATGTATTCAACCACCCGCAAAAGCAAATACCAGGATGGAATTCTGTGCTGCCACTGCTGCGAACACCAATTTCTAATAACTTCCTGATGCAATATTGTGAACAGTGGCGTATGCAAGTGGGAGGTGCTCCACCTCAGGTGGGGGTTAACTGAAGTTAGCTCATGTTAATCTCAAATTCAAAATTTCTACTTTCATTAATGCTCAATGTATTGTTAGGGTGTCAGGTAAGGCTCAAACGTGCTAATATATTTTATTTACTCCCTTTGAAATTTTTTAATATCCACTATTTTATATTCTTTGGGGGAGCGGGGGGAGACGCAGACAATGCAAGTGAAAGTAGAAAGACGAGGTGCATGACTGAAGTTTAGTTTTTCGACTATTGTGAGCTACGCGTCGCGCACCTTAAAATAGTTATCTTGTGCGGCGCATAACGTGGATATTATTGTATTTTTCAGCTGGGATTCGGTCAGCTTTGGGTTCAGCTGCGTCGGGCGTCTTCACTAATAATCACGACTTGTGGAGACAGGTTGAGAGAGCTGGTTCGATCACAGGAGACAGAATGTGGAGGTTTCCATTATGGCGGCACTACCACAAACTGGTGACAGGTAGGTTTATTATGGTGGCACTGGCAGTACTGTTTCCATTATGTGCATTTATGGGGAGGCGTAGCAAGTGCACAGAGAGAGTTGCGAGCGACCCGGCCAACAGTTACTGATTACTGAATACTGCATACACACAACTTTCAATAATAATAATTTCTAAGTCGTTTCAATAGACATATTTTGTCCAATAATAATTAGTGCACTGCCTTCTAGAGGGTGTTTCGGTGAATTTTAGCAGGCAGTGCTCAGTGGCCGGAACGCTCGCAGTGCTGCAGTATATGCATTCTATTATGGCGGTACTGAACTATAGGCCTGAACCTATTTCCTTCATTCTATCGGTACGTTTAATGTAAAAAATGTTATAAAAATATAACTAAATTACATAATCACAGATAAGTCAATGGCTTATCCAATAGTTCGACACACAAGTGTGCACTTTGGTGTGAACAGTGTTACTAATAACCCCTCTAGACCTTCCAGCAGATTGTCAACCAACTGTAAGGACCAAACGACAGTTTACCGAACTTCAGCCAAGATTTCACACTCGTTTATCCATTTAGTTTTGCATAATTAGGTGGCCAATCACTTCAAAATCATTCAACCCACAAGACCAACGAGCTACACAAGAATAAGGTCCAGTCTTACAATGTCCCAATAACAACTTATTCGTCAAATAGCTTGTTTTCTCCATGGCAACGACCAATGAAAACTCTTGAAATCCTCCAAATAGCTTATTTGCTACAAATAACTTCCCTATTAGGAGATTGTAAGACCGGCCCTAATTAGAAACTATGGATTCCGGGTTGTGGCAAACGAATATTGCTAAAAAAAACTATTAGCTTAAAAAATGAATAATTATCAGAAACTGAAAAAGCAATCGTTTCTGTTTAAGAAATAACTTCCGCCGATCTGACGAACCTCGGCCGAGGCGGAGGCAGTCCGTGCAAGGGAGCGGCGTTCCTCAGGGTGAGTTTGTGGCACCGCTACTGTATGATCTTCTGCTGTGTGTGTGTGTGTGTGTGTGTGTGTGTGTGTGTGTGTGTGTGTGTGTGTGTGCACATGGTCATAACGGCTCTCTCTCTCTCTGTCTACAGGAGTTTGTACCGTGCGGTGACTGGATCCACTTCGACACGACCGGCACGGGAATGTTGGCGAACGGGCTAGACTTCCCCTACCTCACGAAGAACCGCATGACTGGGCGACCGACACGTACCATTATTCAACTTCTCTACCAGCTCGTCTGCCCACCAAAGAAGTAGTGACAATATTTATCAAGAGAATCAAGCAAGCAACTACGGAACAAGGATATAATGTTAAACGTGGAGATGAATTGTCAAAATTGATGTAATTGTACGAAATTCTCTGTGCTGCCGAGTGACAGAACATTTGGACGATGTCATATATTCTCGCTGACTGCCAAACGAGACCGTTTCTTTATACCGCATTATGGCACTAAATTATTCTTTGTTAAGCCTCTGCGTTGTACGTTTTTATTGTACCCTTGCATTGGGATTTATAAAGTAGTTATGTAATGAATTTTTAGAAATTTTATATGAATTAAAAGGAAATAATGAAATCCAAATTTGTAAAATCCCTTATTTTCTCATGCCCGGTCTTATAAATTCCAATCCGATATTTAACTGTCCGATAACTTGTTTTCACCATGAAAACAACCAATCAGAAGCTTTGAAATCAAGTTATCTAACACCCACACGTGGATCTACAGTCATTATGTGCTTTAAGTACGTCGTTATAAACCAAATAATCTCAACATTTTATCATATCTTTTTTGTTTGCTTCTTATACCTTTGCATACCTGCCCAAGGACTGCTAGCTTATAGTGGTGGGCAGGTTTGTGTGTTTAGAGCTCTCCTGGCGGAAGCGTGTGCTCCAGGGTCACTAGCCGGACAAGTCGAGATGGAGAAATCAGACAAAATGCAATCCACATCCTCCGCTTTCCGTGTTCCTCCCTTTCCCTCCTTTTCCTTTTTCTCCGTATCCCATTTGCCCCTTTCCTCCAAACTCCACACATCGTCATACCTTATGAATAAATATGGGACCAGGGTGTAGGCCTAGGCATAGTTTTACAAATATACTCGTGAAGCCCTGCCCTAGAGACTTACTTAAAGGGTTAAGGCTCGTGTACATCCACTTTGCGTACGTGTGAAAATTATAGAAATTATGTTAGCCGTTCCCATCGAATGTTGATAATTTTCTTAAGTAAACGTAAACCAATCAGAGCTCACGGATTTCCCACCAATAGGGAACTTGCAACTGAGTTCAGAGCCAACAAATGAATCAAACTGATAAACAAACAAGGAGCTGTCAAAATAATAAAATTGTAACATTATGAAGAAAACGAGGTATGGCGATAGTTTAACTGCGCACCAGTTAAAACTTTTAATTATGGGCAACCAAGTTGTGAGAGTTTTGAATGTTTCTTGTTTGTTTTGAAGATTTATTTTCAAAATAGAAATGTATAGAAATGTTGTGATGTGGTTTGGTTTGACACTTCGATAAAGAAACAATGTAAACTGTTGGTATGTTTGCTCTCTATTGCGCATGCGCCAATTAACCAAATTCTAGAAATTAGAAAAAAGTTGGAGTTGAATCAACTTTTCGCGTCGTGAAACGTACGTTAATTTTCCTAATTTCAATGTGCATGGTTAAATGTAAATTCAATATGGCCAACTCGCTAATTTCTGGAAGTTACGTACGCTAAGTGGATGTAGACGGGCCTTTAGTCAGATGGAAAACTAAAAAACTATAATTTGTATATGTCCACCCTCAAATATGGAAAACATGACTAAAAGATAACATACTTTAAAAGCAGGCGGTTAAACAATTAAAGAAAACCGCGATTTTTTGGCTTGTTGCTACCAAGTAGCACCGAGCAACTTTTCTCACGGTAATTCCCATCTACAAAAAATGTTGCCTCGAGATAGTAAAACCACCGCTAAAATAGGGCACTTATCAAAAATCGATCAGGAGGTTTCATGTGCATCGTTTCCCTACCGATAACATGCTTCTTAGTATGAACGTGTACTTCTACAAAATGCCCTGCAATTAATTTTCTTGTGACTTGATGTGAAGAAAAGTTGCAATCTGTTTTGAGCGGTACTGTCCGCAGTCGCCGAGTGTTTCGCGAAGCGCTGGCTGGACTCGTATTACACAATGAGCGCTCTGTCTATCAGGCAGGCGTTAGCGACCTCAGAACCGATACAGTTGTACTACGCTTTAAAAGAAAAACGCAGCAGAGCTTTCGAAGTGAATCTTATAGAACAGCTAAATATTCACTATTTTTTTGCTTGTATTGAAGCAACCTATATCAATTTTGTTTTACACATAACTGAATTTCATGCACTTATGACTCAGTGGAGATTTTTTGGTTTATCATCTGACTAATCCTTTAAGCCCCGTCCAGAACGATTACTAAGACTATGTTTAAGACTAACGATTTACCCGATACCAACAATTATTGTAAGTAGGCCTTCAGCCTAGATGTTGAATGAATGAATGAATGAATGAATGAATGAATGAATGAATGAATGAATGAATGAATGAATGAATGAATGAATGAATGAATGGTAGGTGAACTTTGTGCTCCCATTTCCGTTTTCATTACGTACATCCGGCTGGTTCCAGGAGTACATGTCTGTACTTGGAACTGGACAAACAAACAAAGCTAATGTTTATCGCTCACTCGTCGATGGTGTTCGAAGCCTACAGGGTTGGTTTAGTCACTTTAAATTAAAGTCTCCCACTGCAAATCAGTTTAGTTACTGAGTGGGTATAGACTCTAAATGTGAATTTTTTTTTTTTTTTATTATTTATTTTCCTTGTAGTTTCTTGCCTTTGCTCTAATTTCAGGCGTCGAGGTTGTCGTAGGCGTCGATGTCGATGAAGAAGGGGTCTGTGTTAATGCTGAAGACGAGGCGGCTTCTAATGTCGCAGTTAATTGATCATTTCCGTGTAACTTTTTGGCAAACGAATCAGTTAGTTTGAACCACTTCTGTGCCTCATCATGCAACAGTTTAATACGTTTTGGTCGCAATTTTTCCACTCCTTCAGATTTCCTTGTTTTAACTTTACCCCTATCATCACTAAAGGCGCTTTCATAGCAACACGTCAACACGTTTTTTCCGGACCGGCACATCACGTGAACCAATCAGAAACTTGCCGTGCCTGCCCTGATTGGTTCACCTGACTTGCCGGTCCGGAAAAAACGTGTTGCCGTGTTGCTATGAAAGCGCCTTAACGCTAACACCGCCGCTGTCGCCGTCGCCACCGACTTCAACATTTCCTTCTGAATTAGCCATAGATATTACACCACACAGATCCAACATCTAACACTCTGAACACAACACAACACGAACCGAGAATCGAATTTCACAAATCCCCTCAATAGAAGACAACACATCAGATCCGAACAAGGAGAGTATTCATCTCCGACTGAAACCTTATTGCAATGTTACTCTTTCTTTTACGATGGACACACATTCGAAATATATGAAGAAGTTTGCTTGTTTTTGGGTCATTTTCTGTTTAGCATTGCTGAGCCTGCAGTGGCCGGCCCGAGCCTACGTATTCTACTGCTGCAACTATACATTCCATACAAATGTGTGTCTCATACGTGTCTTATATTTT
>OX246738.1:71470097-71539740 GCA_945910005.1 Isoperla grammatica
GGCCATATCCACATTTTTATTTGGCAAGAAACCATATTGATTAGGAGAAAAATAATTGATAGATTGTAAAAAGTTTAAAACTTGATTTTTGACACAAACCTCTAAAATTTTCGATAAAGATGGTAAAAGTGAAATTGGACGATAATTGGTCACCATTGTTTTATCACCAGCTTTAAAAACAGGTATAATGACAGCCGTTTTGAAAATGTCTGGCACATAGCCATTGTTGATAGAAAGATTAAACAGGTATTTGAAAATCGGTACAAAAATGTCAATATTATCTTTTATCATACAGATATTAACTCTATCAATCCCGGCACTTGTTTTGCGTTTCATGCTTCTGATGACTTGTACAAGATCAGCTTCAGTTATTTCAGAAACGTGCATGGTTTGGTTAACCCACTGCTTCTTAAAATTCTCCCTTGTTGCGTCCTCACTTCCTGCTTGCTCGCCGCCGCCAGCCGCAATATTAGCAACATTTATAAAGTAATCGTTAAAATGGTTTGCTACTCGACTAGGATCATCTTCAGTAAGCGTCTTTACTACATCAATTGTTATTTCAGATATTGCTTCGTGCCCTTTGCCTTTCAATATTTTGTTAACGACATGCCAATAGTTCTTGCCTTTATTGACTGCCTTCTCTATTTCTTCCTTGTAGAAGTTTATTTTATCACGCTTTATTTTCATGCTTGCTTCTTTACTAAGTGTTTTATACCTGTATTTCAACAGCTCATCATCTGGGTGGCGTTTTAATGCTTTATATACAGCTTGTTTATCCAGTGTTATCGCGACTGTTTCAGGAGAAATCCAATCTTTCCGTTTTTTATAGCCTCTCTTCAACCTTAGTTCAACATACGAGTTATCTATTAGTTCAAGCTCCTCGAAAAAAACATTAAATGCCTCCTCTACCGAGATCGAGTTAAATAACTTCTCCCAGTTATGTTGACTTAGATTTATAATAATAATAATAATAATGTATATATAATAGATTGTATTTATAATAGAATAATAATGATAATAATAATAATAGTAATAATAATAATAATAATAATAATAATAATAATAATAATCATAATAATAATAATAGTTAAAGTAATAGAAATAGTATTAATGAAAATATTATTGACTAGGTCATAAAATCGGGTCTAGTTCAACGAAAATAAAAAACGTGATAATGAATGGATGAGATGATGATTACGATAAAGTCATCTCAGATGTCACCCGTGGCCAAGCCTTAGCCTGGATTACAGGGACGATGGACTACCAGACCAACGTAAATCGGCCACGGCTATTCTGTGGACGAGGATGACAGAACAGAACTTCAGGACGGTTGGATTAAGCGACTAACAACATTATATCTGGATAGGGCTAGAGAGACACATCATACATGGCTAATTCCATCTTTATGTTTTATGTATGAAGATCATGCATTAATCAATATATACAATGTTACATCTTCTACATGATAATAAAATAGCGTTGTTATACTGATTTCAAACATGACGTGTAACTAGCTGTTGACATTTTGCTCTTTTTTCAAGGCCAAACAACTTCTATTTAGCTGATGCAACATTTCCCACTGTGGAATCAGATTTATCTTAACCCGTTTTGGCAGAGCTTAGAAACCAAAGAGCTCAAGCTGAAATAACTCTGCTTTATTCATCAAACTTTCCCCATCGCACTTAAGAGGTCGCGCACCTCGCGAGGTCTCGCCTCCAAGTCTTGCTCAGACTCTTCACCAACGCCGTCTGGACCCGGGGTGACTCTGCCAGTCGTAAGATGTGACGGAATGAGGTCCTCACTTTTCCCTTTTCGCAGGTCATCTTCCAAATCGCGACCCCGACGTAATGACCAAACGATTGAGTACGATATCGTTATACAATATATCAATACCCCTTTTGGGCCCGGGGTAAATGTGCTGGTATAAAGAAATTGAACCTTCACCCACGTATCATGTTTCAGCCCTACACTTCTCTTGTATCTTCTCCCATCCCTCCTATCTTTGGGCCCGGTTGTGCATGATGTATAAAGCAACTGTAAGGCCCGGTAGTAGACCTTTTTCAGAATTCATCTAGGACCCTTAGATAGAGCTAATCACGGCCCTCTAGATCTTCAATGACAACAATGCACAACAATGAAAAATGCTCCTCAACATAACTTTCAAGGACCCTTAGATAGAGCGTATCACGACTTCCTAGATCAATTCTGAAAATCATCTATTACGATAGACCGCTTCTAATCCACTACCACGCCATTGCAAAACGACTCTTTTGATTGGTGGGCGGTGGCTGACACGGCGACAACCCTTTAGCGGCGGGCTAATATTTAGCTGTATGTCATAACATTAGGGCACTGTTACTCTTCTTTTTTTTCTTCTTCTTCTTCTTCTTCTTCTAATGCCATGAATTTTACCTATTTGGTCATCATGCGTTTTCGTGTTTCCCAGTAGAGATAGGATTCTTTTTCTGCTTTACTTTATTGTTTTATTGTTTGTTTTTTACTTAATTGTTCAGTACGTTTATGCTAAATATTTATTACAAGAAAAAATAATATGGAATATCTTGCAATGTATAGAAGGCCGATTCAAAAGGTTTGCGGGTTAGTTAGTAGATGTGACTCTGCAAGTCGTAAGAGGTGAAAAGGTAGAAGTTTTTTTAACTTCTAATGTGGATTCAATTCCATTACTTCTTGGCTTAAGAATAAATAAACGGTGACTTTGGAGCCGTCCTAGCAACGAAGCACTCAATAAATCCAAAGTTGTTCTGAATCGGCCTTGTTGATTCTGGTATTTGTCCGCAGGTGTTCGCACTGTCCAATCACTGATTCATATGTTTCGTATTTGAAATATCGATCTTTGATTGGTTATCGCTCACTCGTCGATGGTGTTCGAAGCCTACAGGGTTGGATTAGTCACTTTAAATTAAAGTCCCCCACTGCAAATCAGTTTAATTACTGAGTGGGTAGACTCTAAATGTGAATTTATTTTTTTATTTTATTTATGAGGTCCTCCCATTTACCATTCCTCCACTTAACCACATACCGTGACTTAATTCCTTTGAATATCAGTCCTATTTGACCCTTTCCTCCAATCCAATCCATGGCAGCCACCAATGTAAGTATAGGGCCTATAACATAAACTTAGACCTATATTAGGCAGTTTACTACAACAACGTTGAAATACCAGACATGACATCTCGAAGAATGTACGAAATAGTACACAAACGTAATAATTTTATAACTAGGAAAACCCTCTGTTTGACGCGTTGATAAGCGAGCGCGTCCATATCTACGAACGTTCTGGCAAAAAGATCTCAAAGCTAATAAAAACAACAATTAACAACAATTCAAGAATGCGCATTACAAATATTTTTCTAATTTCCATAGCTATTATACTTCCCGATATTGTTGAATGCAGTGCAATGTGCGTTGCTAAGAATTTTCGTTGCCATTCTGTCAAGTGTTTTCGCCGCAGTCCGCCATCGTTACTAACAGTTATTGACAGCATTTGAAATGTAATTTATGCCTCTAATACGTATCAGATCGCGTTTACATTAGTATATTCGTGACCGGAATTTACTATACGATAGCCACCTCACATTTTGCTGTTACTGTGTTTCAGAAATATATTTTCAAGTAACTTTTGTGTAACTTTGCCAACATTTATCAGATCGCCATAACATGAACATATTTGTGATCGGAAAAAGCTTTAAAAAAATATGGCTATCTCACATTTTGCCACTATTTTGTTTCAGAAAAATATTTTGCAGTAACTATGGTGTAACTTTGTAACTTTTCGGACGATTTTGCCTCAAAACGTTACACCTTCAAGCCACATCGAGGCTTGTGGATGGTCCAAATTTCAAGTTGATCGGATTTTCCGTTCGACCGCTATCGACAGACATAAAAAAAAAAAAAAAAAAAAAAAAAACAGAACGAAGTGCCATAAGAGTCAAGTGGAGACGCTCGCTTAACCAGTGGAATGATCACAAATTTTGCACTAAATTATAACGTCAGATAAAAAATTAATTAAATCTTGTCAATTGAACAAACTTACTTGTTTGGCTTTGTGCTGGTGTAGGCCCTAGCATTCATTATTGTCTTTATATTTTTTGTTTAAATTGATATTTTTAAATATTCCCTATTTCTTCTTTCTATAGCTGTTTTGTTTTGGTTTTGTAACATTTCAATTGCTATTTTATTTTATTTTGTATAGTGCTGTTATTTATTCATTTTTTATTGTATAGTTGTATTTATTATGCACATCGTTTGTCACATCGTGAGAATCATTTCAATTAATCCTATACAAACACATCGTTCTGCCCTTAACGACTTGATTTTTCTTGATTGATTTAAATTGAAAAATGTTTTTATAATTATTGAGTGCTCCTAAATCAAATATTTAATAATAATAATAATAATAATAATAATAATAATAATAATAATAATAATAATAATAATAATAATAATAATAATAATAATAATAATAACAATAATAATAATAATAATAATTTTTCTTGGGAAACCTGCCCAGGTCATCTTCAGGATGTGACTAACTAACTAGGTATTGCAGTATTTGGAACAGTTGGGAACGAATGTAATAGGTCTGTTAGTATGACTCAACCCCAGCATTCGCCTTGTGACGGAAGAAAACCTCGGAAAAAACCTTCATTCATAACTGCTGGTGGCCGGTATCGAACCGGCGACCTCCCGAATTAGTCTCGCGTTTTACCGCTGAGCCACCTATCGGTAAATATTCTACGAATATAAGACAAAATGAAATCACTAAGAATAGTCTGCAATATTCGATTCTCGCTTGTTGCCGCTGCAGAGATTATATAAGATGCAAGCGGACGTCTGAAAAGCTGCATGAAGAGTAGTGATCTGTGTGGTCAATCCGTAGCCGGTCAAAGTGGTTGACCTCGTTCATGTCAGGTGACATTGGTCAGCAAAGGTTGCAACCGCCACTATAGGTGCGTTCACATTAGAGATGTGTGCATGACTGATCAAACAGGCCGGGCAAAACTATCGGAGGGGGGGGGGGGGGGGGGGGGGTCTCTAATATAGCATTATGGCGTTTTCCAATAGTTCACCTGAGTGTGCACTGGTGCGTCTGCGTCTATTGTATTGCTGTGTATTGTTGTTCTAATCGTTGAAAGCGCATTCAGTGCGATCTAGTGCAGCAATAGCGAATTATCATCCGATACAAATATTGGTGAGAGTACCTAAAATTATGCCTGAGAAGTGCACAGTGCCAATTCTATAGAGCACTCAAAATATACTAGATGCATTCTGGTGGCAAGAAAATAAACTTCTATTAGGAGTGGTTAAGCTGTCAATTTTCATTGTTGTTTTATTGTTATTATTCATCAATGGCGCTGAAAGGAGGTTGCTTAGCAGCGCTATCTATGTTAGTTTCGACTCCTCTTAGCACTTAATGTTTACCTTCCTGCTTCTTCATTGTGAAACGGTCGATGACGTCAATCTTTGGTAGAGATTGGTTTACACACTTACTTAAGATTTAAGATAATCAAATGAAGCCAAAAGCATTATGGCGTTTACACTCTTTCCCAAGGTTTACGATTTAAGGAAACCATATATACTGGACCCAAGATTACTTTGCTTTTGCTTTCGTCACATCCGGAGCAGTCGTAGCCAACCAGCGAACCGCCCGAGACACTTCCGGGCCAATACCGATCGCTGATTGGCTACGAACCAGTCGCCTGTGACGAAAGCATGTGTAAGGTAGTCTTGGGACAACTATAGCAATGTTAGCTATTATACCTCAAATTCTTAGCCCAGCCAATGAGAAGCGACATTTTATAAATCCGGCTAATGGTAACGATCCTAAGTAAAAAGTTAGAAAAATAAAACCTTAGTAAATTTTAAATGTGTATAAATCGACCTTTACCCCTATATTACTGGTCTAAGCCTTAAGGGTTAGTCAGATGAAAAACTAAAACACTATCATTTGTATATGTCCACCCTCAAATATGGAAAACATGACTAAAAGATACCATACTTGAAAAGCAGGTGGTTAAAAAATTAAAGAAAACGCGATTTTTTGGCTTGTTGCTACCAAGTAGCACCGAGCAACTTTTCTCATGGTAATTCCCATTTACAAAAAAAGGTTGCCTCGAGATAGTAAAACCACCGCTAAAATAGGGCACTTATCAAAAATCGATCAGGAGGTTAAATGTGCATCGTTTCCCTACCGACAACATGCTTCTTAGTACGAGCGTGTACTTCTACAAAATGCCCTGCAATTAATTTTCTTGTGACTTAATGTGAAGAAAAGTGGCGATCTGTTTTGAGCGGTACTGTTCGCAGTCACCGAGTGTTTCGCGGAGCGCTGGCTGGACTCGTATTACACAATGAGTGCTCTGTCTATCAGGCAGGCGTTAGCGACCTCAGAACCGATACAGATGTACTACGCTTTAAAAGAAAAATGCAGCAGAGCTTGCGAAGTGAATCTTATAGAATAGCTAAATGTTCACTATTTTTTTTCTTGCATTGAAGCAACCTAAATCAATTTTATTTTAAGGCTGGTCCACACAGATTTTTAAGACATACGATCTAAGGTTTAACGCGTAGTCGTAAAGTTGGATCATAGGAAACACGTACTGGCGTTCACACAAAGTTTTAGTTTTAAGACGTTGTTTTCATAGTTGTTTTTAAAACAACGTCTTAAAATCTTATGCATTATGTCTTCAAAATCTGTGTGGACCAGCCTTTACACATAACTGAATTTCATGCACTAATAACTCATTGGTGATTTTTTAGTTTATCACCTGACTAATCCTTTAAACAACACATTTTATGAATGAACTTATCTAAGATCTTTGGAATTTATAACTATTTCGCTTGTTAAAAAAACACTTCATTGTTGTCGAACTTTTAGATGTTTTATTTTAAAACAAACTATAATATTTTCAAATATTCTTTTAAAATATTGCAATTATTGAACACTACCATATGAATTAATGTCCAAGAGTAATTATTTAACATGAAACAAATTTGATATAAAGATCACTATTTTGAAGAGCGTTTTTTGATATGATTAGTCAGTTGTGATATAAACGTTTGACATGCACTAATAACTCATTGGTGATTTTTTAGTTTATCACCTGACTAATCCTTTAAACAACACATTTTATGAATGAACTTATCTAAGATCTTTGGAATTTATAACTATTTCGCTTGTTAAAAAAACACTTCATTGTTGTCGAACTTATAGATGTTTTATTTTAAAACAAACTACAATATTTTCAAATATTCTTTTAAAATATTGCAATTATTGAACACTACCATATGAATTAATGTCCAAGAGTAATTATTAAACATTTAACAACTTTGATATAAAGAATACTATTTTGAAGAGCGTTTTTTGATATGATTATTGATTGGTCAGTTGTGATATAAACGTTTGACGTAATTCCCGTTTTTTCCCGCCATAACGAAGTTGGCAAAAGTTTCGGGTGAATTTTGTCAATGAAATATATTTCAAAACACAATATACAAATTAATCTGATTCTATAGGCAATTTTACGCGCCGTTTAGTAGGCGCTGACATCATATTTCATATCTATTACCTAAATCAAAATGGAACCCCGTTGGGACAAAGTAGGCCTACTTGCTTCAATTAATTTCATTCAGAACCAACTTTAAAAACCCAGAATCGGCTAGAAAGTCTTCAAGTTCCCCAAAAATGCCCAGCGGGGCAAATTTAGGGGCTTGTTCCCCCCCCCCCCACTGAAAAATATTCTGTCGGCGCCCATGGTTTGATCGCTTTAGTTTTGGATTTGGGTTTGTTATCTACTCCAGTGAATATAACTATCCAGGGACCAAAATGCATCACAGATAACGGCAATATGCGCTTATTGTGACAAGTCAAGGTTACCACTCAAAGAGCAGAGCACGTACCCGAGCACATACCTTACAACTGCTATTTTTAAAGTGTGTATTAGTAAAAAATAGTAAATACAATACTTTTTACTTTCGCAATAATTCGAAATCAATCATATTATTATTATATTTAATATTATTTTTATTATTATTATTATTATTATTATTATTATTATTATTATTATTATTATTATTATTATTATTTATTTATTTATTTATTTATTTATTTAGCAACAGTTAAAAGTCGACAAAACACACCACTAACGTAAGTATACAAATACACAGCACATATTAGTAATAAACAAAGCAGATAAAAGAACTAATACAGAGCATTCAACACATGAGCCCAAAATTGAAGTAAAGAAGAGTTGAAAATGTCTACATTTTGACGCCTTACAACAAAATTGTTGTACAAATTTTGTACGAGTACAAAATTTGTACAATAATTTTGACATGACATGTTTTCCAAACTTTTCAACGCCATTCAACGCCACGTTAGCTCATTCAGCTGGAGCGCGGGTCCAAGCATCGTGGGTTCGAATGCCGTACAAGGTATCTTCACCGTACTTCACCGTATCATCTTCACCGTATCTTCACCGCTGACCTCCAGCAATCGTTACTCGTTAGCAGGACCAGCAAGTTACGTGTCCGTTAGCTGGTTTCTAGCTTCAGACGTCATTGCTTAATCTTGATTCCCAATTCGGAGTTTCGCTTCGTAGTGACGTCATGTTGTATCGAAACTGTCCGATGACGTCTTCGTCGGCCGAGCGAACCCGAACCAAATACCCGAGCGTCATCAAGCTGATACGCCAAGGCCTCGAACGGCTTCGGGTAACCGGCCGGCTTATTTGCATCCAGCTGCCCAGTTCTTGTTGCTAAGGCAACCGAAATGATGCACTGCGGATGTTTTGTTGCTAGCGAAGACCTTGGAAATTGGAATATACCTTACTATATGTTGCTAGGGCAGCGCGAGGAGTTATATATAAACAACACTGTCAGGATTATCAGTTGGGAAATCAGAAAATAGTTTCGGGTTTTATCTGGATTTATATTATTACATGGAGTAGAAGCTCCAAAGTGTGTTGCTATTATACTTCAAACAAGTTCACAGAGAGCGTTGCGTTTTAGTAAGCCCTACAGACTGAATGAAATATTATAACCAATAGCGTAGTTATTTTTATTATTAAATCGATAATTAGTAATTATATTAATTAGAAAGAAAACCTTAATGATTATACTGTAAGACACAATTTAGAGCATTCAATATGAAAGGGCTTACCAAATCACAGTGCGCTGTTGATTAAGATTTTCGATTGCGAAGTTCATTCTTGAGATATAATTTAAAAATGAAAATGTTGTGCGGTTTTTTATGTAGAGGTATCATTTCCTTTCAATTCGTATCATTAAAATAATATTCAGCATCAAAATTGTAGGAACATGTAAGGCTATAGATACCTATTATTAATATCTATAGTAATAATACATATTTTATTACGTTGGGATAAAATTATACAATTCCAATTATATCTCAAATTATCTAAGTAAAGTTGATCCAATCATAACAAGCATAATACATTGCTTACAATTATTATTTTCTGAAGATTATCTGCAGCCTTTGTTGCTATCTGCCCCTACATAATCCCAAATTGTTTAGAGTAGATACGAACAAAACGATAATAATATCCTGTCTTCGTATATTTACTGCACGAGGAAAACTAGGAAATATATTCAATCCAAACCACCTTACACAAGTAGGCCTGCTGTATACATTATACTCTGTGCTGGCACTTAGCCACGTTATACGCTGATGTTACGTGTGTGAGCGCACGAACTTCCATGCAATGCTTGCATTTTTATACAACACTCCACGCAGATGACTTTCAACTGTATCTGATCAACGCACAGTGCGCGGATCACGTGATGTGTTGGAATTCAGACATTGATACTTTTCCATCATATATAAAAAGTATCAACCATATAATTAACTTAGCGTTTTATAGATGAGATATACTAAATAATAAATTTAGCGATTTATATGAGATATACTCTACCATTTCATTTGTAGTTTATTCCACAAATCAAAACGCAACTGTTTTTTTTTTCACAATTTTTCGAGTTTCTTGTACACTCGCCAACGTAAGAAATCAAAGGTCGGATATAACGGGTATTTACTCTAACTCTCCTATACCCACACTCTCTTTTATTGTTTGGCTCAAGCTTATTTACAAATCAATAGGTAAGACTCGTTGATGAGAAATATCCATCAGTAACCACATCGGACGAACAGAAGTTATTCGTTTTCTCATCTAACCTTGATTTACTTAGATAGAGTTCCTTACAACGATCGCTAGCGCACATGATTCCACTAAAATAAGTAAAATGTGCTTTATGAATACAGGACTTGAATGATACATGCAGTCATGCATGTTTGTTTTCTTTATACATCAACGGGCATATTGAATGAAGGTGGCGTGATGTGGTAGAAAACACTGGTTCAATTATCGTATTTATTTCTTGAATCCAAGAACAAAGCTCAACTTTAAATGATAGTACAATGTAATGACAAACTAGTCAATAGTCATAGATAGCGCTGCTAAACAACATGACTGAAACTCCTATAGTTCATATTCTTGAGGGAGGAGCAGGGGGGCACTTGCCACCCCCTGGATTTCCGGAATTTTAAAATTTAACTTTCTATACGATACGCGCTCTATGTGCAATTTCATAGAAAATATGCAAGTAAAAAATGAAATGTAACAATTAATAATTTAAAATCTATAGTCAATATCCGTCCCTTCACTAATATGTTAATGTCAACGCGATCCGATAGGTATGATGTTATTTTGATAATACAAATCGAAGCACCACAGCCACACTGTTACGAGTGGGGGCAATATGATATTGATATTAATATTTATTAGCCTTCTTTCATACACTCATTTGCATACACAACTTAATGCAATGCGAGGTTTCGAAGTTGTCAAGTTTCTTAAATACTAAATACATTACATTATCAGCTTATACATACAAGTTAATGATTACTTAATATTAACAGAATGTATGCAGTGAAATCTTTATGTCATTTGAGATGATTATATCTAGGCATTACGCTTGACTGAAGAGTCACATATTCCTAATATATACAGATGAACATAGGTAATTAAGTTAAAAACAAACATTACTTGAAAACTGTAGGCCCTAAAACTCTGAAAGTGAGTAAAACTCCTTTTCTAACAGCCAGCACTTAATCTTAGTTTTAAAATCACTTTCTCCTAAGCTCCCGTTTAAGTTTTAACTGACTAGGTAGATGATTAAATATTTGCCTTCCTGCCTGGATTGGATCCCTGTCTGCAAGCTTCAGTCTAATTGGTGAAGATTACTTTTCTGCCTAGTGTTGTGTCCGTGCACGTTACTTTTTCTTTGAAAATATAGTGAGGATTTATCATTGACAAATCCTGCAATTTGTTCCCTACATCTCTGGTGGGCACGTAAATATGCATTTTACTTCTTGTTTTCATAGTCAATCATGGTCAGACGGGCCAGTTATCGTTCGAATATCAAACGATATTGTTCCTTCCCTGCGTTCGTTTGCATTACAACAATTTCTTCCGTTTGTTAATTTAGCCTAAAACATTCATAATTAATAATTATGTATATTTTACTTCTTGGGAGTATTCAATTACCATTTTAATCTCATATTATATTATATCTATGTTTATAATTACTATTTCTTATGTTTTGTTTAACTTATTTTAATGGGAATTTAATATATTTGTGGCTGTGACAATAAATCATGGCCAGTTACCATTTTTTGCATCCTTGATATCCACGCCACACAGTATGTTTTTTAAATACTGATTGATACGAGTATGTTTTATATCTATTACATGATAATAAATCAAAATTTAAATCATGTTTTGAAGTACGTGGTTTAATTCATTTCATTCAAATCCACCCAAAATCGGTTACAAACTGTTGTAAATCCCCAAAACGCCCTGCGGGGCGAATTGAAGGCTTCCCCTCTGGGAGGGAATAAACCCACATGACTAACGAGGCAAACAAAATTAGCATCACTACATGGAAGCTCCGATTCGTTTGAACAATGGCGTCGTTTGATGAGAGTCGTTTGTTGGTTTTCAAAGCCACTCATTGAAGCGACAGAGAAGCATTAGTAGTAGGTGGAAATACATCCCCCTTTAAGAGATGGAAAGAAATGAGTAGGCCCTACACCAAAATATGTATTTTAACACAATAGGCCGTTTCTTGTGATGATAGCTATGATGCGTCGCAGTAACATCTGTTATAGGGTGCACAAGCTTTACTTGATGTGCCCCTCTTCATGGCCCTCATTACAGAGAAGTTTTGGTCGGTTGTAGCTGGTTGTAAAGTTGCGCCCCCTATTCCATAACCCAGGCGCAAATCGCAACTGGTTCCAACTTACGGACCCGTCTCGGCCCGGGGTAGAATAGGCCCAGAGTGACTCTACTAGTCGTAAGAGGCGACAAAAAGAGACCCTGTCCCTTCCCTCCCACTGTCCCACTAAATATTTCTCCTCCCACTTGGCCCTGCCCACCCTTGCTGGACTCCCGTATGACGATCCCACGCGACGTACAATGTATCTGATTCGGATGTGGCTTTATTCTTCATCATCATCTTTCTCATCTTCATTATCACCCGCTCATCGTCTCGATTAGCCATTGTTGCAAAAATATGAGACGTTAAGCCCCATTAATCAATCAATCAATCAATGCAACTTACGGACTGGAACGAGGTCCCATGTGACTATACCTAGGTAAATTAGAGTTTTTGGATAGTTGGGAAGGAATGTCCAAGAGCTATTGGTATAGGACTCAATCCCAGAATTCGCCTTTACGAGTGAGGAAAACCTCGAAAAAACCTTCAGTCACGATTGCCGGTGGCCGGTATCGAACCGGCGACCCCCCGCGTTAGAGTCTCGCTTCTTACCGCTGATGTGATGATAAGCATGATAGATATAGTTGATAATGTGAAATAGGATATGTTGATGTATGCGCCAATGGCGTGGGGAACATACGGTACGGCGCCATTTTCTTTCCACCCATGCTTGACGGACGGTGTTGGTGTTGGTTATGTGCGTACTGCGTACTGCACTCTTTAAAGTATAATCAAGTTTCAATTGAATGCATACCTGAGGGGCAGGCTATATATCGTTTGTCCCATTGAAGTAAACTATAACTATAGCTGGAGGTCTTCGCAACCCCCGTTGTAAATATTGGTGAGAAGTCAAGATGGGGCAAGCACGCCTCGATCAAAATTTTTAGATAAAGCGCTTTACAAAAAGCCCCCTAGTAAACGATAATTTTTCTTTTCAAATAATTTTAGACATACCGCAAACATATTTTGGATATTTCGTAACTCCTGTCCATAAACACAAATATCGCACTCGTGAAACGACTCTTCAGATGTCACAGGCGCATGCGTGGGCAGAATAGGGTTGTATGCATTCACATTGTGCTTTGGAAAGTCACGCTAATCGAGTCCACGACCACCCGAGTGTAAGTCCTATTATACGTCATGTCTCCGTCTTGATCTGGAAGTTATTATGCTAATCACAAAAACCTAACAGGTAGTTTTTGGAAACTACAAGAATGACGCTCGTCCAAGTGTATTGATGACGTCACGAGCTGCAGACTGCAGAGGGTAAATGAAGGTCACGCGGCTATGTGAGAAACGTCACGCACGCTGCTTACGTCACGAGTCACGCACCCGCTCTGTGATCGCCGGACCTGGTTTGCCCCCCCACTACTGTGTCTCGAGCAACAGGTAAAAGCACCGCGGTCCCTCCATCAAGCCACAGAGTGTTCCAAGTGAGCTTCCAAGCAACAGCAGCAGTTCGTCGAGTTGTCATATCAGCATTTTGAGACAAAAATTTATGTGTCCATGAAGAGCTTAGTTTCCGGCTTCGAAGCCAGTTCCAAGTTTCTGCCAACTGTCAGGTAAGAATCCATTCTTATTTAATATGATTTGTATACTATGTGTTCAGATATTTAGCATTGCGGTAGCCCCACTCGCAGAAAACCTACACGTTGCAAAATTGTGAAATATTGTACATGTGGCAAGGCCAAGAACGACTGCTAATTTTAATCCTCTTTGTACCAGGCCCATCTAGGTTTCTTCAAATTCAATTATTGCACCCTTTTACATTTGAGTTGGTACCAAACTTGTCTTGAAAAATTGACATTAATTACACTTCACTTTGATTTGCGTGTTAAGTTTACGTAATTCCCGATGGAGAAACTTTTCTTGGAAACGCGTTTCACCCATCGCTTGAACGTTCACTACTTTGCATCAAAATACATTTTCTTATAATCTAACAATACTTTTCTACCACTTCAACATCCCTTGAGTGTTTTGTCTGCACTTTTAAATTTCAAGTCGTTCATGTTTGTATTGCAAGAATGATAACAAAAACATGGTGCTGAAATCTGGTCGATTTGTGTATATTTCGTAAGTCGTCAATGTATCAAAAGTGACTTTTGGTAAAACACTGATTAGCTTAAGCATTACTTTGATGTCTAGAGATACGATTGCTATTAACGCTTATCCAGCATAATCCTTCGCTTTATATTCTATGATCACGCATAACTGGGGACTGAGGTCAGGTCTCCAGTCTACACACCTCTGCAAACAAGTCATCTGATCAAGGGCATCAGCTTAGTTATTTTAGTGACAAATGTGTTTTGAGCAGTTAACCTTCTGGAAGTCAGGTCAAGACCTTAATACTAATTATCTTCCTTCTTCTACTTGTTGCAGGCTTAACAAGAACCTGTGTACAAGCAAGGGTAGCCGTCGTGGTAACAGCGCCAACCGTCTGGAGCTTCAAGTGTTGACACAGCTACACCACGTGCCATAGAGTGAGTGCCGTACATACATACATACATACATACATACACACATACATTCATACATACATGCATACATACATATACATACATACATACACACATACATACATACATACAGACATACATACATACATACATACATACATACATACATACATACATACATACATACATACATACATACATACATACATACATACATACATACATACATACATACATACATACATACATACATACATACCTACATACATATACATACATACATACATACATTGCGGTATGTCTAATTAAGTTCGTTCACAACGTGAAATACTCGTATATAAACTACTGATTATTTATTTTGTTGATTTCCAATTATTTCCGGTATTGCATCTTCGTGTTTATTTTTATCTTCCTTTTGCTTTGGTCTTAAATGTAATATTATTATTTTTTTGTGTGTTTTTCAGCTAATCTATATTAAAGTTTAAATTTCATGAAAATATAAGGCTTCCCTATATTCTAACTAGTTAGAAAAAAAATAATTATTTATCGCAGATTGTTTTGAAAATATTATTTGAGACTTAATTTTATAAACTAATAATAGTAATTGCTGTGCTTTTATATGTAACCATGTCACTGATCATAACCAGTATGTAAGTCCTATTTTATAGCACTATCATCCATAAATTAATTTATATTGTGGATGAAAGTCGTTGCCACCAGTTAATAATAATTTGCCTGCAGGTTCACTTTTATGAACAATTACGCAAATCGTCATGTTGAATCCATTTTATTTTGCAATAACAAACTCTCATTTACACACATCAAAATGCCATCAAAAACATTTCGCTTTGTATCATGCCACCATTTTGAAGCCATCCACCCGATCGAGCATAGAGAAAATGGCGTACAAACGCGTGATGCACGATCAACATGGCGATAATAACGTTTCTTGATTCTGTTTGTTGCAGTTTTCGGAACGATCCCCGACTCTGACATTTACAACGATTTGAAAAAGAAATTGGAACTTTCTTTTATCAACTATCCACGAACCAGCTTTAGATCAACATGGTTCAAGGCGAGAAGCAGTGCGCGACTTCTAGCAGTATGCAAACCGCTGTGCGCGATCCCGCAGCGAGGTAAGCCACTGCCTTCTTACATGCCTATACATAACACAGTTTAGCAGGCAGTGCAAAGAGAGTTATTGCAAATGGATGCCGCCATTTTTACGCGAAAATTAGTTTTATTTCCAATTTAACCTCCTCTTAAAACACAAAACAAAGCTGAACATCTATTTGGTCAATTTGAAAGTTTATCTAGAAGGATATGTATGATTTAACAATAATTATATATTGATAGCTCAAAAACTACAGTATTCGAAAGTTTTTCCAAAACCACTATAATAATACGTAGTACAACACACATAATCCAATATCCGTACTGCTTGAAATACATGAACTAATAAAATCACATATACTAATTTTTCGTCACTACTTTTAAAATGTAGCTAAATAAGAAACACCTTCTCAATTTTGTAAATAATTAATAATATGTGTGGATCAAGATCTTTTCCATTAATTTTGCCTAAAAATCCTTCTAACTCGCTATTATAAACATATGTTTTTCATATATTATTTAGAATGCAAAACTAAAATTTACCAATTCCTTACCGCTATCGCACTAGTGTAATGATACCTATTCTTAACATGCTTGTCAAACACAGACAAGCTTAATTTTGGATACACGATGAAACATACATGACAGAGTTCTTTCCCAGCCATCCAATTTATATAAACTAAGAACTGGTTGTTACTTTCAGTCAATCAATACTGACCTTCGCATTATTTAACAATATATACCAAGATATTTTAAGGATGGTTGCCCATGGTTTCCGCAATGCATATACGTGTATCTGAGATCGTATATACTTACCTGCTCACCGTAAATTTTTTCTCACACCTCATGCCCACAATCTCCAAAGTTTTGAAAGGGTTATAATTTTGTATTTCTCTGTGTCAACAGAAAAGCGGGATTCGAAGCTATTCAGCGAAAAGAGCAGGAAAAGGACAGGAAAGCAAAAGAACAAGAAAAGAACAAGTACGGTGCCTGGGGCCCAGTATACAAAAACAAGGACAACTTTGTGAACATGCATTGGTGTTAGTTAAAGTCCGAATCATTGTATAATATTGTATATATTATTTAATTCGTATTTTTACACCTTTACTATAGTCAACAATGACACATTTAATTAAAAGAAATACGGTACTATGAATTTCGTTTCATAACATTATTAAAAATGCCTTTTCTACAGTAGCCTGTTACAAAACAGAGTACAACATGTTAACATGCATTAATGTTGACTGTTATCATGTAAAATATTGTGGATCATATTTATTTAGTCTACTCTCAAGTTTCTACAATCTTTGTAATTGTTACTAAATTGCAATGTTAATTACAATGTGCTGAAATACTATGTATTCATTAAATCTACTCTGACAACTCGGAAAGTGTCGTTTCTTCAGTTTTTGTTCATGATATAAACGGCCTTATGATCTTATCATGGCGCAGTAGTTTGCGGTGGTGCCAGCATTTCTCCAGTACCATCAGTGAGGCACTGAACAGGAAACCTGTTGGGAGAAGTAGTCCCGATTAAGAAGAAGGGCTAAATATTAAAATAAATATTGAAACCCTGCAAAATTAACGTATTTTGATCATATTATCTCAATAACGCCACACTATATCGAAAACAAAACAACAACAACAAATAGGCCTACTCTTACATTGGATTCGTGAGAGCTCTATACCGTATCAAAAAGATTTGTTACTTTGAGGTAATTATAATTGTTAATTGTTATTGTTAATTAACTTAATTCACAAGTAATTAAAAATCAAAACTATAATTACACAAACTAACAAATCTTTTTCATACGGTATTGAACTCCCAAAACTTACAAATAAGCGTACTAATTAAGCATTTTTTCGATATAGCGTTATTGCGATATGATCAAAATGGGTTCACGGGATTTTAATATTGGCTGTAGTCCTTCATGTTAACAATAACGTGGTCACCTCTTACAACTCGCCTCCATGCACTCCTACGTCCTGACCGGACAGTCCTCTCTTCCCAAACATGCTTAAAACTGTGAACTGTGTACACGTGGTCACCTCTTACAACTCGCCTCCATGCACTCCTACGTCCTGACCGGACAGTCCTCTCTTCCCAAACATGCTTAAAACTGTGAACTGTGTACACGTGGTCACCTCTTACGACTCGCCTCCATGCACTCCTACGTCCTGACCGGACAGTCCTCTCTTCCCAAACATGCTTAAAACTGTGAACTGTGTACACGTGGTCACCTCTTTCGACTCGCCTCCATGCACTCCTACGTCCTGACCGGACAGTCCTCTCTTCCCAAACATGCTTAAAACTGTGAACTGTGTACACGTGGTCACCTCTTACGACTCGCCTCCATGCACTCCTACGTCCTGACCGGACAGTGCTCTCTTCCCAAACATGCTTAAAACTGTGAACTGTGTACACGTGGTCACCTCTTACAACTCGCCTCCATGCACTCCTACGTCCTGACCGGACAGTCCTCTCTTCCCAAACATGCTTAAAACTGTGAACTGTGTACACGTGGTCACCTCTTACAACTCACCTCCATACACTCCTGCGTCCTGACCGGACAGTCCTCTCTTCCCAAACATGCTTAAAACTGTGAACTGTGTACACGTGGTCACCTCTTACAACTCGCCTCCATGCACTCCTACGTCCTGACCGGACAGTCCTCTCTTCCCAAACATGCTTAAAACTGTGAACTGTGTACACGTGGTCACCTCTTACAACTCACCTCCATACACTCCTGCGTCCTGACCGGACAGTCCTCTCTTCCCAAACATGCTTAAAACTGTGAACTGTGTACACGTGGTCACCTCTTACGACTCGCCTCCATGCACTCCTACGTCCTGACCGGACAGTCCTCTCTTCCCAAACATGCTTACAACTGTGAACTGTGTACACGTGGTCACCTCTTACAACTCGCCTCCATGCACTCCTACGTCCTGACCGGACAGTGCTCTCTTCCCAAACATGCTTAAAACTGTGAACTGTGTACACGTGGTCACCTCTTACAACTCGCCTCCATGCACTCCTACGTCCTGACCGGACAGTCCTCTCTTCCCAAACATGCTTAAAACTGTGCATGTGCACGTGTTCCCATATACTTGTCACAATGGTACTTTTAAATTAGGGATGAAATCGACTCAAACAGTTAGGAATCGATCTATGCGACGTGGGCATCGATTCTAAACAATATAATAAAAGCACACTCTGTGTCTAGCAGGTAGCTTCATTTGTTTACAAGCTTACGTAAATAATTACTTTGAAGTGGAAAGTGTACCGGTATATACAGCCAGATAATCTGGGTTCGATCACCAGTCAGAGTGTCACCAGTCTTGTATTACAGTTTACTTTGCTTTCTTCATAATATTTATATAAATTACCTCAGGGGTTTGAACAGTAAAATTAATCCCGAAATAAATTCATAAACATCAATAATGGAGAGCTAAATGGGTAGAATATAGTAACTAGGGATGAACATCGATAAAATAAAAACTATCGATAATCGAAAAGATGACTGCATTATCGATCGATAATATCGAACGATAATAAATTTACAAAATTGAAGTAATCTTTTACAGTTTCAGTGATATGTCGCCTAATCGAGCACTTAAGGATATGGCAACATTACTTGGACACATCTGACGTGACACTGCTGAGAGTATAATCACATTTTACGAGGCCCGAGGCCTAGTATTTTGGCAGTATCTTTGAGTATTAAAGGTCCGAGAAGCACGAAATAATGCTTGACGAACCCGCTTTTTTAGAAATCAGACCATTCGATAATATTTGTATTATCGATTATCGAAATTTTATTGCATATCGAATATCGAACGATAATATCGATTATCGTGTGCATCCCTAATAGTAACATATTAAAGCATATTTACTTTGAATTTAAACTTTGCTGGAAATTGCGATCTTAGAGTCACATATTGTCATCCGGTTCACAAATAATCCATGCTGCTGTAATGAAAAATATGGGTATTTGTAACTTCTTTTCTTCCTTAAGCATATCCAACGAAACACCAAAAACATAACAGTACCAGAGTCGATAAAGAAGTTCCTCATCTCAGATGGAGATCTTTTTTATCGACACCGATGACGCCAGTAGTTTTATATTTCTTTACCAGAAATCCGGTCTATACTCTATACCACAAATGCCGTACAATATTTGAAACACAAAACAAACGACCCAAAATCCGAGAGAGTACTTCACTTCTATAGATGACTTGTTATGTCAGAGATACGAACCCAAGAACAGGACGAAGAACGAGCCCTGCATATCGTCTAGATTGACCGTGCGGTTGTTAACTTGGGCGACACGGCTTGTTCGCCAGCAGCGATCCTTCTTGGGCGAGTAGTCCAGTAACCACTTGTTGATCAGCCCTACCTGATGCATTCGCTTTATCCTGCAGGAGAGACAACTTGCAGAGCGGGATCTCTCCTCTCTTTACATGTTATGTTTAACTGGGTTTCTAGGCACGTTAATGATACAAATTGTATCTATGACAATATTACATTGTGAGTCATACACTTCTTGATGCCCTGATAAGACTAATGAAGAAGATTCAAAGTTGGGCTCGAAATAGATTTAATTATTTCAAGGGCATGTATATTAGCTATAACGTAAAGAAATGTGCGAAAATAACAG
Source organism: Isoperla grammatica (assembly GCA_945910005.1). Classification (NCBI taxonomy): domain Eukaryota; kingdom Metazoa; phylum Arthropoda; class Insecta; order Plecoptera; family Perlodidae; genus Isoperla; species Isoperla grammatica. The sequence goes on from OX246738.1 coordinate 71,490,640, forward strand.
AATTTACCATTTAGCATATTATCTACCAATTTCATACAAGAAAAATATTAACTACCAGTCAACTTATATCAAATGATCAATAAGCACTACAAATGTTGATAGGTGAAACCCCACAACTTTTCAAACAAACTTGTAGGCGGATGATACTTGATGCTATTACATTATGGCAATCGTCTTATTCAATAATAATAATAATAATTCTCTATTTAGCTGACAACAGCTATTGCAATACATTACACATTTCACATACACTACACACTATTTCACATTTTTTAAAACAATATAATATAATGATATAAGAGTTTAATTAATATAAATTCATTGCTGAAACATGAGCTCTATGTAAGAGATAATTTTTCTTAAAACTAGTAACATTAATAAGACAATGATGGGTGATAAACGAAGATGAAGGACGATTACAAATACTAAAAGGATTCTACCACCCCCATATATCCTATTCAAGACGATGATGGGTGATAAACGAAGATGAAGGACGATTACAAATACGAAGGGGATTCTACCACCCCCCATATATCCCATTCAATATGATGATGGGTGATAAACGAACATGAAGGACGATTACAAATCACGCCTCCCCCCTCCCCCATATCTACTCACTCGTCGTTGATCATCTTGAGGTAAGGACTCCCTTGAGCCACAATCATCGCGATGTGTTCCTCCAAGAAGTCTTCTTCGGCTGAGGGATAAGAAAAGAACGACCCACTTACTTAAACATATAGGCCTACGTAGGAGAGTCGACCCAAGACCAAAAACGAGTTGGTATTATGTATTTTATAGATTACAATAAAAGAATAATTTAAATAAATATATTTTATTTTCATCTGCAAATCAGTTGTAATTGTTGTATAAAGTATAATATTTTGTGCATTTCTTCATGGTATCTTTATAAAGGATTGCATGCAATATCATTAAATATAACAGATAAATATAAATATATACCGATGATAAAACACGTATATAATATTGTGCTACCATGCAAGTTCAATTCATGCCAGACAAGCATTTGAACCATAAATTTACCTTGGGTACTGAATTGGAATCTTTGGGGGTGTTTGGGGGGGGGGGGGGGGATATCGGGAGTGAAATAAGGTTACATACCTAAATATAAATAATATAGGTCTTAACTTTGAAATCTACCGTGAGAAAATAATCAAGGTGTACATTTTTATTTATTTTTTGCTAAAAGTTCATCACAAAAATTAACAAATGTATAAGGTGGGGAGGAGGCACATTACGTGACACAATAGACAAAGAGTGGGAGAGAAGGTTGAACATTTCGACTTGTGACACAATAATTTATGTTATCTACGAACTCACCCATGGAAAAGTCGCACGTGTCGGTCTCCAGAAAAGCGTTTCTCATGAGAAAGAGCAAGTTGATCTTTCTCTCCAGAAACACGTGGTGTTGACTTCGTATCTCTTCCACCAGATGAGAGTCCTGGTTCTCGTGGAACCTTGCGCCGCTGTACAACTTCTTGTACTTGTATTCGTCCGAGTTCTAAACAAAATCATACTAACTTGCACACCATCAAACTCCTAACAATATTAATATTTTATAGATGAACTAGGGACAACATAAAAAAATTGGCTAAAGATAGTATGTAATGAATTGGAAATGATTTCGAGACTAGCCAAGTTAAGATAACGAGTTAGCTTTGAATAACTTAGCTCGAACAAACAGTGGCAACACAGTAAAAACAAATAAGTAATTCTTTAAATAAGGGCTTTAGGATGGTGCTCCGATGACACGTTCCTTGAACAAACAGGGTTGACACAATAAGAAGAAAATAAGTAGTTCTTTAAGTAAGGGCTTTGGATGGTGCTCCAATGACACGTTCTTTGAACAAACAGGGTTGACACAATAAAAAGAAAATAAGTAGTTCTTTAAATAAGGGCTTTGGATGGTGCTCCAATGACACGTTCTTTGAACAAACAGGGGCAACACAATAAGAAGGAACTGAAGCTAAAAATAGGGCAAGTGTCATATGGAGCAAGGAGGTTATATCATGGATTTATAATAGTACTTTGTACTGGATAGGCAGGTGTGTAGTGGGCAGTGTACGAGATTTTGGACCACGCCCCGCAAAGCTAGTCGGCCATATTTGTTGTTTACTTGCTCTGACAGTCGTCGTGACCGCTGCATTTCACATGTTTCTCTCGTGCATATTTAAAAGGAAAATGTCCTTATTATAAGTAATATGTGACTGTTAAGTTATTGTTAATACACTATTGCCTAAGATAACTGGTCTACACAGGTTTCAAAGTGGCCACCAGCTGAGTTCGGATAGGCCTAGGCCTACATTTACAATTATTTGGTAAATGAAGTAAATGCGTACGTACCAAAGACAGTATGAAAGCATACAAGTCATTTGACACGCGTACAACTAGCCTACTTCAAGTGTGGTTTAGTGCGTGAAGTGTTTTACCACCCAATCGAAGGCCTAGGGCCTATCCCATTCCAGATTATGTTTCCTCAAGTGCAAAGTGACGCCGGGCCGAAGGCTGAACGACAAGCCCCGGGAAATATGGGTTCTGGATAAAGAAACAGATGGCTGCATATGTGCTGCTCATTGCACATGCATGGCAGGGTAAGAAATATTGTAATATTGTGATAAATGAATAGGTTCAGGTTAGGCCTCCTAAGCCATAGAAATTATACCAGGCCCTAGGCCTAGGCCTACCTAACCTAGGCCTACGCTGGGCGTATCTGTCAAAAAGCATAGAAAAAAAAGGGCTGCAATCTGGGCTGCGTACCAAAGCTATGACTGGCAGTGACTGAGATCCGTACCAACTTGACTCGCAGTCAAGCTGCAGTCACTGCTTTTTGCGTATCAGTTTACCTCGCAGTTACCCCTCCAGTCACTACGATGACTGGGTCGAAAAGATCCAGCTATCACAGTCAAGGGGGGCGTAGCTAATAATTGTACCGCGAATTATGACAATATTATATGTTTTAAATAGTAAGTGACATCACAACACCATATTTTTTTTTTTATCATATGCCCACATTTGGCTTAATCAGGCCATCATGTAAGATCTGGTCAACCAGTAGAGACAGGCCTCCTTTTCTTCTCTCTTCATGCCGTTAGGCAATGCGTCACGTTCTGTTTTAAGTTTACTACATCTGAAGAGGTGATTCCTGTCCTGTTCCTCCACTCCGCATAGCTTGCAGATACTAGTCTCAAATATTCCCATCCGGTGCAGGTGCTTCCCCAATAGGTCGTGTTGTGTGTTAAGCCTGAATTGCGCGGTTTCTATTCTTCTGCTGAATTTGTGGGGGGTTTATTAATTACGAATGTAATGTTGTGAGGTTAATTAGCAGATGGCAAATGTTGCTTTTATGAATGACAATTTCTGCTGTTGTCTGCTTTCGCTGTGACTGTGACTGCAGCCCGTACCAGCTGCTGCGTTCACTGCGTTGACTGGGTTACACCCACCACCAGTCACAGCCACAGTGAACGCAGTCAAAGTTGGTACGCAGCCCAAGAATTGTAGTTATCCCCTACACCTAGGGTTGTTGCCAGGTAACAATAATTGTTGTGTAAGGATTTGTTTTCTTTATGGGAAATAACACGCATACAGAATGTAAAAGTTTGCTCTGCCTTTAGCTTTATCAGACCTGGGCTAAAATGTACTTCCTAGTTTTAGTTTGCACACCAGCCAGGTCAGTGATAGGATAGCAGCAATAGGTGATCATATAACTCGTTTACGACATTAACCGTTGATTAATCATTCTCAAGCTGTAGGCTGGTTTTTAAAGCTTTAAACCTAGATCGCATACAATTTTTGATAGAAGGTTTGGAAGGAATAGAAGGCTACATGTTCGTTGTAAACTAGGATTGTACCATTGAGTTTGTTAGTTAGCCCAATGATTGTACTGTGTGGTGAATGTCAACAGCACAGGCTAACAAAAAATTCTGTATCAGTGTAGTTCACAACATGTCGGATTTAGACGAGCTTGTGCAAAATGACAGGATCAGGTTTACTCCAATCAATAAAATATTAGCTCATATTTAAGTTCATGTTTATTTTAAATATTTGCAAAATTTAATAGTTTAAAAAATGTATCTAGGTAAATCTCTATCCTATTCTTATGTTACAGGTAGAATGTAAGCAAGCTGAAGAAATACAACTTTGCTAGACATACACACCATGTAGGTGGCATCAATAACTGTAAACGAGCCACTCGTTTATGTAGAGCCGACACCAGTTGAAGGAAACCATAGAAAATACAAAGTTATTTGAAGCAAAAATAAAGAAAATAGTACCCAGTACCCACTGCAGTATATTTTGCTCTAACACTAGACAGCGATTCCGATTCGGGAGAATCTACTCACGAGAAAATGCTGATAGGCCTTATATGAAGATTATATTATGTAGATGTAATATATGACATATAATATACCAAAATGCTATGTCTTTATTTAATAAGCTGAGACAAAGTTTGGTTGAAATGATCATTATCTGGTCTTTAATCTTGACTGAATGAAAATTGGCCATAAAAGGGGCTACATATGAAACTTAAGTCTGAAATAATTCATATGAAACAAGGCTAGTATAAAAGTGAACCAAATTGTCTGACATCTGGTGTGCTTTCTAACGGTTTTCATTAGTTATTTTAGTCAGGTCATTGTTTTCTTCTTGACGTTTTTGTACGTCTACCAACAGCTCTTTGTTTCGGTTTTCGAGGAAATTATTCCTAGCTCAGTCAGTGGATCACCCCGATCCACAGCAGTCATGGTTCCTAAAAAAAAAGAACATGATTACAATTACAATTTTAGATGAATAAGATGGATTTTAATTTAAAATGAATTACTTAAGGCATGGGTATCTACATTTAACGTACCGTAGGTATGTACATATTAATTTTTTACTAGGCCTATAGAAAAATAAGTTTTTGAGTTGTTAGTTACTGATAAATGATAATTTAGTCAATATAGGCCCTACAATCATTGAGTATGCTACAATTCTGTATCATGTACTGAATAAAACAATTTGATTTGAGTAGCACTTGCACTATTTTAATATCTATGACTTACCCTGAGTAGTGAATGGTTCCTCTGTAAGTATAATCATTAATTCACCAGGACGTTGATTCACTGGGAGTTCGGCCTGGTAGTGATCATCAACCTCTGGCTGGTTAAGGATGGTTGGAGCTGAACCAGGCCTGGGGGTTAAATAAATAAATACCTAAATAAATAAATATATAAATAAATAAATAAATAATACTACTGTTTGTAATTAAATGTAGTCTTGAATGTGTGAGAATAAAATGGAATTTATTATTACTAGGCCTATATTATTAAAGGCCTAATAATAAAGCTAAATGGTAGGTCAATAATGTTATTATGTGTGTACTCTGGCTACCAACCAAAGATCATACCAGTTCTGAATCTGATGGAAGATTGATCTCTCTTATTATGAAAAAGTAGGCCTAATCACTGAGTGTGATTTGGCTACCTACTGTAAGTTTTGTACTGAAAATAACTTACCATCAGTGTTGATGTGAATCTTTTGACCGGCTGTAAAAATTCATCTTTTAAGCGGAACTTGTGGCATGTAGACCAGAAGTCTTCTATATTCTTGCATTTTAGTAGAGATGTTGCCTGAACACACCAATCATCCAGAGCTTGTGATGAATCTTCAGAAGCAGCTACAGTTACCTACTTTGAAGTGAAGAGATGTAACTTCCAATAAAATATTTTGTATTTCCAATTCCATGTCTGAGTTGGCTGAAATATAAATACATATATATTATTGTTTGGATCTTATCATTGACCTATCAACAAGTTTAAGGCCTAGTTGAACTACCGGTATCTATAATCTGAAAATATTTGTGTATCTATTGATTAAGCAATCTACAAGAAAAAACCATTATTACTGTACAATGTAAAAATGTGTATGGCCTAAGAAGTACTATTTATTAGAGTAGGGTACCTCTCACAATCAATTAATGTCCATGCACAGAACTATTATAACTTGTTGATCATCTCAAGTTAAGTTACAATGCATAGCCATGGCTACTACATGAACATGGAAATTGTATCTAGCCAGCATGTTGTGATTGCTACTTGAGAACATTACCTAGTGCTTAGTATGCCTAGACAAGAAAACCTTTTCCTAGTTAGTAAGTTTATTTCCAACACAAAATGCATACAGAATATACACATACATAGTAATAGTACCTATAGTACACATACATATACATAGTAAATACACATTTTGCCTTGACCCTTAAGGTAGTTAAAAAACAAACCTTGTTATTTAGGGTGTTTGGAAGGCGGTGGACATAATTAATATGAGAATATAATTACAAAAAGAATGATAGCTGTGATTAGTAACATGATTTTAAAGTTCTTTATCTTGCAGGAATTCTTCAATCGAGTAGTAAGCTTTGTTGCATAAGATTTGTTTAAGTTTATTTTTGAAGATACTGCTACTAGAAATGTTCTTTAGACTTGTTGGGAGCTTGTTATAGAGTTTCGAATTAATATAAAATGAGTTGACTTGTGATATGGTTCTTTTGTAATATTTTGCATGTATGTTGTTGGCTTGCCTTGTGTTATGGAACTATGGCAATCGAGAACATCAGTTCAAACATGTTACATAATACAGGCAAATGTACTTTGCAAGTCTTGCAACATTGACCGAACTAATACCCTATAGTGTATGACGGTATGTGGTTATTAATTACAAGAATAGGTAGGCCTACAGTCTAAGATTGAGTATTCTGTCAAAAGAAGTAGGTAGGGCCTACTGCCGAGACCATTGCTACAGAGGGTAGCGATGGCCTTGCTGCTAGACCCTAAACAGTTGATTACATAGGCCTATGTGCAATATCTAATATCACACAATACCATGGTGCATGGTTGACGCTTATGATACAATTGGCATAAACTTATTGCCAATAATTTCTAGAGGCCCTAGGTCCTGCAAATGCAAACGGACTAGGCCTAGCCTAGCCCATGTTGAATACATAATTGGCAGGCCTACTAGGCCTAGGCTATTTGACATGGTGTTGTGTATAAATGTTGTGTACAAAGAGTTGTCACACACCATGTTACAATAATATCAAGATGAGCTAAGTGTATAGGACCTAGGCTTATCCAAGTTGGATGCATGGATAGTGATAGTGAATGCTGTTGTCTATCTTAACCTTGTCTACTTTTAGGCCTAGCCAAGATTGGATGTATGATTGATGCTGTTGGCTTGAGCTCATTTACCACATATCAATATTTTCAAGATATTGGCCTAGATCAAAGCGTAGGCCTAGACTAGGATAGGTGAGTGCTAGGGGCCTCGGCCCTAGGCCCTAGGCCTAGTTGATGGTACGTGACCAATTGCCAATATTTTCTACATAGCTGTGACCTTACCAATTCTCAGGACTAGCCTGGGTTTAATTACAATGTTGTGATTCAACTTCATCTTTCACTGGTACCTAGGCCTACTCCGTACCGGTAAAGTACCTGGGCTAGGCTGTACGGGTCTAGGGCTAGTAGGCCCTCGCCTAGGCCTACTCCATAGCCCACTACGGCTGCTTTTCTTCTAGACAACCTAAATTAAGTACTAGGTAACTAGGCCTAATAGTTAAATAACCATTCAATCTACTTACCTAACGAGTTTCTTATTGTCAGTCTTGGTGTAAAGTACTTCACAAATGTAGTAAGCCTGTGTATCGCACAGCATGTAGGCCTATGCGGCCTACTGAAGTTTCTTCACAATTCGTAAACAACAAATATGGCGGCCATTTCCGGAACAACAATCGTGGACGGCCCCTCCCATTAGAGCTAGATCTCCTCCTCACATATAACTCCATGGTTATATAAAGCACTGGAGGGGCGGTGGCCTATGTTTACCTGGCTGTTGCAGTGAAGCCAGTTTTGCGGCGCGCGGCCGAGCGGCGGCCATATTGAGACTGGAAGGATTTCAATGCATGCATCTTTCCCCGCCCCCTCGGCGGCCCCCCGCACGTGACTTTTTCCACGATGTGTCGCTACAGTTTTCGGCGCCCGGCCTTTGGCTACTCGTGGGTATTTTTTTCGACTTTCCACCCCCACCCCTTCACCCCCTCACGACGTGTTTTATCTCGTCAAGTGTGCGATTTCGGCGCTCTCGTTTTGTGGTAAAAATTGTAAAAAAATCAAATGTTTTTTGGGGAATTTTTCGGATGCTTTTTATCGCAAGTCAATTAATTGGCGCATCTTTTTGTAAGAATTTTATGAATTTTAATTGTCCCTTTTAAAAGTTACGGGCACTTAAACTCGAAAAATTTGCGAAATTTGGATTTGACGGATCTGGTACGTTTTTAACGCGTCACATTCAAACGGCTCTGCCCGTCGAACCAAACGAGATATAACGTTCGTTTTTGTTTCGTTACCGACGCTTACCATCTGGGTAACTGGAATTTGGAAATTTTCTGGATTCGTCCCAGAACTTTCGTCAATCAAATTGTGTACATTTGGTAAAGTGCGTTTCTTCAAAGCGCGTGTAACACTTTTTTTTCCACATTTTTTGTTTGAAAATTTTCTCGACTTTTTCATTTTGATAAATAACCACTAATCTTGATTATTGACGAAGCGATTTTTTAATTTCGTCCCGGATGCTTAGTTATGGGCACTTTTCCATTAATTATACACGGTTTCAGTTTTGATTTTTTTGCGTCAAGTTGGTACTTCCGAAATGGGTTTTTTTTCTTTAGGCCGATGCTGAGCCCTTGCCCGTACAGGGGCATGAAAAAACATTTTCGAAAAGTCACCCCTTTACCGAATGACAGATGTTCCCGCAACGCACTTTTCACGGCGTTAAGAAAACACGCATACAAAAGTTTTGTTTTTGTATATTAAAAGGGATTTTAATATGCCATCCAACATACATTTGTAATTAGTATTATTAAATGCACATTTGTCTATCCGAAAACGTTACGTTAAAAAATTAGACTTTACGGGTGTCCGAGTTACGGTGCTTTAACGGATTTCACGCGTAGCCGTTTTTTGTCGGAATTTGTCTTTGGGAATTTTTCAAAGTCTTAAAAAAGCATGTTGGAATTTTTTCTAATTATCGTTTTCCGTTTTACCGTGTCCGAGACTATTTTTGACATATTTAATGTACCCGGACGTACCGGGCAGGTACCGTCTTCGTATTTTTGTAATTTTAATTTTTAATTTTCAGTTTTGAACGTCCCCCAAATGTCCCGTTTTGAAATCGGACAACCCGTTTTGGTATCATTAAAAAGAGCGTTCCAATACCTTTAAGTACATGTGCAGTTTGTTGTCGTCACACTTACCGGGACGTACCGGAAAGCTTTTGTACGTGCAAAATTCAACTTTTTTGTTTTTGACCACCCAAATTACGAATTTGTTATGAGTTTTTTCGGAATTTTTCGTCGGAATAACTTTTCTGTATTCTTTATTAAATATGTTTTGTTTTTAATTTATCGAAAAACCTCAAAACACGACGACGGGGGGGTGCCGTATACATTAATGTAATCTGAAGATAATCAATTTCGACACTCACATTTGTCTTTGATGGCTTATTGTGGGCGACCAATATGACCTACAGATTTCGTGTCAACTTTTTTAGAAAGCGTGATTCAATATTAAATATACGAGATCTTTAATTCACCAAAAAAGATCAACCCGGACTTTTTATACGCGCCCGTGTTACACGATTATAAAAATTACAAAAATACGAAGACGGTACGTGCCCGGTACGTCCGGGTACATTCAATATGTCAAAAATAGTCTCGGACACGGTAAAACGGAAAACGATAATTAGAAAAAATTCCAACATGCTTTTTTAAGACTTTGAAAAATTCCCAAAGACAAATTCCGACAAAAAACGGCTACGCGTGAAATCCGTTAAAGCACCGTAACTCGGACACCCGTAAAGTCTAATTTTTTAACGTAACGTTTTCGGATAGACAAATGTGCATTTAATAATACTAATTACAAATGTATGTTAAATGGCATATTAAAATCCCTTTTAATATACAAAAACAAAACTTTTGTATGCGTGTTTTCTTAACGCCGTGAAAAGTGCGTTGCGGGAACATCTGTCATTCGGTAAAGGGGTGACTTTTCGAAAATGTTTTTTCATGCCCCTGTACGGGCAAGGGCTCAGCATCGGCCTAAAGAAAAAAAACCCATTTCGGAAGTACCAACTTGACGCAAAAAAATCAAAACTGAAACCGTGTATAATTAATGGAAAAGTGCCCATAACTAAGCATCCGGGACGAAATTAAAAAATCGCTTCGTCAATAATCAAGATTAGTGGTTATTTATCAAAATGAAAAAGTCGAGAAAATTTTCAAACAAAAAATGTGGAAAAAAAAGTGTTACACGCGCTTTTTAGAAACGCACTTTACCAAATGTACACAATTTGATTGACGAAAGTTCTGGGACGAATCCAGAAAATTTCCAAATTCCAGTTACCCAGATGGTAAGCGTCGGTAACGAAACAAAAACGAACGTTATATCTCGTTTGGTTCGACGGGCAGAGCCGTTTGAATGTGACGCGTTAAAAACGTACCAGATCCGTCAAATCCAAATTTCGCAAATTTTTCGAGTTTAAGTGCCCGTAACTTTTAAAAGGGACAATTAAAATTCATAAAACTCTTACAAAAAGATGCGCCAATTAATTGACTTGCGATAAAAAGCATCCGAAAAATTCCCAAAAAAACATTTGATTTTTTTACAATTTTTACCGCAAAACGAGAGCGCCGAAATCGCACACTTGACGAGATAAAACACGTCGTGAGGGGGTGAAGGGGTGGGGGTGGAAAGTCGAAAAAAATACCCACGAGTAGCCAAAGGCCGGGCGCCGAAAACTGTAGCGACACATCGTGGAAAAAGTCACGTGCGGGGGGCCGCCGAGGGGGCGGGGAAAGATGCATGCATTGAAATCCTTCCAGTCTCAATATGGCCGCCGCTCGGCCGCGCGCCGCAAAACTGGCTTCACTGCAACATAGGCCACCGCCCCTCCAGTGCTTTATATAACCTCCTTGATATGGAGTAGTGGTGGGTGGCCATGCCTCGAATATACATAGAGCCTGTCCGCTGGAAACGAAACGTTTAGAGCTAATGACCAATCTTTGTCTAATAGACTGTAAAATAGGGTTTAAAGAGTTAACAGGTAGCGCGCTGTTGTCATTTCATTGCAATTCTTTGTCTTTCAAAGGGTGACATCAAATACCGTAGCAATAATAATACGATCGACTCCCAGGAAATCATGGCGACAGCTCCGACACTAGCGCTGAGGCGGCGCGGAGTACCAACAACGTTCATCGCGGGAGCTAAGCATGCAATTTGAATGCCGAGTAAGCTCGATTTGACACACGATTACGGGTAAAATAAGATGACAACACATGTTATATTAATAAAAGTAGCTTTGACTAAGCTGTAGTATTGTAAAACCACCAAACACTTATTTTAAATAGTATAACGGATAGTTTTAAGAACGAGTTAATTCACTCTAAACAAATGTGATTTTGGTGGGAATTTGAATTGTGCGGGTGTCAACTAGGTACCAGTGATTAGTTGACACTACTTTTGGACACTTGTCGTATCGTACACATCCCTTATGTGATCGTACTTTTGACGACGAATCATACCCGTAGGCCTGGCCTGTATGATTATGAGTTACTAACTTTTCCACTTGGATGTATAAATAAAAGGGTTAATTTAATTACAACTAGCAAACCCGGCATGCGTTGCAATGCCACTGAAAGAAATAAAGTGTTTATGTTTTCACTCTGTTTATTGAAGTGTTTTTTGAGACACAATATATGTTTCCGTCTGTTGGTACACAAAGGGGGGTGGGGGGGGGGGGGGGGGGGGGTTGTACCTATTCAGAAACCTTCGCGGGCGTGCGCACAATAACCTACCAAAGTTTTATTGCAATCGAATGAATAATAATAGAACGCATTATTGCATGTTGGCGGCTCAGTGGGGGTAGGGGGGTTTGAGGGGTGTTGTAATCATTCAGAAACCTTAGCGGGCGTGCATACACTAACTCACCAAAATTTTATCGCAGTCGGATGAATGATTTAGGAAAGCACTATTGCATATTGGTGTCTCAGTGGGGGTGGGGGGTGAGGGGGGGCTGGGAGGGGGTGGTAATCATTCAGAAACCCTAGCGGGCGCGTATACACTAACTCCCCAAAATTGTATCGCAATCGGCTGAATGGTTTAGAAAAGCATTATTGCATGTTGGTGTCTCAGTGGGGGTAGGGGTTGGGGGGGGGGTTATCATTCAGAAACCTTAGCGGCGTTCATACACTAACTCACCAAAATTTTATCGAAATTCCACAACCAGTATAGGGCAGGCAATAATAAGCCCATGGTAGGCCTAGGCCTACAGGGAGACAATTTTTCCCTGCCTTCCTTGATCTGATATTTTCCTTTGCTAGCAATTTATTCATTGTTTTATTAAAACCATAATGTACGCCTATTACCAGATCATCTCCTCATTGCAGTACATGTAAATACACATTTGTTGTCGAAGTAGAACCTATGCTCTGCTTCGTTTATTTCCATGCTCCTCATCCCCAACAGCTGATTTTCTACGCACGTTCTTCTTCATGTTGTTTTGAAGTTTGTGGCCGCTGGCCGGCATATAATCTGGCCATCTAATATTTATTTGTTAGACACGAGCACTGCCAATCTTTGCTATCCACAGAGACTCATGAAAACTTATGATCCTGCTGTGAATAAGAACTTAGTTATATGGAACGTCGTACTTCCATAACAAAGTTACATATCATATTGTACGAGATTGTAGAACATGATATGCATTACTGAAACAAAAAGGATCATCATGAACGGTTTAAAATAATTACAAATAGTAAGTTATGGTAAAATCAGTGTTTCTATGTAAGTATTTGATGAATCTTTATCTGAAAATGCTAGTTCTCTAGCAGCAGATTTGAATTCGCGGGCTTAGGCGGGGCCTTCGTGATACCCTCGCCGCCTCGCGCCGGGGCCTTCGAAGCGATATATTATCTAGACGGCCTTGGCTTAGGGTTACTCCGCGCCGCCAGGAGCGCTGCAAACTGTGTCGCCGCCACCTTCCATGTTAAATGGTACCAGTCGATCGTATTAATAGCGAAGCTATTCCTATTAAGGTATTTGGTGACATTCTTTCGACTTCCGTTATTATTAAATTGGCAACCGTGTTTTTTTAGTAAATCAATGGTTGAATAAACAATGGGTCATTAGCTCTAAGCATTTCGTTTTTACTATGAGCGGCAGACTTTACGCACGGACCGCATAACAAAAAGGAACTCCAGCGTTATACTTGGTTCCAACCTAACTAACTCTCTTTTTCACATTAGGCCTACAGTGTGTTATAACTAGATTATTTCTGTTATATCTGTATTAGCATTTAAATTAGTATAAAATTCCTACTTCCTCTGTAACGTCATATTACATAATATAGACTGTATTGTAGAAGACCCCCTACCTGCGAGTAGTATACTCACTGGGGGTCAGTGATATTATATAATTGTAATTACTGTATTCATTATCAATAAAGAATCAGAATAAAATTTAAAAAAAAAATCACTTACCTGAAAGGGATACTTAGCCGTCGCTTTCTTTGTTGAAAGTTGTATAATGTCAGCTATGTCTAAAATCTCTAGCGACAGTCGATTCGGTGACACAGTTACAAAAACCCAGGACTTTCCCCTGTACAGGGCTAGCTTAATCATAGTGGTAAAGTTATTTGTCCGTGGGGTTTGCAACTGTCGGTACCGCCCGAGAAGGTGAGTACTTTCTTGAATAATCGGGATGATTGACATCGATAATCTACACAATTACATCGCATCCTTTGAGGTTGGTGCTTGGCAGGGCGTTTCTTAGGTAGAAACCACCTATATTAGGGGAAGTGTTTTGAACAAACAGCTGGTGTTCAAATTACGGGTCTCTGTAAGAAATAAGGGTGACATAATAAAAGGAACTAAATGAAGTAATCATTGGGCATGTGTTCTACACACCAACTAACCCTGAGCTGGTGCTCCAGCGGGGTGCCTCGGAGTAATCCCCAAGAAATCTTGTCGTTAGCGAGAATTTCATCCACGTTCGTGATGGCATCTTCCATTTTCGGAAAGGTGAGAAATGCGACCAGATTCCCAGAGTATGTGGTTATAATTACCAGAACGGTGAGCCACCAAGTACCGACAACCAGTCGCCCACTGTCTGCTTGTGGCAGGTGCATTCCTCCTGCAAGTAGACCAACACTCGGTGGTGAGTACAAGTTCACAATTGTCGAAAAAGACTTGGAGACATATATTCTACTAAATTAGTGAATTCTTTCTGAAATAAAAAATATGTAAACTTTTTGAGTTTTAGAAAATATTTTCAGTCATAATATCAGCTGGAAATCGTACGTCATTATGGCGGGAAAAACAGGGACTTATAGAATTGATATCGTAGTGAGGTAACTATTCACATTAAAATAAACCAATTTTACAATTTAGTTTTGATTATTTCAATTATAATAAGAGAATATTAATCAAAGCAAATTAGTTACATTAATCAACGTGATAAATATATATATATATCTGGATTTCTTTCAAATTAGAAGAACTATTTTGTGTGAGCAATATATGTATTGCTCAAACACTTATTTGAAAGAAAACCAGAAAATAATGGGTTTAAATGGATTCTGTCAAGAGATTGACAACAATGACACGTTGAAAGCTTTTGGAATGAATGAATGCATAAATGCGTTGTTTACCCGAACGATACGACACGTTACTGCTTCATTTCAGTGGAAAAGGAATGTACAACCTTGTACCTATAGCTTAATCTAATACAAACAATTTACATTTAGAAAATGTAATACAATTGTATTTCTGGGCCTTTCAGGTACGATCTTTTTATTTTACAAACTTGTAGCAATAAAGGACATGCAGTTTACGGGCCTCATTCCTGTACATTTTTTTAACTCTATGGAAGCAGATGTCGTCACATCACACTTACCCTGCTGCAACAGAGCTCCGTAGACGTACCACAGACAGTTGAACAGTTTACTCAGGCCTGACTTGCGCTGGCCGTGCTCGCAGTGGTAAGTGTAGTAAGGGCTGACCCGGTGGACGTAGTAGAGCAGATGACGTCACACTTACCCTGCTGCAACAGAGCTCCGTAGACGAACCACAGACAGTTGAACAGTTTACTCAGGCCTGACTTGCGCTGGCCGTGCTCGCAGTGGTAAGTGTAGTAAGGGCTGACCCGGTGGACGTAGTAGAGCAGATGACGTCACACTTACCCTGCTGCAACAGAGCTCCGTAGACGTACCACAGACAGTTGAACAGTTTACTCAGGCCTGACTTGCGCTGGCCGTGCTCGCAGTGGTAAGTGTAGTAAGGGCTGACCCGGTGGACGTAGTAGAGCAGATGACGTTACACTTACCCTGCTGCAACAGAGCTCCGTAGACGTACCACAGACAGTTGAACAGTTTACTCAGGCCTGACTTGCGCTGGCCGTGCTCGCAGTGGTAAGTGTAGTAAGGGCTGACCCGGTGGACGTAGTACAGCAGATGACATCACACTTACCCTGCTGCAACAGAGCTCCGTAGACGTACCACAGACAGTTGAACAGTTTACTCAGGCCTGACTTGCGCTGGCCGTGCTCGCAGTGGTAAGTGTAGTAAGGGCTGACCCGGTGGACGTAGTACAGCAGATGACATCACACTTACCCTGCTGCAACAGAGCTCCGTAGACGTACCACAGACAGTTGAACAGTTTACTCAGGCCTGACTTGCGCTGGCCGTGCTCGCAGTGGTAAGTGTAGTAAGGGCTGACCCGGTGGACGTAGTACAGCAGATGACGTTACACTTACCCTGCTGCAACAGAGCTCCGTAGACGTACCACAGACAGTTGAACAGTTTACTCAGGCCTGACTTGCGCTGGCCGTGCTCGCAGTGGTAAGTGTAGTAAGGGCTGACCCGGTGGACGTAGTACAGCAGATGACGTTACACTTACCCTGCTGCAACAGAGCTCCGTAGACGTACCACAGACAGTTGAACAGTTTACTCAGGCCTGACTTGCGCTGGCCGTGCTCGCAGTGGTAAGTGTAGTAAGGGCTGACCCGGTGGACGTAGTAGAGCAGATGACGTCACACTTACCCTGCTGCAACAGAGCTCCGTAGACGTACCACAGACAGTTGAACAGTTTACTCAGGCCTGACTTGCGCTGGCCGTGCTCGCAGTGGTAAGTGTAGTAAGGGCTGACCCGGTGGACGTAGTAGAGCAGATGACGTTACACTTACCCTGCTGCAACAGAGCTCCGTAGACGTACCACAGACAGTTGAACAGTTTACTCAGGCCTGACTTGCGCTGGCCGTGCTCGCAGTGGTAAGTGTAGTAAGGGCTGACCCGGTGGACGTAGTACAGCAGATGACGTTACACTTACCCTGCTGCAACAGAGCTCCGTAGACGTACCACAGACAGTTGAACAGTTTACTCAGGCCTGACTTGCGCTGGCCGTGCTCGCAGTGGTAAGTGTAGTAAGGGCTGACCCGGTGGACGTAGTAGAGCAGATGACGTCACACTTACCCTGCTGCAACAGAGCTCCGTAGACGTACCACAGACAGTTGAACAGTTTACTCAGGCCTGACTTGCGCTGGCCGTGCTCGCAGTGGTAAGTGTAGTAAGGGCTGACCCGGTGGACGTAGTACAGCAGATGACGTTACACTTACCCTGCTGCAACAGAGCTCCGTAGACGTACCACAGACAGTTGAACAGTTTACTCAGGCCTGACTTGCGCTGGCCGTGCTCGCAGTGGTAAGTGTAGTAAGGGCTGACCCGGTGGACGTAGTAGAGCAGATGACGTCACACTTACCCTGCTGCAACAGAGCTCCGTAGACGTACCACAGACAGTTGAACAGTTTACTCAGGCCTGACTTGCGCTGGCCGTGCTCGCAGTGGTAAGTGTAGTAAGGGCTGACCCGGTGGACGTAGTAGAGCAGATGACGTCACACTTACCCTGCTGCAACAGAGCTCCGTAGACGTACCACAGACAGTTGAACAGTTTACTCAGGCCTGACTTGCGCTGGCCGTGCTCGCAGTGGTAAGTGTAGTAAGGGCTGACCCGGTGGACGTAGTACAGCAGATGACGTTACACTTACCCTGCTGCAACAGAGCTCCGTAGACGTACCACAGACAGTTGAACAGTTTACTCAGGCCTGACTTGCGCTGGCCGTGCTCGCAGTGGTAAGTGTAGTAAGGGCTGACCCGGTGGACGTAGTACAGCAGATGACGTTACACTTACCCTGCTGCAACAGAGCTCCGTAGACGTACCACAGACAGTTGAACAGTTTACTCAGGCCTGACTTGCGCTGGCCGTGCTCGCAGTGGTAAGTGTAGTAAGGGCTGACCCGGTGGACGTAGTACAGCAGATGACGTCACACTTACCCTGCTGCAACAGAGCTCCGTAGACGTACCACAGACAGTTGAACAGTTTACTCAGGCCTGACTTGCGCTGGCCGTGCTCGCAGTGGTAAGTGTAGTAAGGGCTGACCCGGTGGACGTAGTACAGCAGATGACGTTACACTTACCCTGCTGCAACAGAGCTCCGTAGACGTACCACAGACAGTTGAACAGTTTACTCAGGCCTGACTTGCGCTGGCCGTGCTCGCAGTGGTAAGTGTAGTAAGGGCTGACCCGGTGGACGTAGTACAGCAGATGACGTTACACTTACCCTGCTGCAACAGAGCTCCGTAGACGTACCACAGACAGTTGAACAGTTTACTCAGGCCTGACTTGCGCTGGCCGTGCTCGCAGTGGTAAGTGTAGTAAGGGCTGACCCGGTGGACGTAGTACAGCAGATGACGTTACACTTACCCTGCTGCAACAGAGCTCCGTAGACGTACCACAGACAGTTGAACAGTTTACTCAGGCCTGACTTGCGCTGGCCGTGCTCGCAGTGGTAAGTGTAGTAAGGGCTGACCCGGTGGACGTAGTACAGCAGATGACGTTACACTTACCCTGCTGCAACAGAGCTCCGTAGACGTACCACAGACAGTTGAACAGTTTACTCAGGCCTGACTTGCGCTGGCCGTGCTCGCAGTGGTAAGTGTAGTAAGGGCTGACCCGGTGCACGTAGTACAGCAGATGACGTTACACTTACCCTGCTGCAACAGAGCTCCGTAGACGTACCACAGACAGTTGAACAGTTTACTCAGGCCTGACTTGCGCTGGCCGTGCTCGCAGTGGTAAGTGTAGTAAGGGCTGACCCGGTGGACGTAGTACAGCAGATGACGTTACACTTACCCTGCTGCAACAGAGCTCCGTAGACGTACCACAGACAGTTGAACAGTTTACTCAGGCCTGACTTGCGCTGGCCGTGCTCGCAGTGGTAAGTGTAGTAAGGGCTGACCCGGTGGACGTAGTACAGCAGATGACGTTACACTTACCCTGCTGCAACAGAGCTCCGTAGACGTACCACAGACAGTTGAACAGTTTACTCAGGCCTGACTTGCGCTGGCCGTGCTCGCAGTGGTAAGTGTAGTAAGGGCTGACCCGGTGGACGTAGTACAGCAGATGACGTTACACTTACCCTGCTGCAACAGAGCTCTGTAGACGTACCACAGACAGTTGAACAGTTTACTCAGGCCTGACTTGCGCTGGCCGTGCTCGCAGTGGTAAGTGTAGTAAGGGCTGACCCGGTGGACGTAGTACAGCAGATGACGTTACACTTACCCTGCTGCAACAGAGCTCCGTAGACGTACCACAGACAGTTGAACAGTTTACTCAGGCCTGACTTGCGCTGGCCGTGCTCGCAGTGGTAAGTGTAGTAAGGGCTGACCCGGTGGACGTAGTAGAGCAGATGACGTCACACTTACCCTGCTGCAACAGAGCTCCGTAGACGTACCACAGACAGTTGAACAGTTTACTCAGGCCTGACTTGCGCTGGCCGTGCTCGCAGTGGTAAGTGTAGTAAGGGCTGACCCGGTGGACGTAGTAGAGCAGATGACGTCACACTTACCCTGCTGCAACAGAGCTCCGTAGACGTACCACAGACAGTTGAACAGTTTACTCAGGCCTGACTTGCGCTGGCCGTGCTCGCAGTGGTAAGTGTAGTAAGGGCTGACCCGGTGGACGTAGTAGAGCAGGGGCGTTACACTTACCCTGCTGCAACAGAGCTCCGTAGACGTACCACAGACAGTTGAACAGTTTACTCAGGCCTGACTTGCGCTGGCCGTGCTCGCAGTGGTAAGTGTAGTAAGGGCTGACCCGGTGGACGTAGTAGAGCAGATGACGTCACACTTACCCTGCTGCAACAGAGCTCCGTAGACGTACCACAGACAGTTGAACAGTTTACTCAGGCCTGACTTGCGCTGGCCGTGCTCGCAGTGGTAAGTGTAGTAAGGGCTGACCCGGTGGACGTAGTAGAGCAGATGACGTCACACTTACCCTGCTGCAACAGAGCTCCGTAGACGTACCACAGACAGTTGAACAGTTTACTCAGGCCTGACTTGCGCTGGCCGTGCTCGCAGTGGTAAGTGTAGTAAGGGCTGACCCGGTGGACGTAGTACAGCAGATGACATCACACTTACCCTGCTGCAACAGAGCTCCGTAGACGTACCACAGACAGTTGAACAGTTTACTCAGGCCTGACTTGCGCTGGCCGTGCTCGCAGTGGTAAGTGTAGTAAGGGCTGACCCGGTGGACGTAGTACAGCAGATGACGTTACACTTACCCTGCTGCAACAGAGCTCCGTAGACGTACCACAGACAGTTGAACAGTTTACTCAGGCCTGACTTGCGCTGGCCGTGCTCGCAGTGGTAAGTGTAGTAAGGGCTGACCCGGTGGACGTAGTACAGCAGATGACGTTACACTTACCCTGCTGCAACAGAGCTCCGTAGACGTACCACAGACAGTTGAACAGTTTACTCAGGCCTGACTTGCGCTGGCCGTGCTCGCAGTGGTAAGTGTAGTAAGGGCTGACCCGGTGGACGTAGTACAGCAGATGACGTTACACTTACCCTGCTGCAACAGAGCTCCGTAGACGTACCACAGACAGTTGAACAGTTTACTCAGGCCTGACTTGCGCTGGCCGTGCTCGCAGTGGTAAGTGTAGTAAGGGCTGACCAAGTGGACGTAGTAGAGCAGATGACGTCACACTTACCCTGCTGCAACAGAGCTCCGTAGACGTACCACAGACAGTTGAACAGTTTACTCAGGCCTGACTTGCGCTGGCCGTGCTCGCAGTGGTAAGTGTAGTAAGGGCTGACCCGGTGGACGTAGTAGAGCAGATGACGTCACACTTACCCTGCTGCAACAGAGCTCCGTAGACGTACCACAGACAGTTGAACAGTTTACTCAGGCCTGACTTGCGCTGGCCGTGCTCGCAGTGGTAAGTGTAGTAAGGGCTGACCCGGTGGACGTAGTAGAGCAGATGACGTCACACTTACCCTGCTGCAACAGAGCTCCGTAGACGTACCACAGACAGTTGAACAGTTTACTCAGGCCTGACTTGCGCTGGCCGTGCTCGCAGTGGTAAGTGTAGTAAGGGCTGACCCGGTGGACGTAGTACAGCAGATGACGTTACACTTACCCTGCTGCAACAGAGCTCCGTAGACGTACCACAGACAGTTGAACAGTTTACTCAGGCCTGACTTGCGCTGGCCGTGCTCGCAGTGGTAAGTGTAGTAAGGGCTGACCCGGTGGACGTAGTAGAGCAGATGACGTCACACTTACCCTGCTGCAACAGAGCTCCGTAGACGTACCACAGACAGTTGAACAGTTTACTCAGGCCTGACTTGCGCTGGCCGTGCTCGCAGTGGTAAGTGTAGTAAGGGCTGACCCGGTGGACGTAGTACAGCAGATGACATCACACTTACCCTGCTGCAACAGAGCTCCGTAGACGTACCACAGACAGTTGAACAGTTTACTCAGGCCTGACTTGCGCTGGCCGTGCTCGCAGTGGTAAGTGTAGTAAGGGCTGACCCGGTGGACGTAGTACAGCAGATGACGTTACACTTACCCTGCTGCAACAGAGCTCCGTAGACGTACCACAGACAGTTGAACAGTTTACTCAGGCCTGACTTGCGCTGGCCGTGCTCGCAGTGGTAAGTGTAGTAAGGGCTGACCCGGTGGACGTAGTACAGCAGATGACGTTACACTTACCCTGCTGCAACAGAGCTCCGTAGACGTACCACAGACAGTTGAACAGTTTACTCAGGCCTGACTTGCGCTGGCCGTGCTCGCAGTGGTAAGTGTAGTAAGGGCTGACCCGGTGGACGTAGTACAGCAGATGACGTTACACTTACCCTGCTGCAACAGAGCTCCGTAGACGTACCACAGACAGTTGAACAGTTTACTCAGGCCTGACTTGCGCTGGCCGTGCTCGCAGTGGTAAGTGTAGTAAGGGCTGACCCGGTGGACGTAGTACAGCAGATGACGTTACACTTACCCTGCTGCAACAGAGCTCCGTAGACGTACCACAGACAGTTGAACAGTTTACTCAGGCCTGACTTGCGCTGGCCGTGCTCGCAGTGGTAAGTGTAGTAAGGGCTGACCCGGTGGACGTAGTACAGCAGATGACGTCACACTTACCCTGCTGCAACAGAGCTCCGTAGACGTACCACAGACAGTTGAACAGTTTACTCAGGCCTGACTTGCGCTGGCCGTGCTCGCAGTGGTAAGTGTAGTAAGGGCTGACCCGGTGGACGTAGTACAGCAGATGACGTTACACTTACCCTGCTGCAACAGAGCTCCGTAGACGTACCACAGACAGTTGAACAGTTTACTCAGGCCTGACTTGCGCTGGCCGTGCTCGCAGTGGTAAGTGTAGTAAGGGCTGACCCGGTGGACGTAGTACAGCAGATGACGTTACACTTACCCTGCTGCAACAGAGCTCCGTAGACGTACCACAGACAGTTGAACAGTTTACTCAGGCCTGACTTGCGCTGGCCGTGCTCGCAGTGGTAAGTGTAGTAAGGGCTGACCCGGTGGACGTAGTACAGCAGATGACGTTACACTTACCCTGCTGCAACAGAGCTCCGTAGACGTACCACAGACAGTTGAACAGTTTACTCAGGCCTGACTTGCGCTGGCCGTGCTCGCAGTGGTAAGTGTAGTAAGGGCTGACCCGGTGGACGTAGTACAGCAGATGACGTTACACTTACCCTGCTGCAACAGAGCTCCGTAGACGAACCACAGACAGTTGAACAGTTTACTCAGGCCTGACTTGCGCTGGCCGTGCTCGCAGTGGTAAGTGTAGTAAGGGCTGACCCGGTGGACGTAGTACAGCAGATGACGTTACACTTACCCTGCTGCAACAGAGCTCCGTAGACGTACCACAGACAGTTGAACAGTTTACTCAGGCCTGACTTGCGCTGGCCGTGCTCGCAGTGGTAAGTGTAGTAAGGGCTGACCCGGTGGACGTAGTACAGCAGATGACGTTACACTTACCCTGCTGCAACAGAGCTCCGTAGACGTACCACAGACAGTTGAACAGTTTACTCAGGCCTGACTTGCGCTGGCCGTGCTCGCAGTGGTAAGTGTAGTAAGGGCTGACCCGGTGGACGTAGTAGAGCAGGGGCGCTACACTTACCCTGCTGCAACAGAGCTCCGTAGACGTACCACAGACAGTTGAACAGTTTACTCAGGCCTGACTTGCGCTGGCCGTGCTCGCAGTGGTAAGTGTAGTAAGGGCTGACCCGGTGGACGTAGTAGAGCAGATGACGTTACACTTACCCTGCTGCAACAGAGCTCCGTAGACGTACCACAGACAGTTGAACAGTTAACTCAGGCCTGACTTGCGCTGGCCGGCCTCGCAGTGGTAAGTGTAGTAAGGGCTGACCCGGTGGACGTAGTAGAGCAGATGACGTTACACTTACCCTGCTGCAACAGAGCTCCGTAGACGTACCACAGACAGTTGAACAGTTTACTCAGGCCTGACTTGCGCTGGCCGTGCTCGCAGTGGTAAGTGTAGTAAGGGCTGACCCGGTGGACGTAGTAGAGCAGATGACGTCACACTTACCCTGCTGCAACAGAGCTCCGTAGACGTACCACAGACAGTTGAACAGTTTACTCAGGCCTGACTTGCGCTGGCCGTGCTCGCAGTGGTAAGTGTAGTAAGGGCTGACCCGGTGGACGTAGTAGAGCAGGGGCGCTACCAGCACCACGGCTGTAGCAATGCACAGCCATGTCTAGACAAAACATCTTGATAGGGAATATACCAAGACCGAGGTGCATAGATGGATGAATGGTCTATTTGATCTCCACCTAGTGTAGACTTGTTGAACTCCCAAGTTCGGTCGTCGCACTTCTCGGATTCCTTCGTTGACATTTCTTAAATTTTAATAATGACGTATTGATGTGCCTCACCCAGTGGTGTATTCGAGCCTAGGCGGGCTTAGGCGCCGCCTAGGCACTTTTATTTGGAGGCTAGGCTAGCCTAGGCCCTTTTTCACACTACACTTCAAGAACCCATGTATATTCACAATATCTATAATTGAGAAAAAATATGTTACCTTAACGTCTTCATGTATTCAGGTTTAATTTCTGTAAAATCTTTTTCCGGCCACTTAAAACAATCGCCATCGCCCCCATTCCCCCTCCATGCACACGTAAATCCGACCGCCTAGGCACTTTATATTTTAGGAATACACCACTGGCCTCACCACCTTGTTGCCTCGGTGGCTGTCGGCGCCAAGGTCTACTTGATCTCCACCTAGCGGAGGCTCGTCGAGCTCGCGAGCTAGACGAGCCTCCGCCAGGCGGAGATCAAGGGGACCTTGGCCGAGATCAACAAACGCGTGGTTGCTGGGGGAACCGGCCTCGTTCATTACTGCACCAAATTATTCCTGGTATTTGACCGCACCGTTCTGAGAGTTTACCGAGAAGAGGGCCGTTTAGAGAAGACCGTTTACAGAAGACTGTTTCTATTACTAGAAGACCGTTTATATCACAAGGGAACCAAAATAGTAATTTTGTATCCCACTGAAACAACTGTTATAATAATTAAATCTACGTGGTAGATCATGTAATACGATACTTATAAAACACGTAAAAGAATTGAAGGTCTGAAAATGCGACATTTTTCCTTTTTAGGAGGTAATTTTATTTGACATATCACTTCATTTGTTTTCTTTCACGTTTCTCCCTTTTGAATAACATGTAATGTTTGAAATTGTGGAACGGACTGCGACCTCTAGACTGCGACCTCAGTAATCTTGCTACGACGGCCCAAGGTCTATTGGATTTACTCCTATAGCTACAAGCGATCTAGTGGACCTTGACGACGACCTAACGCGACTACGACGAGCCGCCGCTAGATGGAGATCAAGTAGACCTTGCATAGATGTCCTAATAAATAACAATGACCATGGCTCTTGCCGAGCGGCAATCTGATGCGCGGTGACCAATATGTTTCGTTTCCAATGTTCCGCGTTTCCCGATCGATCGATGTTCCCGATTCCCAACCTCTTCTTTTAATTTCATACTAATATCACTCTAAATTCCTTCTGCCTTCGGGCCATTTCATTCTTTTTTCAAACGTTCTGCCTTCAGCAACACATCCATCACTGTATTCTTATCATACTTCTCTAAAGGACACTGTCCGGTCGAGATTGTCAAGCAAAAGGAAACTGTACCTTATTGCCACCATCCAAACGTCCAAACGTTCACGTACCTTGCGGAACACCTGATTTCCTCTCTGTTAAAATTACTTTAAAATAGGTTTTAAATTGCCGCAAAAGAAAATTTTAATATGTCATCCAACGGAGAATTTAATCTTTTTATTAAGAAATCGATCGTATCGGATATCAATCGATATCTGATCGGATCGCAATAAAAATAGCATTCTCGTGACCGAACAGAAATGTTCTATAACAAAGACCTCACATTTTGTCGTTATTCTGTTTCACAAAAATATTTTCAAGTAACTTTTGTGTAACTTTGCCAATACCAGAAATTAAATACTTACAGACTTACAGATCGCAATAAGATTAACATATTCGTGACCGCACAAGACTTTACTAAAATATGGCTATATGAATATAGGGACAATATATTATATGTAGGCATGAGTTAGCGCATTGATAATTCTAAACATGAATTAACCGTGGAAGATTCAAGGTTCACCCTGCAAAGACACGAACATCAGTATAGTCCCGCCACAGCAAGTTTGGTGCTGGGGACGTCACAGATGAGTGCGCCTTGGCCAACCAAATGTGAGTATTGGTGGAAGCCGCCCGGTAATTGGCTCCGACACGCCCACCTGTGACGTGAAGAGTGGCTAAGGAAGGCATACACGTCACTTACGTCTGAGGTATAGGGCGACATGAAGAGCAGCGCCCTATTCAGCTCTCTCGGTCGTGCCGCTAGGAAGGTGTAGGGCTGCACATTGATCGTGCTGGTGAAGTTTATCACCTCCTTTCGCGCTGAAGACACAGTAAAGGCGCCGGCTCCAAGAAATACCTGCCCAGGAAACATAGTGAACAATATATTGTTGGACGCTGCATGAACAGACTGCATTAAATTGCCTTTAAATTTGGGATGTGCATAAAAGGAGTCAATGTAATAATATGGCTAAACTAAAACGTATGCTCATCTGCCCTGCAGAACCACCGAATGTTTTTTTCTTGTAAACATTGCCTTAAAATTATTACAAAGTAAAACAAAATAAACATCTCCCCATCCAACAATTTAGTGCTCTTTCTTATGAATGTTTCTTTTCCGTTTTTCAAATGTTCGATTTGATTTGAAAGACGACTCGCAACAATACGTAAATAAGAACATTTGGAAAAGTTCAAAATAATATTTTTTATTTATTAGAGTAAAGAAACATTCGTAAGAAATAGCACTAAGTTCAGTAGAAGATTATATATTTTGTGTTTACGTTTTACTAACTTATAGCATTTTAAAACAATTGTAACAAACAGAAGTTGGAGGTACCTCAAGGTAGATGGACAAAAACCCTTAAAATATTGGATGAAGTAGAAATAGAATTCATGTTATGGCCTAAATGGCGATGGTGCAGATATAAAGTAAAACTATGTATTGTCCTAATGCTGGATGATGTAGAAATGGAGTGAATGTAATGACCTTAATGGCGATGGTGGAGAAATAAAGTATAACTATGTAATGTCCTAATGTTGGATGATGTAGAAACGGAGTGAATAATGGCCTAAATGGCGATGATGCAGAAATAAAGTAAAACTATGTAATGTCCTAATGTTGGATGATGTAGAAACGGAGTGAATAATGGCCTAAATGGCGATGGTGCAGAAATAAAGTAAAACTATGTATTGTCCTAATGTTGGATGATGTAGAAATGGAGTGAATGTAATGGCCTAAATAGCGATGGTGCAGACATAAAGTTAAACTATATGTATTGTCCTTATGTTGGATGATGTTGAAATGGAGTGAATGTAATGGCCTAAATATCGATGGTGCAGAAACAAAGTAAAACTGTGTATTGTCCTAATGTTGGATGATGTTGAAATGGAGTGAATGTAATGACCTAAATAGCGATGGTGCAGAAATAAAGTAAAACTATGTATTGTCCTAATGTTGGATGATGTAGAAATGGAGTGAATGTAATGGCCTAAATAGCGATGGTGCAGAAACAAAGTAAAACTATGTATTGTCCTAATGTTGGATGATGTTGAAATGGAGTGAATGTAATGGCCTAAATGGCGATGGTGCAGAAATAAAGTAAAACTATGTATTGTCCTAATGTTGGATGATGTTGAAATGGAGTGAATGTAATGGCCTAAATAGCGATGGTGCAGAAATAAAGTAAAACTATGTATTGTCCTAATGTTGGATGATGTTGAAATGGAGTGAATGTAATGGCCTAAATAGCGATGGTGCAGACATAAAGTTAAACTATGTAATGGCCTAATGCTGGATGATGTAGAAACGGAGTAAATAATGGCCTAAATGGCGATGGTGCAGAAATAAAGTAAAACTATGTATTGTCCTAATGTTGGATGATGTAGAAATGGAGTGAATGTAATGGCCTTAATGGCAATGGTGCAGAAATGAAGTAAAACTATGTAATGTCCTAATGTTGGATGATGTAGAAATGGAGTGAATGTAATGGCCTTAAGGCAATGGTGCAGAAATAAAGTTAAACTATGTAATGTCCTAATGTTGGATGATGTAGAAACGGAGTGAATAATGGCCTAAATGGCGATGGTGCAGAAATGAAGTAAAACTATGTAATGTCCTAATGTTGGATGATGTAGAAATGGAGTGAATGTAATGGCCTTAATGGCAATGGTGCAGAAATGAAGTAAAACTATGTAATGTCCTAATGTTGGATGATGTAGAAATGGAGTGAATGTAATGGCCTTAATGGCAATGGTGCAGAAATGAAGTAAAACTATGTAATGTCCTAATGTTGGATGATGTAGAAATGGAGTGAATGTAATGGCCTTAAGGCAATGGTGCAGAAATAAAGTAAAACTATGTAATGTCTTAATGTTGGATGGTACAGACATAGAATAAACTTTTTATGAATTAAATGGTGATGGTGCCGAAATAAAGATAAATCCATAGAACGATTTAATAAATAATTACAGAATGTTGAACACTGTATAGAACTAGGGGTGAGTGAATGTGATGATACTATTGTTGTTGGACGATGCAGGGTGGTTTGAGTCACGCTTGCCTTTTTCTGACGCACGGTCTCGATGATATCATCCCAAGCAACGTGGATATCCTCGGACGTTTTGTTCAGATTCTAGAATCATAAATCAAAGTAAGTACAATCATTTATTTCACACACTTACTTACCTTCCAGGCTTCTGTGTCCTTTCAAACAGAATTGTCTAAAAAATTGGCCACTGCTATCCCTTTCGTATTCATGCGTCCAAGATATTTCGCGCAGGGTTCAAGGCAGATCAGGTGACTCGCATCTGCCCCAGTGGCCGCACTCGCACCGTTGAGTGAGAAATATAGGGCTACATTTCTCACTCAACGCTCGCACCGCTTGGTCAGCCGGTATAAGAGGTCCCCGCACCTCGGCACTCCAGTTTTATTCCATATTATTTTTGTATTAGAACACCACACGCTTTCTAATGCATAATATATTATTATAGACTGACGGAAAAAAGAAACTCATGGAGATGGAGCTTCTTGAAAGCAATCAAGAGGTTGTTAAAATTAAAAATATATTCAAATGAAAAAGAAAACACGCCTTTTAAGTATAAGAGCTACACGCTATTAAATAATTAATTGCGTGGCCTTTAGTATACATAGGTAGGGCATTTGGTATAGGCACTGAGTTTGGCCACTGAGGGCGCTAGTGAAAACGAATGAAGCGCTCAAAGTGGCAATGTCACGCAACTTTCTAATGAAGCAGCGTCGTTATTCCTACGTCGATAATGGCAAATTGTGAATATTGTTTAATTGAATAGGCCTACGACTTTTAAAAATTTTGGGTAGATTATCAATCCCATCAGTCCATCTTAAAAAGCAAGGCGCCATTTAAATCAGGACACGTTACTAAGGGCTGGTCCACACAGATTTTGTAAGCATAAGATTTAAGGTTAAATGCGTAGTCGTAAAGTTGGATCATAGGAAACACGTACTGGCGTTCACACAAAGTTTTAGTTTTAAGAGATTGTTTTCATTGTTGTTCTTGGCAACAACGTCTTAAAACCTTAAATCTTATGCTTAAAACATCTGTGTGGACCAGCCTTTACAAACAACAAATAACACACAACAAACACAAACAAAACAAGACAATGAAACACAAAAACAAACACAAAACAAAATAACAAAACGAAATAAAAACACGACAAAAAACAAACAACAAATAACAAAAAACAAGATGTTTTTCACAATAATATCCAAGGTCCATAAATCCTGGCGGGGGCTCGTCGAACTCCCACCAAGCCTCCGCCAGGGGATCGACGGACCTTGAATAATATCCAGCACTATTTTCAACCGCGGGATGCAATCTTCACCATTAAGTTACTCATTTGGCCACATATAGCGCTGTATGTACTAACAAGAATCAGTTCCACTTACCTTTTTAATGAGCATGTAGATGCTGCTGGTATCATTGGTGAGTCCATCTCCATCCTCGGTGGGAAACAACACACTGAAACTGTAGAAACACTCGCTCGTACATTGCCACGACAAACACAACAGCCAATACACGTGATGGGCCTCCGCCTACCTAAAGTTCAAGGTTTTCGACAACTCGTTGACGACTTCAAACAGGACCCCCTTGTATTCCACTGTGTGCTCGGTGTCGTCAAACTTCACAATTTGCCAAGGTGGATACTGGAAGCAAATACAATGAATAATGGAACAGTTTGTATACCTACCTACATATTTTACGACAATGATGAAAAAAAACGGTTTCGAGAGGAAACTGTATAATGAACTATAATCATTTCACTGTCGGATGCTCAGTACACGCATTAGTAACGTAGTACGGAGCGCAAACGCAAAGCGCTAAGCTCGTGTATCTTCCCTGTTATCTACTTTTAAAGATTTATCAAAAACAAAAATTTAAAAGAGTTAAAGAATATTTTCGAATGTAAAGACAAATTGAGACAAAGACAAATTGACATTTTTTAAGACCGACCAAAACAAGTGAAGCCAGAAATGAACCATATGCTGATACCTTAGAGACGTCTTATAAGACATGCCTTAGATATAGTTATCCAAGGGATAAGCAACATTTCAATGCTACTGATCATGGTGACATGGTGGAAACAAGTATCCAAAGGGAAAATAGTTATATCAAGATCGTAATATCGGGGGTAAGGTTGATATACTAGCCGCACAAGATCTTCGGTAATGCTTCCGTCACGGGTGGGTGAGTGGCAGCCAACCAGCGACCGTGGCTAATTTAGATACCTGCTCGGGTTGGCCGAGAGCGTAAACACGTCATTGATTGATGACGAAAGCATTACCGAGGTTGTTTTACGAGAGGATGGCTTGTAAATGATGCT
Source organism: Isoperla grammatica (assembly GCA_945910005.1). NCBI lineage: Eukaryota > Metazoa > Arthropoda > Insecta > Plecoptera > Perlodidae > Isoperla > Isoperla grammatica. The sequence continues at coordinate 71,520,585 of OX246738.1, forward strand.
ACACTGAGCCCGCAATTCACCAACTCCGATTTAGTAAGCTCAGTTTGGTAATTTGGTAACCATGGTTTCAACAAACATTGCATTCAAAATGCATGGCATCAGTGCCATGTTCGTTCGGAGTTTAAAAAGTTGGTGAAACCGGCCCTGAGGGTCCAGGGTATTAAATCCATGCCATGGCACACTCTTACTCACGTGGAAGGACACCACGGACAATGTTCTTCCTCTGAAGCCATGGCCGACGTTGGGGAACATGAAGTCGCTCAACAATGGCCCCTCCCTCACCCGCCACCAGCCCACATGCTGCACCTTCTGATCGGCAGAATACCGGTGGTCGCCCGACTTGCTTGCGTAGTCTGTACCCCACGTGTCGCTTGCCCGCATCTCCAGTAGAGTGCAGTTGTCGCAGTGGGCGGAGCCTGCTAGGAGGGTCTCCATGTTGGCCAGTAGAGTGACACGACGCTCCAGCTTCAGAGGACGGATCGCGTCCCACTCTTCGTTGGAGACCTGGCTGGAGAGTTCTGCCTCTAATTGGATGGATTTGTTGAGAGACATGACATAGCCTTTTAGAAGCTCTTTGGCGTGGCAAAGATGTCCGGTCTGTAAAGTATTTATATAAACATGAAACTCTTTGGCATTTACAATCTGTAAAACATAGTTTACAACAAGCTCTTTGGCGTGGCAAAGATGTATCAATGATATTCAAAAGTTATAGTAGGCTAGATACGCAACCTAGCAAGAGCAGCCACAGGCGTGTCAATTAGAAGCCATCTTGAATTGGGCCAAATTACTACAGGCGGGAATGGGAGTCTCTAACGCGACTTTCTGCCGCTCGCAGCGCTAGCAGTACTGAAAGGTCCAAATTAGTATGTACACTGCCCAATTCAAAATGGCTTCAATTTGCCACGCTCGCTACTGAGTGAAAGGTTGGGGGACTGGTTACATAAAGCTCTTTGACGTTTCCAAAGATACAACACATAAAGCTCTTTGCAAAGCATACGTGATTCATTGGCATACATACATAAAGCTATTTGACGTTTCCAAAGATACAACACAAAGCTCTTTGCAAAGCATACGTGATTTGCTCATATAGGTCTTAAGAAGTTCTTTGGCATGGCTCAGATGACAGTTTTTTTTATGGCAGTTCTTTGGCATATCTTTAGTCTGTATAATATTCCCTGTTATGTAGCAACAGTATTTGATGGCATACCTCTATGGTATGATTTGTGATTTTCCATGGCATTTATAAGGCATATACCGACAAGTTTCACTTTTAATATCACCTAATTTACGTACAAAATTGAGAACATTGTCAAATCGGTGTTTATTCTATTTGTTTGTTTCTCCAAGAGTGTAGTGAGTAGGCTACTCACAACGCAGTTCCGGCCGTCCCCGTGAGTGGCGTTGAAGATGAGAGCAACGTTATCACCCTCGCCCAGAATGTTCGAGAACTCGGTCGAGTTCGGTTGCTGTCCATCGGACTCTGCGATTATGTAAAGCCATTGGGCGTACGGGTGAACTATACCCACAGACTTGGCCTGTTTTCGGACATAACAATACACATGATTGGACGGGTGGTGCAGCGATGCACTGCATGGCTGTAGTGAGTAATGTCCGTATGGTCACAAGAGAAAATTGGAAGAAAAAATACAAATGGTGGACAGTTACGAAATGTGATACTTTGATGCTGTAAAGTGTAAACAATGCGAAAATTTTATTTTGATGCAAGGAAGTTTTTGTTAAATAATCAAATAGTTGTGTGCATGCTGATAGGTAATTTTTGTAAGTTGAACTTGAAACTTTGTAATTTGGAGTTGTATACTAGTCCCAACGAGAGTATTCACATACCGTTCTCAGATCATTGTCTACTGCTCCTTTCAAGAAAAAAAAATCAACAGAGATCTGGCGTTATTTCACACATTCGTAAATGCATGGTTCGGCTTAGTCGAGTGCACAGGCGGTTTGGCCGCACCCACCATTACAGGTAACCAACGGAAGGTTTTAAATTATCTCCGATGGATATGTTTAGATTAGATGGCAGAAATGAGCAAAGTACAAAATTAAGTTGTCACCTTGGACTCGGCTGTGTCGTAACTCGTAAGCATCAGAATACTTTCATTGGGACAACTATATATGATTGACTACAAGTCGATGTGAGTGTGAATTGAGTCCTCTCTATTCCAAACTGGTTGTAAGTTTGGGGGACTTTACTTTAGTGTAGGTAACCATGCAGTGCAGGAGAGAGCTTCTGAGCATAAGGAGTGAATGAGTGACGTGTGTTAGTGACGCCATAGTTTGATGACGTCATAGTTACCACTTCCATGATGACTCCGACGAGATCGCGGGTGACGATCACGAGAAAGTTGGAACCGAGTCTTTCGGCAGGAAACTCTTCCAAGAGCTTCAGGATCTGACTCCGCCTGGAGAAACAGACAAGCATAAGCACTGTCAATCTCTGTTCTCATGCAGGTATCACATCGTTATCAGCACCTAGATGTTATCAGCACCTAGCTGTTATCAGCACCTAGCTGTTCTCATGCAGGTATCACATCGTTATCAGCACCTAGATGTTTTCAGCACCTAGCTGTTATCAGCATCTAGCTGTTATCAGCATCTAGCTGTTCTCATGCGGATATCACATCGTTATCAGCACCTAGATATTATCAGCACCTAGCTGTTATATATCAGAACCTAGCTGTTCTCATGCGGATAAAACATCGTTATCAGCACCTAGACGTTATCAGCACCCAGCTGTTATCAGCATCTAGCTGTTCTCATGCGGATATCACACCGTTATCAGCACCTAGCTGTTATCAGCACCTAGATGTTATCAGCACCTAGCTGTTCTCATGCGAATATCACATCGTTATCAGCACCTAGATGTCATCAGCACCTAGCTGTTCTCATGCGGATATAACATCGTCATCAGCACCTAGATGTTATCAGCACCTATCTGTTATCAGCACCAACATGTTCTAATGCGGACATCACATCGTTATCAGCACCTAGCTATTATCAGCACCTAGATGTTATCAGCACCTAGCTGTTCTCATGCGGATATCACATCGTTATCAGCACCTAGATGTTATCAGCACCTAGCTGTTATCAGCACCTACATGTTCTAATGCGGACATCACATCGTTATCAGCACCTAGATATTATCAGCAGTTAGCTGTTATCAGCACCTAGCTGCTATCAGCATCTAGCTGTTCTCAGCGCCTAGCTGTTCTCATGCGGATATCACATCGTTATCAGCACCTAGATGTTATCAGCACCTAGCTGATCTCATGCGGATATCACATCGTTATCAGCATCTAGCTGTTATCAGCATCTAGCTGTTATCAGCACCTAGCTGTTATCAGCACCTAGATGTTATCAGCACCTAGCTGTTCTCAGCACCTATTTTATCAGCACCTAGCTGTTCTCATGCGGATATCACATCGTTATCAGCACCTAGATATTATCAGCACCTAGCTGTTATATATCAGCACCTATAGCTGTTCTCATGCAAATATCACATCGTTATCAGTGTTGGCTCTGAGACAATTTCACTGATGAGGCGAACAACATGAGTAACAAATAGAAAACCGGATTTCATCATACTATGCCACTATTATGGATCATTACATGAAGTTGTGACAGATTCTTTGATGAAACTATCAGAGATGTCTCCTAGTTGGGGGGTCCCTAGGGTTGCTGGGATTGTATTATTGCACACATTTTTCCATAAATAAAACCAAATCGTTGTATTGTATTAGGGTCCCCCCTAATACAATACCAACGAGCCACACTGATATACTCAATGAATATAAAGATCAGTGGCGGCTCGCTGGGCTAGGCAAGTGAGCTTAAGCCCGGATGCACAGATGTCCCCTAGGTTAGGGTCCCCCCTAATACAATACCAACGAGCCACACTGATATACTCAATGAATATAAAGATCAGTGGCGGCTCGCTGGGCTAGGCAAGTGAGCTTAAGCCCGGATGCACAGATGTCCCCTAGGTTAGGGTCCTGCCTAATACAATACCAACCAGCCACACTGATATACTCAATGAATATAATGATCAGTGGCGGCTCGCTGCATGAGGCAAGTGAGCTTAAGCCCGGATGCACAGATGTCCCCTAGGTTAGGGACCTCCCTAATACAATACCAACGAGCCACACTGATATACTCAATGAATATAAAGATAAGTGGCGGCTCGCTGGGTGAGGCAAGTGAGCTTAAGCCCGGATGCACAGATGTCCCCTAGGTTAGGGTCCCCCCTAATACAATACCAACCAGCCACACTGATATACTCAATGAATATAATGATCAGTGGCGGCTCGCTGGGTGAGGCAAGTGAGCTTAAGCCCGGATGCACAGATGTCCCCTAGGTTAGGGTCCCCCCTAATACAATACCAACCAGCCACACTGATATACTCAATGAATATAAAGATCAGTGGCGGCTCGCTGGGTGAGGCAAGTGAGCTTAAGCCCGGATGCACAGATGTCCCCTAGGTTAGGGACCTCCCTAATACAATACCAACGAGCCACACTGATATACTCAATGAATATAAAGATCAGTGGCGGCTCGCTGGGTGAGGCAAGTGAGCTTAAGCCCGGATGCACAGATGTCCCCTAGGTTAGGGTCCCCCCTAATACAATACCAACCAGCCACACTGATATACTCAATGAATATAATGATCAGTGGCGGCTCGCTGCATGAGGCAAGTGAGCTTAAGCCCGGATGCACAGATGTCCCCTAGGTTAGGGACCTCCCTAATACAATACCAACGAGCCACACTGATATACTCAATGAATATAAAGATCAGTGGCGGCTCGCTGGGTGAGGCAAGTGAGCTTAAGCCCGGATGCACAGATGTCCCCTAGGTTAGGGTCCCCCCTAATACAATACCAACCAGCCACACTGATATACTCAATGAATATAATGATCAGTGGCGGCTCGCTGGGTGAGGCAAGTGAGCTTAAGCCCGGATGCACAGATGTCCCCTAGGTTAGGGTCCCCCCTAATACAATACCAACCAGCCACACTGATATACTCAATGAATATAATGATCAGTGGCGGCTCGCTGGGTGAGGCAAGTGAGCTTAAGCCCGGATGCACAGATGTCCCCTAGGTTAGGGACCTCCCTAATACAATACCAACGTGTCACACTGATATACTCAATGAATATAAAGATCAGTGGCGGCTCGCTGGATGAGGCAAGTGAGCTTAAACCCGGATGCACAGATGTCCCCTAGGTTAGGGTTCTCCCTAATACAATACCAACGTGTCACACTGATATACTCAATGAATATAATGATCAGTGGCGGCTCGCTGGGTGAGGCAAGTGAGCTTAAGCCCGGATGCACAGATGTCCCCTAGGTTAGGGACCCCCCTAATACAATACCAACGAGCCACACTGATATACTCAATGAATATAAAGATCAGTGGCGGTTTGCTGGATGAGGCAAGTGAGCTTAAGAGGGAAGGGTAGTCTCTACGTCAAAAAACGCAGAAAATGTTCATTATTAAATAATATCTCAAGATTGCAACAAGAAATCGAATATCTAAATCAGCAGCGCACTGTGCTTTGGGAAGCCCCACAGACTGAATGAAATATTATAACCATTAGCGTAGTATTTTTATTATAATTTGATAATTAGTAATAAAATTAATTATTTATAAAAAAACATACTGATTATAAGTCACGACTTAGAGCATTCAAAGTGTAGGGCTTACTAAACCACAGTGCGCTGTTGTCCTGTTGATTCAGATTTTCGATATCGAAGCCCATTCTTGTGATATAATTTAAAAATGAAAAATTTGTGCGGTTTTTGATGTAGAGGTGTCCTTCCCTGCCCTATGCACAGATGTCCCCTAGGTTAGGGTCTTCCCTAATACAATACCAACGAGCCACACTGATATACTCAACCCAATGAATAGGGTACGCACATCTGACGTAACAGCCGAACTACAACAATGGAATAAATGAATTGAACTGGTGGACAAACAACAAGATATTGAATTATTAAATAAAAAATTATTAAATATTATTAAATTATTAAATATTATAAATTAAATTATTATAAAGATATTATTACTTTGAAGCCTTCAAAGTAATATCTTTGCAAATAATGAGGAGAAACAATTAGTTGTAACTATAGTAACTGCTCGCCAGTTAAACTATCTGAAAGTGTGTAAACGTTCTGAACGTTAGTTTTTTCCAACTTCAGAACTTCATATTTTTTTTTGACAGCTTGCTTGTCCATCGGTTCAATTAATTTGTTTCATTGTTGTGTTTTGGTGTTGTGCGTACCCTATATAAAGATTCTTTATATACATTGAGTATTTGATTGAGCCACACTGATATACTCAATGAATATAAAGATTCGTTATATTCATTGAGTATATCAGTGTGGCTCGTTGGTATAGGCCGGACGCCGTAGCAAAGAAGGTTGTGTCGTCACAACTAATTACTCTGGCCGGCGTAGTGATATGTGGACGTTTACGCAGTGCTCATCCGCGCACTATACCTGTCAGAGAGAAAATACACTGATCGGCAAGGCGGTGTTAGAAAATACTAGCTTTGGTAGGCCGTGACTAAAAAATAAAAATACTACCATCAAGAAAGCTTTGACTTCTGTGTGTTGCTAGGATACTTGATGTATTTCTTTGTCATTTGATGGTCTGTTGTCTTTATTGCCGTTTCGTGTTTGACAGGAGTTGAGTTCACGTGGGGGAAACATGGCGGCGTTTTTTCATAACATGTGACGCCCGTGTTCAGCTGATTTACCCTGTAATATTATTTATGAAAATTTATTACCGATATTAAGAAACATTGACACTGAAAACATTACTCGGGATCTTTCAGAGTGTTCATATGCGTTCCCTGTGCCTTTAGGGTACGACAATATGCAGACAGAGAAAGCAATTGACAAAGGTAGGTCGTCCGTAGCTGTTCTTTTTCATACCTTCATGCCTAGCATGATGGGACGGAGCTACTTTAAATTTTCCCAAACATAATTAAGTAGGTAGTTGTTAATTTATAAGTGAATGTAATAAATTAGATAATAAGAAACTTAAGTTTATTCCTGCATAATTAAACCGCAAACACATACCAAGAGAGATAAAAATAGCATTTAATCCAGGGCCCATGGCCACCAACCTATGAAATAACAATACATGTTTACTTCTGGTAAGGCAATGAGTAGTAGTCTATATTTAAGTTGGTATTACAAGGTGTGAGGTCACTTGCTATTACATCATCCGTGACGACAACACCTTCTTTGTTACGGCGTCCGGCCTATATTGTAGGTTTATTCATGATTCCAATGCCGAAGGTCCAGGGTTCGATTCCCAAATGGGGATCTTTGAAAGCTCAACCACAGCACCGAAAAATGCGGTCCACCTGTCAAAATGAAAATACACTGATCGGCAAGGCGGTGTTAGAAAATATTGGCTTTGATAGGCTGTGACTTAGAAATACTAACATCAATAAAGCGGTGACTTCTGTCTGTTGCTAGGATACTTGTGTTTCTTCGTCAGTTGATGGTCAGTTGTCTTTATTGCCATGATCGTGTTTGACAGAAGTTAATTTCACGTTGAGGAAATATGGCGGCGTTTTTTCTATAATATGTGACGCCTGTGTTGGACTGATTTAGTTTGTAATATTATTTATGAAACCTTATTACCGATGTCAAGAAACATTGACACTAAAAACATTACAAAAAGATCATTCAGAGTAGTAATATGTGTTCCGTGTGCCTTTAGGATACGACAAATGCAGAGAGACAAGGGTAGGTGTTCGTAGCTGTTAGTTACGGTCTGTTAGCCTTTGTTTTTATAAATGAATTTGTCTTAAAATAATATTGTTGTATAAATATGACTGTATAAAATCGGAGCCTCAACAAACAATGCACTAAATAAGGTGCTTCTTGCAACACACAGGCAATGTCATCTGTCAGCTTGTTAGTGGTTAAAAAGTCGAGAGCTTAAGGCTGTGATAAACTTGAATAATGTAGTCCTGTAATGATTAGGGCCAATACTAGGCGTTATAACTTATTAATGGGCGTCTCAGGCGCAACTTTCTGCCGCTCGCAGCGCTAGCAGTACTTAAGGGTCCAACTCGATCTTTGCACCTCGTTTTCTCAATTCAAACATTCAAGTCGTTAATATTTAATACTTTTAAATATAAATCATCCATTGTAGTAATGTTTTACAAGGTTTTTGACAGAGAATACCTTTGTTAGATACAAAACAAACATATTGTCGTTTGACAGTTGGACAGTTGACTAGCGACAATATTTAACATGGAATGAATTACAAAGTTGCTGCAGCAATCTACTTCAGCTTTGAACTGACTCCCCTGAGACGCCCCTCGTTACCAATTTTAACTACCTGTCATCACGCTCGTTCCCGCTGCAATCCGCGTTTGTTTACTATTTTAAAACCGGGTTGCACTCTGTCTGGTGAGAAATTTTGACTGAAAGACTCCCGTTGGTTTATCTATAATCCATATGATACAGGGTACTGGAATTTGCATATTAAGGCCGATTCACAATTGAAATAAGAGTTGCAATAGTGAAATAGCAATAAGGTTTAAGCGAATTGGAATATGCAATAACAATGCTGTGGTTCACAACTGTCACAGTGGATTGAAATAGTCTTAGAATTGAATCAATTTCATTTCTTATTTCAACTTCCCATGATGCACCTTATGACGAACCAATCAGAGCTCGAGAAGAGAAGGCCTACTCCAGTCAAACCGGATATTGTCGTCGTTGTTGTTGTTCTTGTTAATGTCGTCGTTGTCGTCCACGTTAGGTAGGCTTCTTGCAAGCTTGCTTTACAACAATGGAACAAATGAAATGAATCAATGGACAAACATCAAGCTGTCAAACAATAAAATATTCTGATTTTGAAAACAAATCTTCAAAATAAACAAGAAACATACAAAACTTTCACAACCTGGTTGTCCATCATTAATCGTTTTAACTGGTGAGCAGTTACTATCGCCATACCTCGTTTTCTTCATAATGTTGCAATTTTATTATTTTGACAGCTCGTTGTTTGTCGGTGCTGGCGCTGCGAGTGGAAAAAAGTCGCAGAGCAAAGCCCCATTTGGCCACGGCCTGCTATCCGGTCGAAAAGTGCTCGATTGACACGCTCTCCTATGGTGAAATAAGGTACAACGGGACTGTTGTGAACTAGTTGGTTGTTATTTCACTATACTAGGAAAACGCTCTGTTTGACGCGTTGATAAGCGAGCGCGTCCATATCTACGAACGTTCTGGCGAAAAGATCTCAAAGCTAATAAAAACAACAATTAACAACAATTCAAGAATGCACATTGCAAAAATTTTGCTAATTCCCATAGCTTTTATAATTCCCGATATTGTTGAATGCAGTGCCATGTGCGTTGCTAAGAATTTTCTTTGTCATGTTTTCGCCGCGGTCCGCCACCGTTACTAACAGTTATTGACAGCAATAGAAATGTAATTTCTGCCTCTAATACGTATCCGATCGCGTCTAAATTACTATATTCGTGACCGGATGAAAATGTACTACAAGATAGCTACCTCACATTTTGATGTTACTGTTTTTCAGAAAAATATTTTCGAGTAACTTTTGTGTAACTTTGCCAATATTGATCAGATAGCCATTAAATGAACATATTCGTGACCGGAAAAAGCTTTAAAAAAATCTGGCTACATCACATTTTGCCGCCATTTTGTTTCAGAAAAATATTTTGCAGTAACTATGGTGTAACTTTGTAACTTTTCAAACGATTTTGCCTCAAAACTATACACCTTCAATCCACATCGAGGCTTGTGGATGGTCCAAATTTCAAGTTGATCGGACTTTCCGTTCGACCGCTATCGACGGACATAAAAAAAAACAAAAAAAAACAAACAAACAAACAAACAAACAAAAACAGAACGAAGTGCCATAAGAGTCAAGTGGAAACGCTCGCTTCGCTCGCTTAATCACGGATTCTTATTGCAACTCTTATTTAAACGGTTAGATGGAGATTGGAGTCAAAGCAAGGATAATACATAATAAATTATAGAATGTCCCCCACTGAAAATCATTTCTTGTAACTGAGTTATTCAATATTTATTTACTTACTAGGAAAACGCTCTGTTTGGCACGTTGATAAGCGAGCGCGTCCATATCTACGAACGTTCTGGCGAAAAGATCTCAAAGCTAATAAAAACAACAATTGACAACAATTCAAGAATGCACATTGCAAAAATTTGTCTAATTCCCATAGCTATTATAATTCCCGATATTGTTGAATGCAGTGCCATGTGCGTTGCTAAGAATTTTCTTTGTCATGTTTTCGCCGCGGTCCGCCACCGTTACTAACAGTTATTGACAGCAATAGAAATGTAATTTCTGCCTCTAATACGTATCCGATCACGTCTAAATTAGTATATTCGTGACCGGATGAAAATGTACTACAAGATAGCCACCTCACATTTTGCTGTTACTGTTTTTCAGAAAAATATTTTCGAGTAACTTTTTTGTAACTTTGCCAATATTGATCAGATAGCCATTAAATGAACATATTCGTGACCGGAAAAAGCTTTAAAAAAATATGGCTATCTCACATTTTGCCACCATTTTGGTTCAGAAAAATATTTTGCAGTAACTATGGTGTAACTTTGTAACTTTTCAAACGATTTTGCCTCAAAACTATACACCTTCAATCCACATCAAGGCTTGTGGATGGTCAAAATTTCAAGTTGATCGGACTTTCCGTTCGACCGCTATCGACGGACATAAAAACAAAAAAAAAAACAAAAAAACAAACAGAATGAAGTGCCGTTAGAGTATAGTACGGTAAAAAAAAAAAAAAAAACAGAACGAAGTGCCATAAGAGTCTAGTGGAAACGCTCGCTTCGCTCGCTTAACTAGGAAAACGCTCTGTTTGACGCGTTGATAAGCGAGCGCGTCCATATCTACGAACGTTCTGGCGAAAAGATCTCAAAGCTAACAAAAACAACAATTAACAACAATTCACGAATGTGCATTGCAAAAATTGTTCTTATTTCCATGGCTATTATACTTCCCGACATTGTTGGATACAGTGCAATGTGCGTTGCTAAGAATTTTCGTGGTCATGTTTTCAACACGGTCCGCCACCGTTACTAACAGTTATTGACAGCAATAGAAATGTAATTTTTGCCTGGAATACGTATCGGATCGCGTTTAAATTAGTATATTCGTGACCGGACAAAAATTTACTATAAGATAGCCACCTCACATTTTGCCGTTACTGCGTTTTAGAAAAATATTTTCGAGTAACTTTCGTGTGACTTTGCCAATACTTATCAGATCGCCATTACATTAACATATTCTTGACCGGAATAATCTGTAGAAAAATCTGGCTATCTCACATTTTGCCGCCATTTTGTTTCAGAAAAATATTTTGCAGTAACTATGGTGTAACTTTGTAACTTTTCGAACGATTTTGCCTCAAAACTATACACCTTCAATCCACATCGAGGCTTGTGGATGGTCCAAATTTCAAGTTGATCGGACTTTCCGTTCGACCGCTATCGACGGACATAAAAACAAAAAAAAAACAAAACAAAAAAAAAACAAACAAAAAAACAGAACGAAGTGCCATAAGAGTCAAGTGGAAACGCTCGCTTCGCTCGCTTAATTATGTAGTGCTTAACTAGGAAAACGCTCTGTTTGACGCGTTGATAAGCGAGTGCGTCAATATCTACGAACTTTCTGGCGAAAAGATTTCAATGCTAATACAAACAACAATTAACAACAATTCAAGAATGCGCATTGCAAAAATGTTTCTAATTTCCATAGCTATTATACTTCCCGACATTGTTGGATGCAGTGCAATATGCGTTGCTTAGAATTTTCGCTGTCATGTTTTCGCCGCGGTCCGCCACCGTAACTAACAGTTATTGACAGCAATAGAAATGTAATTTCGGCCTCTAATATGTATCATCGCGTTTACATTAGTATATTCGTGACCGGATAAAAATTTACTATAAGATAGCCACCTCACATTTTGCTGTTACTGTGTTTCAGAAGTATATTTTCGAGTAACTTTTGTGTAACTTTGCCAATACTTATCAGATCGCCATTACATTAACATATTCGTGACCGGAAAAATCAATAGAAAAATCTGGCTATCTCACATTTTGCCGCCATTTTGTTTCAGAAAAATATTTTGCAGTAACTATGGTGTAACTTTGTAACTTTTCAAACGATTTTGCCTCAAAACTATACACCTTCAATCCACATCGAGGCTTGTGGATGGTCCAAATTTCAAGTTGATCGGACTTTCCGTTCGACCGCTATCGACGGACATAAAAAAAAAAAAAAAAAAAAAAACAAACAGAATGAAGTGCCGTTAGAGACTAGTACGGTACAAAAAAAATAAAAAAACAGAACGAAGTGCCATAAGAGTCTCGTGGAAACGCTCGCTTCGCTCGCTTAACTAGGAAAACGCTCTGTTTGACGCGTTGATAAGCGAGCGCGTCAATATCTACGAACTTTCTGGCGAAAAGTTTTCAATGCTAATACGAAGAACAATTAACAACAATTCAAGAATGCGCATTGCAAAAATTCTTCTTATTTCCATGGCTATTATACTTTCCGACATTGTTGTATGCAGTGCAATGTGCGTTGCTAAGAATTTTCGTGGTCATGTTTTCAACACGGTCCGCCACCGTTACTAACACTTATTGACAGCAATAGAAATGTAATTTCTGCCTCTAATACGTATTGGATCGCGTTTACATTAGTATATTCGTGACCGGACAAAAATTTACTATAAGATAGCCACCTCACATTTTGCCGTTACTGCGTTTTAGAAAAATATTTTCGAGTAACTTTCGTGTAACTTTGCCAATATTAATCAGATCGCCATTACATTAAAATATTCGTGGCCGGAAAAATCTGTAGAAAAATCTGGCTATCTCACATTTTGCCGCCATTTTGTTCCAGACAAATATTTTGCAGTAACTATGGTGTAACTTTGTAACTTTTCGAACGATTTTGCCTCAAAACTATACACCTTCAATCCACATCGAGGCTTGTGGATGGTCCAAATTTCAAGTTGATCGGACTTTCCGTTCGACCGCTATCGACGGACATAAAAACAAAAAAAAAACAAAAAACAAAAAAAAAACAAACAAACAAAAAAAAAAACAGAACGAAGTGCCATAAGAGTCAAGTGGAAACGCTCGCTTCGCTCGCTTAATTAAGCGAGCGAAGCGAGCGTTTTCACTTGACTCTTATGGCACTTCATTCTGTTTTTTTGTTTGTTTGTTTGTTTTTTTTGTTTTTTTTTTGTTTTTATTTCCGTCGATAGCGGTCGAACGGAAAGTCAGATCAACTTGAAATTTGGACCATCCACAAGCCTCGATGTGGATTGAAGGTGTATAGTTTTGAGGCAAAATCGTTCGAAAAGTTACAAAGTTACACCATAGTTACTGCAAAATATTTTTTTGAAACAAAATGGCGGCAAAATGTGAGATAGCCAGATTTTTCTACAGATTTTTCCGGTCACGAATATGTTAATGTAATGGCGATCTGATAAGTATTGGCAAAGTTACACAAAAGTTACTCGAAAATATATTTCTGAAACACAGTAACAGCAAAATGTGAGGTGGCTATCTTATAGTAACTTTTCGTTCGGTCACGAATATACTAATGAAAACGCGATTTGATACATATTAGAGGCAGAAATTACATTTCTATTGCTGTCAATAACTGTTAGTAACGGTGGCGGACCGCGGCGAAAACATTTCAGCGAAAATTCTTAGCAACGCACATTGCACTGCATCCAACAATGTCGGGAAGTATAATAGCTATGGAAATTAGAAAAAATTTTGCAATGCGCATTCTTGAATTGTTGTTAATTGTTGTTTGTATAAGCATTGAAATCTTTTCGCCAGAAAGTTCGTAGATATTGACGCGCTCGCTTATCAACGCGTCAAACAGAGCGTTTTCCTAGTTAAGCGAGCGAAGCGAGCGTTTCCACTTGACTCTTATGGCACTTCGTTCTGTTTTTTTGTTTGTTTTTTTGTTTTTTTGTTTTTTTTTGTTTTTATGTCCGTCGATAGCGGTCGAACGGAAAGTCCGATCAACTTGAAATTTGGACCATCCACAAGCCTCGATGTGGATTGAAGGTGTATAGTTTTGAGGCAAAATCGTTCGAAAAGTTACAAAGTTACACCATAGTTACTGCAAAATATTTTTCTGAAACAAAATGGCGGCAAAATGTGAGATAGCCAGATTTTTCTACAGATTTGTCCGGTCAAGAATATGTTAATGTAATGGCGATCTGATAAGTATTGGCAAAGTCACACGAAAGTTACTCGAAAATATTTTTCTAAAACGCAGTAACGGCAAAATGTGAGGTGGCTATCTTATAGTAAATTTTTGTCCGGTCACGAATATACTAATGTCAACGCGATCCGATACGTATTCCAGGCAAAAATTACATTTCTATTGCTGTCAATAACTGTTAGTAACGGTGGCGGACCGTGTTGAAAACATTACCACGAACATTCTTAGCAACGCACATTGCACTGTATCCAACAATGTCGGGAAGTATAATAGCCATGGAAATAAGAACAATTTTTGCAATGCACATTCGTGAATTGTTGTTAATTGTTGTTTTTGTTAGCTTTGAGATCTTTTCGCCAGAACGTTCGTAGATATGGACGCGCTCGCTTATCAACGCGTCAAACAGAGCGTTTTCCTAGTTAAGCGAGCGAAGCGAGCGTTTCCACGAGACTCTTATGGCACTTCGTTCTGTTTTTTTTTTTTTTTTTTTTTTACCGTACTATACTCTAACGGCACTTCATTCTGTTTGTTTGTTTTTTTTTTTTTTTGTTTTTATGTCCGTCGATAGCGGTCGAACGGAAAGTCCGATCAACTTGAAATTTTGACCATCCACAAGCCTTGATGTGGATTGAAGGTGTATAGTTTTGAGGCAAAATCGTTTGAAAAGTTACAAAGTTACACCATAGTTACTGCAAAATATTTTTCTGAACCAAAATGGTGGCAAAATGTGAGATCTCCATATTTTTTTAAAGCTTTTTCCGGTCACGAATATGTTCATTTAATGGCTATCTGATCAATATTGGCAAAGTTACAAAAAAGTTACTCGAAAATATTTTTCTGAAAAACAGTAACAGCAAAATGTGAGGTGGCTATCTTGTAGTACATTTTCATCCGGTCACGAATATACTAATTTAGACGTGATCGGATACGTATTAGAGGCAGAAATTACATTTCTATTGCTGTCAATAACTGTTAGTAACGGTGGCGGACCGCGGCGAAAACATGACAAAGAAAATTCTTAGCAACGCACATGGCACTGCATTCAACAATATCGGGAATTATAATAGCTATGGGAATTAGACAAATTTTTGCAATGTGCATTCTTGAATTGTTGTTAATTGTTGTTTTTATTAGCTTTGAGATCTTTTCGCCAGAACGTTCGTAGATATGGACGCGCTCGCTTATCAACGTGTCAAACAGAGCGTTTTCCTAGTTACATACTCGACAGCTAGATCATATGACGTCGGGGTTAGAGGAAAGGGACAAGTAGGAAGACAAAAAGGAGCATTTTTTAAAGGGAGGTGAGAGAAGGTGGGATCTCACTCTCTCTACTCTTACGATCGGCAGAGGTATAGGCACCGAGATTGGCCACTGATGGCGCTAGTGAAAACGAATGAAGCGCTCATGTGGCAATGTCACGCAACTTTCCGATGAAGCAGCGTTCTTCCTGCGTCGATAATTGAAAAATTGTGAAAATTGTTTAATTAAATACGGCTTTTAAAAATTTAGGGCAGATTATGAATCGCACCAGTCCATTTAAATCAGGACACGTTTTAGGCTTACAAACATCAAACAACACACAACAAACAAATAAAACAAGACAAAAACAAGCACAAAAAAATAAAATCGAATAACAAACAAACAAAAAACAAGATATTTCACAATAATATCAGGCACTATTTTCAACCGCGGAATGCAATAGACTGTATTAGTGATGACGTCAGATTAAATGGCGGACGAGCTATCTGACTCTAAACAACTTTCTGAAACGTAGTTATTATTTAAAGTAATAATTGTATCATTACAATACTTGACTTAAACAATTTGATCAAATTCTTTTTCACTGTTTCGTGTTAATCTGAACGGATAATCCTGGCTACAATGTTTGCAAAAACAGAACAATCTGTCAATTGTCAACTGTCATGATTGTTTGGGAGTCACAAATACGGTTGACAGGGGAAACGTGACGTCACACTAATATACTCTATAAATTCTACCCTGGACCCAGACGGGGTTTTAACTGAGTGGGTACAACAAATAGACCTAGTTATTTATTCAAAACATCAAACCTCTCCCAGTAGGCGCTTTTCCTCAGGTCTTTGATGGTGAACAGAGACACTGGCGTAACTGTGTCGTGGTAGCCGGGCATATTCGCTGAGAACGTGGTGACGATGTTTTGAAGCAGACCCTTGCCTAGAACAGCACACGCAATTATAGAGGAACTTGGGACACACTTGGATTCATTTATTTCATGTCTATACTCTATCCAATTCAGTTATAAAACTGATTTAGAAAGGAGGAAAAATTAAAAAAATATGCAAAAAAGAGGCCAAGCCCAAAATGGAGAAGACAAACCGTTACAAGCCAAAGAAGGCACACGTACAAAACACGCCCATTTAAAAAGAGGCTCAACATTTAAAGGGGGTGATATCAAGTGATATCTAAAATTGTGGCCAAGCCTATTATTTTATTTCCAATATATAATTAATATTGTAATTATAATGAAATAAACAAATATATAAATGCTTACATCACCTAATAATTGATAAACAAATATATTAACAACAATTACAAAATTAAATTAACTTATTGAAACATTTCGAGGTAGGAAAAACAAAATTAACACTTTGTATTGATAATTAAAAGCTTGGCCGATGAATTTGCATTCTGTTTTATTTTCCAAGTCCTGAAATGTTTCTTGAATTGCATATTAAATTGATCTTAAATTTCATTAACTTGATGAGTTATTAGGCTATACCATTATTGCTTTATAGTACGTAATATTAATAATATATTACCCAAAGCCAAATTACAAATTCATCGGCCAAGCTTTTAATTAAAAATGCGGTGCGTTAATTTTGTTAAAATAGACTTGGATGTCATGCCAAGATTAGGCTTTTTATTTAAATGTATAGGGCACTAGCAACACCAAAAGACAACAATGAAACAAATGAATTGAATCGATGGACAAACAACAAGCTGTCAAAAAATAATTTCTTCTGATTTTGGAAAACAACACAAAAAACAAACAAATACACATACAAAACTTTCACTTAGTCGTTGTCTATCATTAAAAGTTTTAAATGACGAGCAGTTACTATTGCTACACTTGTTTGTATTTCTATGGTTGCAATTTTATTATTTTGACAGCTGATTGTGTGTCCATCATTTCAATTCATTTGTTCCATTGTTGTATGTTGGTGTTGCTAGTGCCCTAACTTGATCTCCGCCTAGCGGAGGCTCGTCGAACCTCCCAACTTGCGAGTTCGGTGAGCCTCCGCTAGTCGGAGATAAAGCGACTAGCGGAGGCTCGGTGAACTCGCAAGTTGGGAGTTCGACTTGCCTCCGCTAGGCGGAGATCAAGCGGACCTTGTCATTTTTTGGTGATTTTCTATCCCGAAATTAAAACTAATTAGTTTTTTACATGGTCACTGTCCATGATAAAATTCTGAAAATTTACTCAGTGGTCCACATCGATGGCAAAAACGTTGTGACAGAAAATTATTATTTTTCGTCAGCAACTTTTAATAATAACTAATTTTTTTTTGTAGTATTTATTTTTTCAGGTTGGCATTCTGTCCAATTACAATTTTTTTGTGTTAAACAGGATGCCCCGGGAGGTGAACCAAATTGGTGCAAAATTTGGTGTTTATATCTTTATTCGTTTGGGGCCCATAGACCGACAAGGAATTAGCCAGTAGTGTAGTTAACTGAAGAATTTGTCAATGATCTTTACGGCTTAATACCTTCGCCATACGCAACATCCGATCGAAATGAAATTTGAAATGAATAGTCTCGTGGTAAAAGCCCACCGATTAAAGAAAATCTATTATGGGTTTGCGTCGGCAACATCGATACTTGCAGTAAGAGTCGCGTAGTGGAAGCTCGCTCATGGCTTGGCCCGGCGAGCTCCCGCGCATCTAGATAATAAATTCAGCCTTACAATTATAATGAAAGAATAGAAAAAAACACTGAACGAAAAGAACATTTGTTATATTTGAGTTGAAAATTTTATAGTCTTACTGGCTGATATAAAATATAATTATTAAAAAATTAAATATTAAATAGGAGGAAGGCTCACACATTTTTTTTATTTGCTTACTGGTTACCTCAAGTTAAAATTAACGGGAACTAATTGGTTTCGGCTCGAAAGGTGCATTAACATCGCTTTAACAGCAAGTCAAAGATATTGCTGTCAAAACACGCTCAGAAACGGACCTGCGCCATCTTGCTCGTGATTATAAGGTTCTGACGTCATACTCTGGAAACAATCATTTTATACCATACAAATAGTACTGAAATCCCACAATTTAGTAGATTATTGCTCTCATAAGACTTTAACTGAATCAACGTTTATTTCTAGTTATTAAATGAACACTACTCAACATTAATTTACAACAATATGTTAAATAATTGCATTATTTTAAACACGTTTTGGTAAATACTGTATCAAAATGTATTTTCTGAAGAAAACAGTGGTATAAAAGACATTGTTGTAAAGTCACTGCATCCTAGATATTGTGAAATGTCCAACTTAATATCTTTGATATTATTAAGAATACTTCAAGGAGGCAGTTGTTGACAAGAGTTATGACGTCACGAGCCGTTTTTCAATTACGGAGCGGTAAGTTCCAAATTTCCAAACTTTAAAAGCTAATAGAATTGGAAATATACACTTCTCAGATATAAAAATTTTATAGCCCGTACTTTTTGATAATGGCCTTCTGTTTTTAGGTACTTTGAGGAATATTTATTTTTTATGAGCCTTCCCTATTGTCGTATAACAAAGTGTGGAAAGACAAGTAAATTCACTACACACAAAGAACAAAGAAGAGAAACATGGAGAAA